>CAJUWN010001535.1:1200000-1582792 GCA_910589765.1 Avena atlantica | reverse complement strand
GCCAGTTGACTACCGCGCAGGCTGATGGCGTCATGGTGCATGAGTTAACCCATCTGCATGCAGGCGATACGGCATCAGGTGCCTTACTGGGGCCGAAGCTCCATCGTTTTTGATCAGTACTCCATCTGATGAGAAAAAGATATCTCTACGGTGGTGGTCTCTTATCCCTTTGCCTCTATCGCATGCTGTTTTGAACTGCGTGGCAGCGAAACAGCCGCCAGCGTGAATTCGTTGCCGACCGTAATGCCGCCAGCCTGATTGCCCCTGCGGCGATTGTTGAGTCCCTGATTAAAATCTCTGCTTATGCCAGCTATCGCAGCGAAGTTGAGCAGACCCTGTTTGATAATAAACCCTGCATCAGAATGAACTGGGTATCAGCAAAGCGATTGCTCAGGGCCTGCCACAGCACGTCAGTTCACCGGATTTTATCGGCATGATGCGTGAACAGAATGTGCCGCACCCGTTTGATTCACACCCACCGCTGGCAGAGCGTATGCGCAACGTCGGCTATACGGTGGATGAAAACGGCTACGCCGCGATCGCGCCGCAATTACCGACGGAGAGTTGGGTTGACCTGATGCCGGTAGCGGCAGAGATTGAGCAACATCTGTGGCAGAAATATGAGCGTGACTTCTCTTCCGCCCATGAAGTCAGCCTGGCATGGCGTTATTTGCCTGAGGGAGAGGAAGAGAACGGCGCTGGTGCTGAAGCATTTCCCGCGGTTGCCTGGACGCTGAAAGATGGTAGCCAGATGATGAGATCGCATATCAGGGGATTATAAAGCCACTGACCGCCGAGTTGTGCCGTGGGATAACATCAAAAATATCAATGTGATTCGCCGCTTTGGCACTGACGTGCTGTACCTGCAACACGTTCAGCCTAATGCAGCGGGTTAAAAAACGCAGTGAGATCCGTCTGCCTGGCCTGAAGAAGGATATTGAGGTGTTTAAATACACCCTGAGTCACTACTGGCAGCGCCATCAGACGATGCGGGGGCGCTACAGGAGCAAGACCAGGCTCTGACAGCGCTCAGCTAAAAAGAAAAAAGCCACCGCATGCGGTGGCTTTTTTATCTCTGAACGTGTGGCTCAGCGGGGGGGAATCTTAAACCGCCAGCTCGCTCACCAGGAAATCAACGATTTCATTGGTTTTGATCATACGCTTCTCACCTTCACGGCGTGATTTGTATTCCACTTCTTCGCTGTCGAGATTACGGTCGCCGATGACGCTGGTGTGCGGCACGCCGATCAGTTCCATATCGGCAACATCACGCCCGGACGCTCTTTGCGGTCATCCAGAATCACATCAATACCTTTGGCACGCAGCGTGCTGTACAGCTCTTCCGCCAGCTCTTTGACGCGGAACGACTTCTGCATGTTCATTGGCAGGATAGCTACCTGGAAAGGTGCCAGCGCCGGGGACCAGATGATGCCGCGCTCGTCGTGATTCTGCTCAATGGCAGCGGCCACGATGCGGGTAATACCAATACCGTAGCAGCCCATGGTCATAATCTGGTTACGGCCATCTTCACCCTGTACCGAGGCTTTCATCGCTTCGGAATACTTCGTCCCGAGCTGGAAGATATGGCCCACTTCGATACCGCGTTTGATCAGCAGCGTGCCTTTTCCGTCCGGGCTGGCATCGCCTTCAACCACGTTACGCAGATCGGCCACGCGTGGTATGGCAGGTCGCGTTCCCAGTTGATGCCTTTCAGGTGCTGACCGTCAATATTGGCACCCGCGCTGAAGTCGCTCATTGCCGCAACGGTACGGTCCGCAACGATCGGCATATTCAGACCGACCGGGCCGAGTGAACCTGGACCTGCATTGACCAGCGCACGGATCTCTTCTTCCGTGGCGAAAGTCAGCGGCGCTTCAACGATATCAATCTTCTCAGCTTTGATTTCATTCAGCTCGTGGTCGCCGCGCAGCAGCAGGGCAACCAGCGTATGGCCGCCTCTTTGGTGGCTTTACCATCAGCGTTTTCACGGTTTTTTCGATCGGCAGATTATACTGCTCAACCAGCTCAGCGATGGTTTTGGCGTTCGGCGTAGCGAACTGCGTCATCTCCTGAGTCGCAGCAGCGCGGCCAGCAGCAGGAGCAACGGCCTCCGCTTTTCCATATTTGCCGCGTAGTCTGACTCGGTAGAGAACACCACATCATCCTCACCGCTCTGTGCCAGCACCTGGAACTCGTGAGAAGCGCTGCCGCCAATCGAACCGGTGTCGGCATCCACCGCACGGAAATTCAGACCCATGCGGGGTGAAGATCTGGCTGTAGGCGCGATACATGGCGTCGTAGGTTTCCTGCAGCGACTCCTGGGTCGTGTGGAACGAGTAGGCATCCTTCATGATGAATTCACGTGAACGCATCACGCCAAAGCGCGGGCGCACTTCATCACGGAATTTAGTCTGGATCTGGAACAGGTTCAGCGGCAGCTGCTTATAAGAGCTCAGCTCGTTGCGGATCAGGTCGGTGATCACCTCTTCGTGCGTTGGGCCGAGAACAAACGGACGCCGCCACGATCAAACAAACGCAGCAGTTCCGGGCCGTACTGCTCCCAGCGTCCACTCTCTGCCATAAATCCGCGGGCTGCACCACCGGCATGGAAATCTCAATCGCACCGGCGTTATTCATCTCTTCGCGCACGATATTTTCGACTTTTTCAGCACGCGCAACCCGTCGGCAGCCAGGTATACAGGCCGGAAGCCAGTTTACGGATCATCCCGGCGCGCAGCATCAGCTGGTGGCTGATCACTTCAGCGTCGGCAGGTGTCTCCTTAAGTGTGGAGAGCAGATATTGAGTAGTACGCATGAGTTACGATTCCATATGAACGCAGAGAGCCCAAAAAAACGTGGACGCTAGTGTACCCAGCGTGACAGGTGACTCAAAAGATGCCGGAAGAAATTAACGTGGGTCGATGGCAATTACTTCGGTGCCGCTAAGCGTAACGCGCCAGCGCACGTTGAACTCCAGCAGCCAGGCGGCGTATTCGCGATCGGGCTCTTCCCCTTTACGATAGGCCGGACGTGGGTCCTGCGCCAGTACCTGCTGAATAAAACGCTCAAGGTGGGGATAGTGGCGCAGATGCAGAGCCAGCTGCTGCTGCGCTTCAGGCGTAAAGCTCACACGGCATGTCCGCCTGCGGAGCCTGCTGGGCAAATCCGGCGCGAGCATCGGGCAGCGCCTCAGCGAAGGGGAGGTACGGCTTGATATCGACGATCGGCGTGCCGTCGACCAGGTCCAGACTGCCGAGTTCGAGGATCACCTGCTGCTTCTCAACGCGAATACCTTTTAACTCGACCAGCGACATGCCGATGGGGTTAGGGCGGAAGGTCGAACGGGTGGCAAACACGCCCATGCGGGCATTACCGCCCAGGCGCGGGGGCCTGACCGTTGGGCGCCAGCCGCCTTCCATCGTTTGATGGAAGACAAAAAGCAGCCACAGATGGCTGAACGCTTCCAGGCCGCGCACGGCTTCCGGGTGGTTATACGGCGCTGCGAAGTGGAGTTCTCCACCGCCATCCTGAATCAAACCAGGCTGACGGGGAACGGCGAACTTTTCCTTCCACGGAGAGTGGATCACACCAATCTGGGAGAAGGAGAATGCACTCATTGATTGCTGACTTTCAGTGCGGAGCCCTGGCAAATCGCTTGACGATAGCAGCCCTGCGCAGCGGTGACGATCTCACATTTATGCACCAGCACAGCGTTGGCTTTCATAGCGGATGCCCGAATCTGCATACGTTTACGCGCGGTGGCGAGATTCGGCGGTGAGTCCTGTGAGCTGCTCTGGCAATCGTCGCCATACACTTCACCCAGGTCACGGAAAGGCTTGCTCACCAGGTCAGCAGCATCGGTATACAGTTTTACCGGGGCAGGGCGCGCTGCAGGTTTCGCCTGGGAAGCATCGGTCTGCGTTGACTGCGGAAAAGGTTTAACAGGCTCATAGGGCTTAGGGAATAACGAACACCCTGTCAGCGTCAGCGCTAACAAACAGAGCGGTAAAAAACGCATGGGAAATCCTCATGATCGATAAAGTGGCGTTATTGAAGCAAGCTGGAACGGAAATAACAAGCGGAGAGCATCAGGCAGGCACATCTGGCAAGATCTATTGAGCTGCGGGCAGCTGGCGCTGCCCGCATGCGGCTGGTTACCAGCCTTTACTGCGCCACCGTTAAACACTTTATTAGCGGCGTCGTTGACTTCGTCAGACTGGTAAGCCTGCACGAATTTCTTCACGTTTTCCGCGTCTTTGTTGTCTTCGCGCGCCACGATCAGGTTAACGTAAGGGGAGTCTTTGTCTTCAACAAAGATGCCGTCTTTCGCTGGAGTCAGGTTGATCTGGCTGGCGTAAGTGGTATTGATCACTGCCAGTGCGATCTGCTGATCGTCCAGTGAACGTGGTAGCTGCGGTGCTTCCAGCTCTACCAGCTTCAGGTTTTTCGGGTTCTCAACCACATCCAGTGAGGTTGGCAGCAGGCCAACACCCTCTTTCAGTTTGATCAGCCCACTTTCTGTAGCAGCAGCAGGGAACGGCCGAGGTTAGTGGGGTCATTCGGGATAGCAACCTGTGCGCCGTTCTGCAGTTCGTCCAGAGATTTGATCTTCTTAGAGTAACCCGCGATCGGGTAAACAAGGTGCTACCCACGGAAACCAGCTTGTAGCCACGATCTTTAATCTGCTGATCGAGGTAAGGTTTATGCTGGAAGGCATTGGCGTCAATATCGCCTTTGCTCAGCGCTTCGTTCGGCAGTACGTAGTCATTGAAGGTCACCAGCTCAACATCCAGACCGTTTTTTCTCTTTCGCCACTTTGGCTGCCACTTCGGCAACCTGCTGCTCAGAACCAACGATCACACCAACCTTGATGTGGTTTGGATCTTTCTCTTTCTGATCGCATCCAACTAATGCCAGGGTACCAATCAGAGCGCCTACTGCGGCAAACGTTTTAAGATTAAAAGACATATCCCTTCCTTAAATAGAGAGAAATTACTGTTGTGTTTACTTGTGGGTGACCGCACGAACAATGCGATCGCCACAGAACTGAATCAAATACACCAAAACAACCAGCAGGACTAATACCGTGTTCATCACGGTGGCGTTATAGCCGATATAGCCATACTGATAGCCAATCTGACCCAGACCGCCTGCGCCGACGGCGCCACCCATTGCTGAGTAGCCGACCAGGGTAATCAGAGTAATAGTAGCGGCATTCACCAGACCCGGCAGTGCTTCCGGCAGCAGAACCTTGCGGATGATCTGTAATGGGGTGGCCCCCATTGCGCGGGAAGCTTCGATCAGTCCGGTTGGCAGCTCAAGCAGCGCATTTTCCACCATGCGGGCAATAAAGGGGCAGCGCCAACGGTCAGCGGCACGATAGCGGCCTGCAAACCAATGGAGGTGCCGACGATAATGCGCGTGAACGGGATCATCCAGACCAGCAGGATAATGAACGGAATCGAGCGGAAGATATTTACCGCAGCGGAGAGCACGCGATAGAGTTTGGCATTCGCCACAATCTGACCCGGGCGAGTGACATAGAGAAGAACGCCTGTTGGCAGGCCCAACACGAAGCCGAAAAAGCCAGAGACAAAGGTCAATCATCAGCGTTTCCCAAATGCCCCGCCCAGTAACCACATCATTGCCTCAGACATAACCTAATACCTCTACCTTTACATGATGCTCGTGCAGGAACGCGATGGCGGCCTGGGTGTCGGCTGCCTCACCGTGGATCTCCGCCAGCATGATGCCGAACTTCACACCACGGCGTAATCCATCTGCGCGCTAATAATATTGTTGTTAACGTTAAAACGGCGTGCTGACTCAGAAAGCAGCGGCGCATCGACAGACTGACCGGTAAACTCCAGGCGCAGCAGAGGGGACGGTGGTCGCACTCGCTTCTGGCGACAGGCGCTTGAGGTAGTCCTCCGGGATGTCCAGATGCAACGTTGACTGAATAAACTGCTGCGCCAGTGGCGTCTTCGGATGGGAGAACACTTCACTGACGGTATCCTGCTCAATCAGTTCGCCATTGCTGATGACGGCCACGCAGTCGCAGATGCGTTTCACCACATCCATTTCATGGGTGATCAGCAGGATGGTAATGCCCAGACGACGGTTGATATCTTTCAGCAGTTCGAGGATTGAGCGCGTGGTTGCCGGGTCCAGCGCGCTGGTGGCTTCATCGCACAGCAGCACTTTGGGATTGGTGGCCAGCGCACGAGCAATGGCCACGCGCTGTTTTCTGGCCGCCGGAAAGATTGGCTGGCCAGGTGTCATGCTTGTCTGACAGGCCGACCAGCTCCAGCAGCTCACTGACGCGCGCTTTAATTTCGGTTCTGGACAGATTTCCCAGCTCAAGCGGCAGCGCGACGTTGCCGGCTACGTGCGTGAGTTCAGCAGATTGAAGTGCTGGAAGATCATACCAATCTGGCGGCGTGCCAGCGTGAGCTGCCCTTCTGAAAGGGTGGTCAGGTCCTGACCATCAACCAGCACGCTACCGGAAGTGGGGCGCTCCAGCAGATTAACGCAGCGGATCAGGGTACTTTTACCCGCACCGGATGCGCCGATCACGCCATAAATTTGTCCGGCGGGAACGTGCAGGCTGACATCCGACAGCGCTGTGATAGTCCGTGAACCCTGCTGGAACACTTTGGTGATATTTGAAAGTTTTATCATTGAGTTATTTATTATCGTGATGGGAATTATCCGTGGCGTAAAATGATCAATCCATCCCGCGCTTCCGGGATGCGAGTGGATGTTAAGGCATCCAGACGTCAAATCAATCGAAGTCATTCAAACTGCCATTCTCTCTTTTCAGGCAATCATGCGATACTCTACGGCAAATTTTGTAGCAGGAGTTACTACGTGGCTGACAAGGTCCCCGCAATTTTCCTCGATCGAGACGGCACTATTAATGTCGATCACGGTTATGTCTCTGAAATCGATAACTTCGAGTTTATCGATGGCGTCATTGATGCCATGCGTGAACTGAAGAGGATGGGCTTTGCGCTGGTGCTGGTGACTAACCAGTCCGGTATTGCCCGTGGCATGTTTAGTGAAGATCAGTTTATGCAGCTGACCGAATGGATGGACTGGTCACTGGCCGACCGCGATGTCGACCTCGACGGTATCTATTTCTGCCCGCATCATCCCGAAGCAATAGTTGAAGAGTTACGCCAGTCCTGTGACTGCCGTAAACCAGAGCCGGGAATGTTGCTCACTGCTCAGCAGGAGCTGAACATTGATATGGCTTCTTCTTATATGGTTGGCGACAAGATTGAAGACATGCTGGCGGCAAAAGCTGCTGGAGTGGGTAAAAAAGTATTAGTGCGTAGCGGTAAGCCCGTCACTGCTGAAGGCGAAGCCGCAGCCGATTGGTGCTAAATAGCCTGAAAGAGCTGCCGGCACGTATCAAACAGGGCTAAAAAGCAGCGTTTCGCGTGAACTTTCAGCAGGCAGTAAAAAAGTTAAGATTACTGCTTGCGTTCCCGAAGAGCCTGTCTATAATGCGCAACCACTGAGACGGCACAACGGCTTACAGGCCAGCGACTCAGGAGGTTCAGGAAGTATCTGAACCGCCGGAAAAACTTCTCAAAAAGAAGTTGACTCCGAAGGAGGAAAGCGTAATATACGCCACCTCGCGACAGGAAGCCTCGGCACTGCTCGCAACGCTCTTTAACAATTTATCAGACAATCTGTGTGGGCACTCGCAGGATTGATATCAACGTCTCCGGACGTAAAAAATATCAAGCCTCACGAGTGAACACGTAATGAAATTCATTATGACGTTTTACAGATGAGCACCGCTGAACTTGTTTCAGCAAATCGAACTTTTAATTGAAGAGTTTGATCATGGCTCAGATTGAACGCTGGCGGCAGGCCTAACACATGCAAGTCGAACGGTAGCACAGAGAGCTTGCTCTTGGGTGACGAGTGGCGGACGGGTGAGTAATGTCTGGGAAACTGCCCGATGGAGGGGGATAACTACTGGAAACGGTAGCTAATACCGCATAACGTCTTCGGACCAAAGTGGGGGACCTTCGGGCCTCACACCATCGGATGTGCCCAGATGGGATTAGCTAGTAGGTGGGGTAACGGCTCACCTAGGCGACGATCCCTAGCTGGTCTGAGAGGATGACCAGCCACACTGGAACTGAGACACGGTCCAGACTCCTACGGGAGGCAGCAGTGGGGAATATTGCACAATGGGCGCAAGCCTGATGCAGCCATGCCGCGTGTATGAAGAAGGCCTTCGGGTTGTAAAGTACTTTCAGTGGGGAGGAAGGCGATGAAGTTAATAGCTTCGTCGATTGACGTTACCCGCAGAAGAAGCACCGGCTAACTCCGTGCCAGCAGCCGCGGTAATACGGAGGGTGCAAGCGTTAATCGGAATTACTGGGCGTAAAGCGCACGCAGGCGGTCTGTCAAGTCGGATGTGAAATCCCGGGCTCAACCTGGGAACTGCATTCGAAACTGGCAGGCTAGAGTCTTGTAGAGGGGGGTAGAATTCCAGGTGTAGCGGTGAAATGCGTAGAGATCTGGAGGAATACCGGTGGCGAAGGCGGCCCCCTGGACAAAGACTGACGCTCAGGTGCGAAAGCGTGGGGAGCAAACAGGATTAGATACCCTGGTAGTCCACGCCGTAAACGATGTCGACTTGGAGGTTGTGCCCTTGAGGCGTGGCTTCCGGAGCTAACGCGTTAAGTCGACCGCCTGGGGAGTACGGCCGCAAGGTTAAAACTCAAATGAATTGACGGGGGCCCGCACAAGCGGTGGAGCATGTGGTTTAATTCGATGCAACGCGAAGAACCTTACCTGGCCTTGACATCCACGGAATTTGGCAGAGATGCCTTAGTGCCTTCGGGAACCGTGAGACAGGTGCTGCATGGCTGTCGTCAGCTCGTGTTGTGAAATGTTGGGTTAAGTCCCGCAACGAGCGCAACCCTTATCCTTTGTTGCCAGCACGTAATGGTGGGAACTCAAAGGAGACTGCCGGTGATAAACCGGAGGAAGGTGGGGATGACGTCAAGTCATCATGGCCCTTACGGCCAGGGCTACACACGTGCTACAATGGCGCATACAAAGAGAAGCGACCTCGCGAGAGCAAGCGGACCTCATAAAGTGCGTCGTAGTCCGGATCGGAGTCTGCAACTCGACTCCGTGAAGTCGGAATCGCTAGTAATCGTAGATCAGAATGCTACGGTGAATACGTTCCCGGGCCTTGTACACACCGCCCGTCACACCATGGGAGTGGGTTGCAAAAGAAGTAGGTAGCTTAACCTTCGGGAGGGCGCTTACCACTTTGTGATTCATGACTGGGGTGAAGTCGTAACAAGGTAACCGTAGGGGAACCTGCGGTTGGATCACCTCCTTACCTGAAGATACCTTCCCGCGTAGTGCTCACACAGATTGTCTGATGAACGTAACGAGCAAAATGTAGTATCAGAGTCCCCATCGTCTAGAGGCCCAGGACACTGCCCTTTCACGGCTGTAACAGGGGTTCGAATCCCCTTGGGGACGCCATACCGGTAACGAAGTGAAAGTCGTTATCACCGTATCTCAAAACTGACTTTTTGGAGTCACGTTTGAGATATTTGCTCTTTAACAATCCGGAACAAGCTGAAAATTGAAACGACGCGTCGTATTCATTCTCCGTAATAAGAATGAAATCAACGATGCGTTCGAGTCTCTCAAATGCTCACGACAGCATGCTGTCCTTCGGGACGCTTGTGGGTTGTGAGGTTAAGCGACTAAGCGTACACGGTGGATGCCTAGGCAGTCAGAGGCGATGAAGGGCGTGCTAATCTGCGATAAGCGTCGGTAAGGTGATATGAACCGCAATAACCGACGATACCCGAATGGGGAAACCCAGTGTGATACGTCACACTATCATGTCATGAATACATAGTGGCATGAGGCGAACCGGGGGAACTGAAACATCTAAGTACCCCGAGGAAAAGAAATCAACCGAGATTCCCCCAGTAGCGGCGAGCGAACGGGGAACAGCCCAGAACCTGAATCAGCTTGTGCATTAGTGGAAGCGTCTGGAAAGTCGCAGGGTACAGGGTGATACTCCCGTACACAAAAATGCACTCGCTGTGAGTTCGATGAGTAGGGCGGGACACGTGACATCCTGTCTGAATATGGGGGGACCATCCTCCAAGGCTAAATACTCCTGACTGACCGATAGTGAACCAGTACCGTGAGGGAAAGGCGAAAAGAACCCCGGCGAGGGGAGTGAAACAGAACCTGAAACCGTGTACGTACAAGCAGTGGGAGCACCTTCGTGGTGTGACTGCGTACCTTTTGTATAATGGGTCAGCGACTTATATTCTGTAGCAAGGTTAACCGTATAGGGGAGCCGCAGGGAAACCGAGTCTTAACTGGGCGTTAAGTTGCAGGGTATAGACCCGAAACCCGGTGATCTAGCCATGGGCAGGTTGAAGGTTGGGTAACACTAACTGGAGGACCGAACCGACTAATGTTGAAAAATTAGCGGATGACTTGTGGCTGGGGGTGAAAGGCCAATCAAACCGGGAGATAGCTGGTTCTCCCCGAAAGCTATTTAGGTAGCGCCTCGTGAACTCATCTTCGGGGGTAGAGCACTGTTTCGGCTAGGGGGCCATCCCGGCTTACCAACCCGATGCAAACTGCGAATACCGAAGAATGTTATCACGGGAGACACACGGCGGGTGCTAACGTCCGTCGTGAAGAGGGAAACAACCCAGACCGCCAGCTAAGGTCCCAAAGTCATGGTTAAGTGGGAAACGATGTGGGAAGGCACAGACAGCCAGGATGTTGGCTTAGAAGCAGCCATCATTTAAAGAAAGCGTAATAGCTCACTGGTCGAGTCGGCCTGCGCGGAAGATGTAACGGGGCTAAACCATGCACCGAAGCTGCGGCAGCGATACGTAAGTATTGTTGGGTAGGGGAGCGTTCTGTAAGCCGTTGAAGGTGTGCTGTGAGGCATGCTGGAGGTATCAGAAGTGCGAATGCTGACATAAGTAACGATAAAGCGGGTGAAAAGCCCGCTCGCCGGAAGACCAAGGGTTCCTGTCCAACGTTAATCGGGGCAGGGTGAGTCGACCCCTAAGGCGAGGCCGAAAGGCGTAGTCGATGGGAAACGGGTTAATATTCCCGTACTCGGTGTTACTGCGAAGGGGGGACGGAGAAGGCTATGTTAGCCGGGCGACGGTTGTCCCGGTTTAAGCGTGTAGGCTTGAGTTCCAGGCAAATCCGGAACTCTTTAAGGCTGAGGCGTGATGACGAGGCACTACGGTGCTGAAGTAACAAATGCCCTGCTTCCAGGAAAAGCCTCTAAGCATCAGGTAACATCGAATCGTACCCCAAACCGACACAGGTGGTCAGGTAGAGAATACCAAGGCGCTTGAGAGAACTCGGGTGAAGGAACTAGGCAAAATGGTGCCGTAACTTCGGGAGAAGGCACGCTGTCGTTAGGTGAAGTCACTTGCTGACGGAGCTGAAGGCAGTCGAAGATACCAGCTGGCTGCAACTGTTTATTAAAAACACAGCACTGTGCAAACACGAAAGTGGACGTATACGGTGTGACGCCTGCCCGGTGCCGGAAGGTTAATTGATGGGGTTATCCGCAAGGAGAAGCTCTTGATCGAAGCCCCGGTAAACGGCGGCCGTAACTATAACGGTCCTAAGGTAGCGAAATTCCTTGTCGGGTAAGTTCCGACCTGCACGAATGGCGTAATGATGGCCAGGCTGTCTCCACCCGAGACTCAGTGAAATTGAACTCGCTGTGAAGATGCAGTGTACCCGCGGCAAGACGGAAAGACCCCGTGAACCTTTACTACAGCTTGACACTGAACATTGAGCCTTGATGTGTAGGATAGGTGGGAGGCTTTGAAGCGTGGACGCCAGTCTGCGTGGAGCCAACCTTGAAATACCACCCTTTAACGTTTGATGTTCTAACCTGGCGCCGTGATCCGGCGTGGGGACAGTGTCTGGTGGGTAGTTTGACTGGGGCGGTCTCCTCCTAAAGAGTAACGGAGGAGCACGAAGGTTAGCTAATCACGGTCGGACATCGTGAGGTTAGTGCAATGGCATAAGCTAGCTTGACTGCGAGAGTGACGGCTCGAGCAGGTGCGAAAGCAGGTCATAGTGATCCGGTGGTTCTGAATGGAAGGGCCATCGCTCAACGGATAAAAGGTACTCCGGGGATAACAGGCTGATACCGCCCAAGAGTTCATATCGACGGCGGTGTTTGGCACCTCGATGTCGGCTCATCACATCCTGGGGCTGAAGTAGGTCCCAAGGGTACGGCTGTTCGCCGTTTAAAGTGGTACGCGAGCTGGGTTTAGAACGTCGTGAGACAGTTCGGTCCCTATCTGCCGTGGGCGCTGGAGAATTGAGAGGGGTTGCTCCTAGTACGAGAGGACCGGAGTGAACGCACCACTGGTGTTCGGGTTGTCATGCCAATGGCATTGCCCGGTAGCTAAGTGCGGAAAAGATAAGCGCTGAAAGCATCTAAGCGCGAAACTTGCCTCGAGATGAATTCTCCCTGGGTCCCTGAGACCCCTGAAGGGACGTTGAAGACTACGACGTTGATAGGCCGGGTGTGTAAGCGCAGCGATGCGTTGAGCTAACCGGTACTAATGACCCGTGAGGCTTAACCTTACAACGCCAGAAGCGTTCTGGTGTGCGTTATGAGAGACGCAAAAGAGATTTTCAGCCTGTTCGAAACGGATTGGTTTGCATCGCCCGCGAGGGGGGTGTGAATGAAACAGAATTTGCCTGGCGGCTTTAGCGCGGTGGTCCCACCTGACCCCATGCCGAACTCAGAAGTGAAACGCCGTAGCGCCGATGGTAGTGTGGGGCCTCCCCATGCGAGAGTAGGGAACTGCCAGGCATCAATTTAAGACCCGTTTACGGGTCGTGACCTTACCCCTGACAAGGTAAGGGCGAAACACCTGAAGTCAGACGCAGTCTGAATTCAGTACAGAATCGGTGGAGCGGTAGTTCAGTTGGTTAGAATACCTGCCTGTCACGCAGGGGGTCGCGGGTTCGAGCCCCGTCCGTTCCGCCACTAAAACATGAAGCCCTGACTCATACGAGTCAGGGCTTTTTTGTATTTGAGTTCTTATTTGCATTTCCTTACGCACAATCCCGTTTGAATTACCCTCCTCCGATTGAAAGTACGCAGTAAAGTCCCTATAACTGATAGATGGTAAGCTCATTCAGCAGTAATAAGTACAGGCGGTAACGTGCGGAAAAAAACATATGCCATGAGATACGTAGCAGGGCAGCCAGCGGAGCAAATATTTCCGCCAGGGGCAATGCTGCATGTCGGCCAGGCATTGCCGCCCGGTGCCCCGCTAACGACCGAATCCACCCTGAAGGTACTGGTGTGGAATATTTTCAAGCAGCAGCGCGCCGAGTGGCTGTCGGTATTACAAAACTTTGGCAAAGATGCGCATCTGGTTCTACTGCAGGAGGCACAAACGACGCCTGAGCTGGTGCGTTTCGCCACCACCAATTACCTGGCGGCCGACCAGGTTCCCGCTTTTGTTCTGCCCCAGCATCCTTCCGGCGTCATGACGCTGGCTTCAGCTCATCCGGTCTATTGCTGCCCGCTGCGCGAGCGTGAACCGCTGCTGCGCCTCTCCAAGTCAGCGCTGGTCACCGCTTACCCTTGCCCGGTGGGCAAATGCTGATGGTGGTCAATATACACGCGGTGAACTTCAGTCTGGGTATTGATGTTTACAGTAAGCAGTTAGGGCCGATCGGTGAGCAGATCTTTCACCATCAGGGCCCGGTGATCATGGCCGGCGATTTTAACGCCTGGAGTCGTCAACGCATCAATGCCCTGTATCGTTTTTCACGCGAAATGGGGCTGCGTGAGGTACGTTTCACCGACGATCACCGTCGCAAAGCCTTTGGGCGTCCGCTGGATTTCGTTTTTTATCGCGGAATGGGGGTGGCAGAAGCTTCTGTACTGGTCACCCGCGCCTCAGATCACAACCCACTGCTGGTAGAATTTAACGCTCATCCGCCATCGCTGGCATAACAGGGAAGCTTCTCGTAATGGCAACAAAACATCATGACAGCGTTGATAAACAGTTCGGCGAGCAGGCTAATGCCTACCTGACCAGCGCGGTACATGCCAGCGGTCGGGATTTAGTGCGGCTGGCAGAGCGGCTGTTTGGTGCCTCAGACGCGAAAGTACTGGATATGGGCTGCGGAGCAGGGCATGCGAGCTTTGTTGCCGTTCAGCATGTCAAAGAGGTCATTGCCTACGATCTGTCGGAAAAGATGCTGGCGGTAGTGCGCGAGAGTGCGGATGAGCGCGGGTATCACCACCTCAGCACGCAGCAGGGCTATGCCGAGAGCCTGCCATTTGCCGATGCCGCGTTTGATATTGTCATCAGCCGCTACTCCGCACACCACTGGCATGATGTTGGCAGTGCGCTGCGGGAGGTGTGTCGTGTGCTCAAACCCGGCGGCAGAGTGATTTTATGGACGTCAGCGCGCCGGGCAACCCGGTGCTTGATATCTGGTTACAGACGGTAGAGGCGCTGCGTGATACCTCGCACGTGCGCGATTACAGCCCTGGGGAGTGGCTGACGCTAATGACCGAAGCCGGTCTGGCCGTGCAGGCTCTCTCGCAGGATAAGTTGGAGCTGGAGTTTAGCAGTTGGACAGAGCGTATGCGCACCCCTGAAGTAATGGTGCAGGCGATAAGGGCTTATCAGCAGGCAGCACCTGACGACGTCCAGAACTACTACGCTCTCAGGCCGGATGGCAGTTTCAGCACCGATATCATCTTTATCGAGGCACTGCGGCCATAAAAAAAGCCCGTCTAGAGACGGGCTTTTTATTGGGTCTGGTATCGGACTAACTGTCAGGTGTCGCACTATTATCCACAAACAGCGTCAGCTTATCGCCGGGCTGGATGTTCTTAGCACTGTTACTGGCGACGCTATTCCAGCGCACCACATCTTTGATGTTTACGCCGTGACGTTTTGCGATACTGGCCAGAGAATCACCCTTACGTACCTGATAGGTGATGCTGTCGCCGTTATCTGCCAGTCTGTTACTGCTGCTTACGCTCAGCGTCTGCCCCGGTTTGATGCTGGCACCGCGCAATTGTTTGCCCGCTGCAGATCTTTTACCGGAACGCCAAGACGCTTGGCAATGCCGGACAGCGTGTCACCGTTGCGCACCTTATAGGAGCCGGATGAAACGCTGTTGTTCGCAAGTGAAGTCGGCTGCACCGCTGCGATATCCCCGGTCGCCAGTGAGTTACGAAGCTTAGCCACGTTGGACTTCGGTACCATAATGTAGTGAGGACCATTAGGGGCCGTTTTTCCACGCGTGTAGCCGGAGTTAAACGTCTTCATCTTGCTTAGCGACATGCCAGCCATTTCGGCTGCCTGCGTCAATTCAATCTGCTGACCCACTTCAACGCGTGCCAGAGCACGAGATTCGTTGGGAGCGGGCAGACGTATGCCATATCGCTTACTGTTCTTGAGCAGTTGCCCCAGAGCCAGCATTTTTGGCACATAGACCGTCGTTTCTTTTGGCAGCGCTAAAGACCAGAAATCCGTAGGTCGTCCACGGGCTTTATTGGCTTTCATCGCTTTCAGCACGCGTCCTTCACCGCTGTTGTAGGCCGCAACCGTCAGTAACCAGTCACCGTCAAACATACCGTTAAGGCGCTGCATCATATCCAGGGCAACTTTGGTCGATGCCACAACATCGCGTCGTCCGTCATACCACTGGGTCTGCTTAAGACCATAATTTTTACCCGTCTGCGGCACAATCTGCCAGATGCCAGCGGCATTCGCAGATGATGTTGCATGAGGGTCAAAAGCGCTCTCCACTATGGGTAGTAGTACCAGTTCCATCGGCATTTTGCGTTGCTTAATTTGCTCGACAATCCAGTACATATACGGCTCTGCCCGTAATGTTACATCGTGGAGATAGCTCTTGTTCTTCAGGTATTTCTGTTTTTGTTCGCGTATCCGGTAATTATCCGGAACCTTCATCTTCAGCTCGTCGCTAATGAAATTCCACAGATCTTTGTCCTGCGCAAGCGATGTTCCATCATCCTGCCAGCGCGGCGACAACATATTATCTGAGTACTGTCCATTTTCACCTTGACCTGCCGAAGACAAACTCTGTGCATGCTGTTCAGGGATGTTAGCATCATGCCTTGATGCCTGGCACCCTACCAGCAAGACCGAGGCGAGTAATATCGCTTTAGCCTTCATGTGTGTGTCATTGGTTCCGCTTAAAAGACGAGCAATAATACGTGGTCGGTCCCCTCAGCACAACCTAAATTATCAAAAACGGTCTTTCTTCTCGCGTAGAGCCGCAAATACCTGCCACTCATGTTGCGGAGTTGTTTCTAATCCAATAGTGCGTTGTAATTCAACATCTTGCGTTCTTAAAAAAGATTAATTTTTCGCTCAAAACCCAGTTTTGTAGGCAAACTTACCCCATTTTTTGCGCGTAACTCCTTAATTTCTCGATAGTAGCGGCTTATCTCCGCATCTTGCGGGAAAATGGCCTGCGCAAAGGTTAAATTCGATAACGTATATTCATGGGCGCAACAAACCAGAGTGTCAGCTGGAAGCTGATTAAGCTTTTGAAATGACTGAAACATCTGTTCAGCAGTGCCTTCAAACAGTCTCCGCAGCCGGCGGAAAAGAGTGTGTCTCCGCAGAAAAGGTAAGGGAAGCTGAAATATGAGATATGTCCTAAAGTGTGGCCCGGCGTAGCATAAATGGTGAAGTTACAGCCTAAAACATCGACGCTATCACCCTCGTTGACGATCGCATTTGCCCCTTTATCTCGGGCTTCTTCCGGCCCATAAACCGTCAGGTCGGGGTAATGAGCCAGCAGCTCCGGCACACCGCCAACGTGATCGTGATGATGGTGCGTAAGCAATATCGCCACCGGCTGCCAGCGGTTTTTTGCCAGGGCACGCAGCACCGGAGCGGCCTCGCCAGGGTCGACAATCAGACAGCGGCCTGCCGCGTCGTTTAACGTCCAGATGTAGTTATCCTGAAGGGCTGGAATGCTGGTAAGATTCATATGATCGCTCCCGTATGCTCGCAATGGAAAGAAGATGGTAAAGCATGAAGCCCGCTAAAACACGTCATATTCGCCATGTGCCAGAGTCATGGTCGCAAATCCCCTGCGGTGAGTATTATCGCGATGCGCTGTCGCATCAGCTGCGCCCCAGCCTGGCTAAATTATATGGTTTTCATCTGCTGAAGGTAGGCAGTCTGAGCGCGGAAATCGATACTGAAAGCTGTGCGATTTCGCATCAGGTTAACGTTGGTTGAGCGGGGATAATCTGCAGGTTCACGCCGACCCACTAAGCCTGCCCTTTGAGTCTAAATCGGTTGATGCCTGCCTGCTGGCCCATACGCTGGCATGGAGCAGCGATCCGCACCGCGTGTTGCGTGAGGTGGACAGGGTGTTGATCGACGACGGCTGGATGATCATCAGCGGCTTCAATATTTTCAGCGCCCTGGGAGTCGGCAAGCTCATCCCCGGCCTGCACCGTAAGGTGCCGTGGAATAGCCGGATGTTCACCCAGATGCGCCTGATGGACTGGCTGAGCCTGCTGAACTATGAGGTGATACACCGCTCGCGCTTCCAGGTACTGCCGTGGAACCGCCAGGGGGGGAAAGTGATTAGCACCCACCTGCCCGCGCTCGGCTGTTTAAACCTGATCGTCGCGCGTAAGCGTACCTTCCCACTGACCATGAACCCGGCGAAAAAGAGTGCCAGCAAGCGCCAGCTGCACGCCGTGGGTGCTACCAGCCAGTACCGGGAAGGGCGCAGAGGCTGAATGGTATAACGGGATCGCCTTCTATCCCGTTCATTGCTTTTGCGTTACGCGCCGGCCTGATAACCCACATCATCACATGTCGGATTGCCGGCAGCCGCGCGCGCCAGCTCATCGCAGCGCTCGTTTTCTACGTGGCCGGCATGCCCCTTAACCCACTTCCAGTGGATCTCGTGCGTGCTGAGGGCGCTGTCCAGCCGTTGCCATAAATCGACATTTTTAACCGGCTTCTTATCGGCAGTCTTCCAGCCGCGCTTCTTCCAGTTGTGGATCCAGCTGGTGATCCCCTGGCGCACATACTGGCTGTCGGTACTCAGCGTGACGTTACACGGCTGAGTCAGTGCTTCCAGCGCCACAATCGCCGCCATCATCTCCATGCGATTATTGGTGGTGAGATGGAAACCCGCACTGAATGTTTTTTCATGCGAGCCGTAGCGCATAATCGCGCCATAACCGCCGGGGCCTGGATTACCGAGGCACGAACCGTCGGTGAAAATTTCTACCTGCTTAAGCATCTCTGGTAGACTCTCCGTAGAAAAACGCCAAGTCTGACATAAACGGGTCCTATGAGCACAGTAAATACAACGCGTCAGATCGTACTCGATACCGAAACCACCGGTATGAACATGATCGGCGTCCATTATGAAGGGCACCGCATCATTGAGATTGGTGCGGTAGAGGTGATCAACCGCCGCCTGACCGGCAACAACTTCCACGTTTACCTCAAGCCCGACCGCCTGGTGGACCCGGAAGCGTTCGGCGTTCACGGTATCGCTGACGAATTTCTGCTGGATAAACCCACCTTCGCTGACATTGCCGACGACTTCCTTGCCTATATAAAGGGGGCGGAGTTAGTCATCCATAATGCCTCGTTCGATATCGGCTTTATGGATTACGAATTCTCCAAGCTGCAGCGCGGCATTCCGAAGACCGAAACCTTCTGCCAGATCACCGACAGCCTGGCGATGGCGCGCAAGATGTTCCCCGGCAAGCGTAACAGCCTTGATGCCATCTGCTCACGCTATGAGATAGACAACAGCAAGCGCGTCCTGCACGGCGCACTGCTTGACTCCGAAATTCTTGCAGAAGTCTTCCTGATCATGACCGGCGGGCAAACCTCGCTGGCCTTCTCGATGGAAGGGGATCGTGAAGAGCAGAGCGACGGCGAAACCATCTACCGCATCGAACGCCCCGCCTCCGGTCTGCGGGTAGTGCGCGCCAGTGAAGCCGAAGTAGCGGCACACGAGGCGCGTCTCGACCTGGTGCAGAAAAAGGGTGGCAGCTGCTTATGGCGCCCTCAGGAAGAGGCTGACGAGGTATAACGCTTTAAATTTGCATAATAAAACCGCGTGATGGTGAAAAACGCAGCAGTTGATATTAATCCACAGAAAAAGCGTTGACGAACATCTGACTGCCCCGTAATATCCGCCTCGTTCCCGACGGGGAACATCGGTGGAGCGGTAGTTCAGTTGGTTAGAATACCTGCCTGTCACGCAGGGGGTCGCGGGTTCGAGCCCCGTCCGTTCCGCCAAACATTCAGAGAAAGGCCGACTCGTAAGAGTCGGCCTTTTTCGTTTCTACGCTGCGCTACTCTTTCTGCATCGCCACTTTGGCGTTATAGCCTTTCGCCACGGTCGCCGCCAGGTCACCGCGTGCAATCCAGCGATAGCTCCCGGCACCCAGCGCCACACCGATAAACCAGCTAAAGTTCGCCACGGCATGCAGCGAAGGAATAAAGCTAATCACCAGCCCAATCGCCACCGACGGCAGCAGAGCAGCAATCGCTTTCGGGTTAAAGCCGCCCTTGTACCAGTAAATCCCCTTCGGCGTATCATCAAACAGGTCATCAACCGAAATCTGGCTGCGCTTAATCAGGTAGAAATCCGCCAGCAGAATCCCGAACAGCGGCCCGATAAACGCGCCCAGCACGTCCAGCGTATAGTGGATCAGCTCCGGTGACTGGAACAGATTCCACGGCGTCAGCAGTACCGATCCGACTGCCGCAATCATCCCGCCGGTGCGGAAGCTGATTTTCTGCGGAGAACAGTTAGAGAAGTCGAACGCCGGGGAAACGAAGTTCGCCACAATATTAATACCGATGGTCGCGATGATCATCGTCAGCAGCCCAATTGCCACGGCCAGATCGTTACCCACCATGCTGACGGTTTCAATAGGGTCAGTAATCATGCGGCCAAACAGCGACTGCGTGCCGGAGACAATCACCACGGTAACGATCGAAAACAGCAGGAAGTTGAACGGCAGGCCCCAGCGGTTGCCACGGCGGATCTCGCCCAGGCTTTTACCGTAGCGCGAGAAGTCACCAAAATTAAGCAGCGGGCCGGAGAAGTAAGAGACCACAAGCGCAGTGGCGGTGATCATCTGCCAGGCTTGCTCCCCGCCGGTCAGCGATTTACTCGCCAGCGTCAGAGAGATACCGCTGAAACCAGTTTTGTATACAATCCATCCCGCCAGCGCCACCATCACCACGTACACCGCCGGACCGGCGATATCGATGAAGCGCTTGATGGCGTTCATTCCATGCCAGAACACCATCGCCTGCAGGAACCACATAATCCCGAAGCAGATCCAGCCCAGCTGCGACAGGCCCAGCCACGAAGATTGTGTCAGGGTGCTCAGCGCCGGCCAGAACTTAAGGGAGACCAGCATCAGCGCATTCGCCGCCAGGTAGGTCTGAATACCGTACCAGGCAAAAGCGATCAGACCGCGGATCACCGCCGGGATATTAGCGCCAAAGACGCCAAACGCCTGGCGGCAGATCACCGCATAAGGCACGCCAGCCATCTGACTCGGTTTCGCCACCAGATTGGCGCACAGCTGCACAATGCAGATACCGGCCAGCAGGCAAAGCAGAACCTGCCAGCTGGCGAGCCCGAGCGTAAAGAAGCTGGCCGCCACCACATAACCGCCCATGCTGTGTACATCGGACATCCAGAAAGAAAAGATGTTGTACCAGCTCCAGTTCTGGTCACGCGTCGGCGCCAGATCCTCATTGCACAGCCTTGGGCTGTAGTTGGCATTGGCTCCAGCAGCTGCTGCCTGGGAAGACACTTCACTATTTGGCATGAAACCTGCTCCTCTGAATACAGTTATCAATAAACCGGGTTGCAGGAGACATTGCAGGATCCAGGCCAGATTGTAATTTCGTGTATACAAAAGTTGTGATTCCTGTGTACGCTTCCTGACAGAAATGATGTTGACCGGAGTAGGGAATGAAGAGTGAAAGCGGGCTGAAAACGGCCTCCGACCTGGGTGACAAGGACGAACCCATCTATCAGGCGCTGATGACCGCCATCGTTGAACATCAGTTACCTCCGGGGAGCAAATTACCTGAAGAGGCGCTCTCCGAAGTCTTTGGCGTTAGCCGGACCGGCATCCGCAAAGTGCTGCAACGCCTCGCCGCAGTGCAAATGATCACGCTAACGCCCAAACGTGGTGCACAGGTTGCCACGCCAACGGTGGAAGAGGCGCAGGATATCTTCCGCACCCGCAGCCTGATTGAGTGCGCCAATCTACCTGCCGTGCTGGCGCACTGCCAGGCACCGCATCTGGCAGCGCTGGAAAAGCTCAATCGCCAGGAGCAGCAGGCGCATGAGGATCATGACGGTGCCGCCGCCATCCGCCTCTCTGCCGCCTTCCATATTCAGCTTCAGGCTATCTCCGGCAATCAGGTACTGACCGAAATGGTGACGCGCCTGACCCAACGCTCTTCGCTGGTGGTCGCTGCCTGGGGCGCACCGTGGCAACAGGGCTGCCGCTGTGACGATCACGATCGGCTGGTCGAGCTGCTGCGCGAGAAATCTCTTACCCGCCTGACTGACTCACTACGGCAACATTTCGATCATATTGTCGCCAGTCTGCGCTTTGAACGCAGTGGCGAGACGCTGCCGGACTTTGCCCGGCTCTTCGCCGCCACAGGAGCACGATCATGAACAAGCAGGTCATCCAGGTCATCAACCCCAACACCAGCCAGGCGATGACGGAAACTATCGGCGCGGCTGCGCGTGCGGTTGCAGGCGCCAATACCGAGATCCTCGCGGTCTGTCCGACGCAGGGCGTGCCCTCTATCGAAGGTCATTTTGATGAGGCCATTGCGGCGATTGGCGTACTGGAGCAGGTGAAAGCCGGGCGTGAGCAGGGCGTTAGCGGCCATGTTATCGCCTGTTTTGGCGATCCGGGGCTGCTGGCCGCGCGCGAGCTGGCGCAGGGGCCGGTGGTGGGCATTGCCGAGGCGGCGATGCATATGGCTACGCTGGTGGCGACGCGCTTTTCGGTTGTCACCACGCTGCCGCGCACGCTGGTCATTGCCCGTCATCTGCTGCAGCAGTACGGTTTTGAGCATCACTGCGCGGCGCTGCACGCTATCGATCTGCCGGTGCTGTCGCTGGAAGATGGTAGCGGTATCGCCCAGGAGAAAGTACGCCAGCGCTGTATACAGGCGAAGCGCGAAGATGGCAGCGGGGCGATTGTGCTGGGCTGCGGCGGCATGGCCGATCTGGCGCAGACGCTGACGCGTGAGCTGGGGATCCCGGTGATCGACGGCGTAACAGCCGCGGTCAAAATGGTCGAGTCGCTGCTGGCGCTGGGGTTAAACACCAGCAAACACGGCGATCTTGATTACCCGATACGAAAAAATCTGTCGGGCCAGTTTGAGCGCCTAAACTAAGGCAATACCTTTCCGCGACCAGGGAGTCAAACCATGAGTGATGTACCGGAAAAGAAAGAATACAGCTTTAACAAAAACTATCCGCGTGACCTGCGCGGTTACGCCG
This sequence comes from Avena atlantica, assembly GCA_910589765.1. Lineage (NCBI taxonomy): Eukaryota > Viridiplantae > Streptophyta > Magnoliopsida > Poales > Poaceae > Avena > Avena atlantica. Next base: position 1,560,166 of record CAJUWN010001535.1, on the reverse strand, counting down.
GGAATCCTCCCCATGCCGCCTGGCCTGGTAAGGCGAAGATCGCGGTGCAGTTCGTCCTCAATTATGAAGAGGGCGCGGAAAACAACGTTCTGCACGGTGACGCCGGTTCCGAACAGTTCCTGTCCGATATTATTGGCGCAGCCAGCTATCCTGAGCGCCATATGTCGATGGACTCGCTGTATGAGTACGGTTCGCGTGCCGGTTTCTGGCGCATTCATAACGAGTTCCAGAAGCGCGGTCTGCCGCTGACGGTGTTTGGCGTGGCAATGGCGCTGGCCCGCCACCCGGAGATAGTCGCAGCGATTAAAGCCGCCGATTATGACGTGGTCAGCCACGGCTGGCGCTGGATCCACTATCAGAGCATGGATGCTAAAACCGAACGTCAGCATATGCAGCAGGCGCTGGATACCCTGACCGACCTGTTCGGCAAAACGCCGACCGGCTGGTACACCGGGCGCGACAGCCCGAACACGCGGCGTCTGGTGGTTGAGCAGGGCGGGCTGACCTACGACAGTGACTATTACGGTGACGATCTGCCGTTCTGGACCCAGGTCACCTGCCAGGATGGCACCGTGAAGCCGCATCTGGTGATCCCGTACACGCTGGAGACTAACGATATGCGCTTCGCCACGCCGCAGGGCTTTAATACCGCCGAGCAGTTTTATACTTACCTGCGCGACAGCTTTGACGTGCTGTATGAAGAGGGCGACAGCGCGCCGAAGATGTTGTCGATTGGCATGCACTGCCGCCTGCTGGGGCGCCCCGGCCGCTTCCGCGCCCTGCAACGCTTCCTCGATCATATCCAGCAGCACGACAGAGTGTGGATCTGCACCCGTCAGCAGATTGCCGAGCACTGGGTGGCGAAACACCCGGCACCGGAAATTTAATCGATTGCGGGCGGGTTCCTGATCTGAGGCACCCCCACAAAAGATTGGATTTGAAGGTTATCGCGGGATGACAGGCGCCCGGTTTCAGGAGGGAGGGCTGCTTTCCGCACCGGCATGAATACATCCCTGTAGCGAGGCAGCACGGCCATCCCTGGCCGTGAGCCTGCTGCAATCAGCCCTCCCTCCCTGCACCCAAAGCCCCAGCGTCGCAGTTTAAAAGCCCCAGCGAACACGATGATAGAGGGGGGACGAGCCTGGCCTGAGGTAAGCCGGACGGCACGCGGCAGGGATGCCGCGTGCCGAGGCCCGCAGGGAGCGTGTTTTGCCGTTCCGGGGTGCTCAGGCTGAGCTCAGACCGGTTTGCGGACGTTTAGCAATGGAAATAATTCATGGGGAATTCATGAGTGTCTCCTCGCCCTTTTAGAACGCATAATTTATAAATTGGCTGAATTACTAATTCAAAAAGTGCGGATATTGGCTGTCGGCTCTTAATTATCGAAATATTGAGCATATAGTTATTGCGGGATGCAGTTTTCATTTTTATAGAAGGATGGACTATATGAATCAGAAAGAAGTTGATACCAAAATCGATAAAATTATTACTCCGCTCATTCGCTTTTGGGAGGGCAGTAACGAGCCGTGGATGGTCAAAAATAATGTTTCGCAGTTCGTTTACAGTAATAAACGACTGCAAGGTTTTCTCGGTCTTCCAAAAGGCTTTAACATGGAAGGTCTTTATGACCGTGAGCTGCCTTAGCTATCCATGAATTTGAACCTCAGTTTCAGGCCCACGATCGTAAAGTAGAAAGTGTCAAGGATCGCGTAACATCTGTAGAAGTGCATCAGTTTGACCAGCTAGATTATCTACAGCCCTGGTACTCTGAAAAATTCCCGATTTTAGATGAGGATGGGACACCATTAGGCGTCATCGTGCACTGTCGCCCGGTTGAATCGATATTCATCACTCGCCTGGCGAAAATTAAAATTCCCACCTCGCTGATGTTTACCCCTCCTGACGAAATATTTACCGATAAAGAGTGGGAGATCATTTTCTACACCTGTCAGTCGTTTACACCAAAAATGATCGAAACTGCGATTGGTGTTTCCAACCGTACGGTGGAAGATACTCTGTGTCGTATCTATAAAAAATCTGGCGTGGGCAATAAACGAGGCCTGATTGATTACTGCATTGAGCACGGCTTTAATAATTTTATTCCACAAAGTATTTTCCAAAGCAGCGGTTCAATTATGCCGTTTGAATAACGCTAAGCCTCCGATCTCTGCATTCCAAAAAAAAGGTAATAGATATGAATATCAAGGAAAAGGATTCGGCAATAGAGCGAATTATTAAGCCTTTCATCTCTTTTTGGGAAGGAAGTAATGAACCCTCGTGGGTGAAGAACAGTAAGTCTCAGTTTGTTTATGCGAATAAGAGGATGCGAGATTTCATCGGTTTACCAGCAGGGTATGATTTACTGGGCCGTTATGATGGTGAATTACCCGTCCCTGTCAGTGAATTTGAAAAACCTTTTCAGGCTCACGATCGCATGGTTGAGAAAGTTAAAGATAGAGTGACTTCTATAGGCATCCAACGTTTTGATGGTCACGATTACCTGCAAGCCTGGTATACGGAGAAAGTTCCTTTAATGGATGAGGTTGGCAATGTTCTGGGGGTAATCCCTCACTGTCGTCCAGTTGAAGCCATGTTTATTACTCGTCTGGCAAAAATAAAGGTCCCAACCTCCCTGGTTTTCACCCCACCTACAGAACTGTTCACCGATAAGGAGTGGGAGATTATTTTCTATATTTGTCAGTCATTTACACCGAAAATGATCGAAGCCGCTATTGGCGTTCCCAACCGTACGGTGGAGGATATCCTATGTCGTATTTATAAAAAATCTGGTGTTGGTAATAAACGAGGCCTGATTGATTACTGCATTGAGCACGGCTTTAATAATTTTATTCCGCAAAGTATTTTCCAAAGCAGTGATTCAATTATGCCATTTGAACAATAGCCTTCTCAAAAGGGGGAGCAAATCACGCTTCCCCATCATATCTTTTCTGCATTTTCACCTTCGCCTTGCGGCGCATCTCATAACGCGTGGGCCAGATCACTTCAGGCTTGATACCCAGCGTCAGCGCAATAATTTTCTCTCCTTTTGGCCACGGTCGCGTCAGGGCATTCGCCAGCGTGCCGCCCGCCAGACCGTATGCACGGGACAGCGAGGCAATAGAGTAGCCTTTAAGGCGTATAGCGCATTTTATCTCTTCGCGATGCCAGTCTTCATTAAGCGGTTTTGCTCTGGCAGCGATGCTGGGGCGGGTGGTGGTCATGTGTCTCTCCTTTTCACATCGTTGGAAAGGGAGTTTTATCATCAGCAGGGGGACGTTGCCACCGTGTAAAGTACGGATCGTAAGGGGCCGTGAGCGGCCCCTGAAAAACGCAATTTAGCTCATCAGGCTGACCTGGGCTGCAACAATCCGCCAGCCGCAGGGTAACCTGACCCAGGTCTGCTGCTGGCGACCTATTCGTTCGCTGCCTTCACGGGTAAACTCGGTGCTGCAGACCGCAAAGTCCTCGCCGTAGCTGGTTATTACGGTGTTCTGTAGCTGGCGGTCTAAGCCGGCAGACGGGCGTGAAGCGCGGAACTCTCTGATGGCATCAATACCGTACAGATTCTCCCGGCCCCCAGGCGCACCGTACGCTCGTCATGCCAGAACAGTTCATCCAGTACCGCAACATTGTTGCTGATTAATGCCTCTTCATAGCGGTAAAACGCGGCGGTGACCTCGGCAAGAATGCCCGGGCGATCAATATATTCACTTTTCATGTTATGACTCCATGCTGGCAGGCGCGGCCTGCGCAATGCCCATCTGCTCAAGCACGCGTGCAGCTCGCAGGCAGGCTTCCTCTTTAAAGGGGGCTGCGATCAACTGTAATCCGATTGGCAGCCCCGAGGAAGTGCGCAGTGGTACGGTGGTGACGGGCAGGCCCAGGAATGAGATCGGCTGCGTCAGTATCCCCATGCTGGCGCGCACCGGCAGATCGCTGCCGTTAATGCGCATGCTTTCCTGACCAATCAGCGTAGCGCTGGTCGGCGTGGCCGGGGCGATCAGCACATCGACCTCGGCAAAGCGTGCCAGCACCTGCTGCTGAAAATGACGGCGGAAGCGCTGGGCCTGCACATACCATGCGGAGGGGATCATCGCCCCGGCCAGCAGGCGCTCGCGCGACAGCGGCTCGAAGCGCTCTGGCGAATGGCGCAGTGCGGGCAGGTAGTGATTGCCGCCCTCGGACGCCGTAATAATAAAAGCCGCCGCGCGCGCCAGTTCGGCTTCCGGCAGCACTATCTCATCATTGACGTTGAGCGCTTTCGCCGCCTGAGCCACCGCCAGCCGTGCATCGTCGTCACACCACTGCTGGAAATAGCCGCCCAGCACGCCGCAACGCAAGCCTTCCATCCCGCGCTCCAGCAGGGGGGCGACTGGCTGCATGGCTTTCTCCGCCTGGAAACTGTCCTGCGCATCACGCCCCTGAAGCGCATCGTAGACCTGCGTCAGGTCGCTGACGCGGCGCGCAAAGGGGCCGATATGGTCGAGGCTGGCAACAAAAGGATGGCTGCCGCTGCGCGACAGGCGGCCAAAGGTCGGTTTCAGGCCGAAGATGCCGCACAGCGAAGCGGGCACGCGAATCGACCCGTTGGTATCGGTGCCGAGAGAGAAGTGGACCACTCCGGCAGCGACGGCGGCGGCAGAACCGCCGGAAGAGCCTCCGGCAATGCGCGTCAGATCGTGCGGGTTATGGGTTGCCCCGTAGTGGCTGTTTTCAGTGGTAAAACCGTAGGCGTAAGCATCCATATTGAGCATACCGGAAAGCAGGCCACCGCTGGCGGCCAGCTTGTGGACCGCCCAGGCATCCTGACGCGCCGCCGTGCGGTTGCTGAACAGGCTGGCTCCCGCCAGGGTGCTGTGACCGGCCACGTCGAACAGATTTTTCACGGCATAGGGTACGGCAGCCAGCGCGGGCAGCGGCTGGCCTTCACGCTTCAGGCGATCGAGGCGGTCAGCCTCCTGTAACATGCGCTCCTGAGTGACGTGGGTCCAGGCGTTCAGCGCGGGATTATGGCGCTCAATATTTGCCAGCGTCTGGCTGGCGATATCGCGCGCGCTCAGCTCACCCGCCGCCAGCGCGCGTTTCAGTTCTGCAATCGATAAGGACGCCAGATTCATGCTTTATATACCCCCGCCACTTCAAGGCGATCGTCGAGCGGGAAAGCCATCAGCGGCGCCGCCATCGCGGCAATGCGGCTAAACTGAGTCAGCAGTTCGGCGCGGCGAGTCTCGTCCAGCTCCAGCGCCAGCACCTGCTCCATCTGTGCCACGTAGGCTGCCCAGTCGGGTGTGTCTTGTTTCATGATCTCTCCCCTGTCTCTTTAAATTTTCAACTCGGTTAAAAACCGGCCGCGCTGCCGTTGCTGCGCGGGTCGAAGGCGCCTTCCAGCATGCCGTTGATGTGGCGCACAATCGCTCCGGCATGGCCGACGGCCTCGCTGAAATCCGCTAACATCTCCACTTCATGCCCCAGCTCGCGCAGCGTGGCAACGGTCTCTGCGCTGAAGCGCCCCTCCAGCTTTAACGAATCCGATGCCTGGCCCCAGGTCCGGCCCAGCAGCCAGCGCGGAGCACCGATAGCCTGTTGCAGCGCCATCCCCTGAATTACATGGCGGGTAAAAATCGCCGCCTGGGTTTGCGGCTGGCCGTCCCCGCCCATCGAGCCATACACCATGGTGCGGCCATCCGTCAGGCGCGCCGCCGCCGGATTCAGGGTATGGAAAGGCTGTTTGCCCGGTACCAGCGCCAGCAGATGCTCAGGATCGAGGCTGAAAGAGGCACCGCGGTTCTGCCAGGTGATGCCGGTACCCGGGATCACCACGCCGCTACCGAATTCATGGTAGATGCTCTGAATAAAGCTCACCGCCAGCCCGCTGCTGTCCATCACCCCCATCCACACCGTGTCGCCCGGGCCTTTGCCGGTGCCCCACGGCGCGGCGCGATCCACATCGACGCATGCAGCCAACTGCTGCAATCGATCGCTGTCGAGCAGCGCCTGCATCTCTTCCCGCATATGCAGCGGGTCGGTGATGTGCTGGTCGCGCAGGCCAAAGGCCAGCTTGGTGGCTTCGACAATGCGGTGAATGGTTTGCGCTTCGTCAGCATCTGCCATTGCCAGATGGTCGGTAATGCCGAGGATCGCCAGCGAAACCAGGCCCTGAGTGGGCGGCGGCATATTGAATACGTCGCCGTACTGATGGCGGATGCGCAGCGCCCTGCGGCGTTTTGCCTGCTGGCGGTTGAGATCTTCCAGCGTTACCGGCATGCCAAGGCGTGACATCTCGCTGGCAATCTGGCGCGCCAGCGGACCGCGATAGAAGCTCTCCAGCCCGGCTTCTGCCAGGTGGATTAAGGTCGCCGCCAGTTCGGGCTGGGTGAAGCGGCTACCGGGGCGGGGCACTTCGCCATCGGGCAGAAAGGTCGCGGCAAAGCCAGGCTGATTAGCCAGCTCGGCATGTTTACTGGCGGTGGCAGTCGCCTGGGATTCCGTCACTGGAATTCCGTCAGCAGCATAGCGGATGGCATCGGCCAGCAGGCGCGGCAGCGGGCGCTGCTGGCCGCCCAGCTCTTTGGATACCGCCAGCGCTTCCTCCCAGCCGCTGCCGGTTCCCGCTACGGTAAGTGCCGATTCAGGACCGCGATGCGGGATGGTGGCGTGACCCTGGTAGAAATCGATTGAGGCCAGCGAACCGGCGGCACCGCTGGCGTCAATGGCGATCGGCTCGCCGTTTGGCGGCAGGATCAACCAAAAACCATCACCGCCCAAACCGTTCATATGCGGGTAGACCACGGCGATAGTGGCAGCCGCAGCAACCATCGCTTCAATGGCATTGCCGCCTTCGCGTAATACACCCAGTGCGCTTTCTGATGCCAGGTGGTGAGGTGTGACCGCCATACCCAGCGGCGCGATATTGCTTTGATTCATTCCATTCTCGTCGTCCAGATTGCTGATAGCTTAATATAAGCAATAGCCGTTCCAGTTTGCCGGATGATGGACACAGGGAATTGAAAAACTGTCGGTCAGCACCGGTTTTAACAAAAAATGTTTAGTGCGCCGCGCTACAGACGGGCACGTTATTTGTATATCATCCAGACCGTGAAACAAAAGTTACAGGGCAGAAGCCATGAAGCAGCTTGATGAACGCCTGCGCAGCCATTACGCACAGCTGTCGCCGCAGGAACAGCGTATCGCCGATTTTGCCTTTGACCATTTCGACGATCTGATCAGCTATAACAGCGCGGAGCTGGCGCGCCTGAGTGGGGTCTCGAAGGCTACGGTCAGCCGCCTGTTTAAGCGCCTGGGCTATGAAAAATATAAGGATATGCGCGACGAGCTGCGTACCCTGCGCCAGAGTGGGATGCCGCTGACCGACAACCGCGATGCAGTGCAGGGCAACACGCTGCTGGCGCGCCACTACAAGCAGGAGATGGCCAACCTCACCCAGTGGGTTAACGCTATCGATACCGGGCAGTTGGGAGAGGTGGTGCAGGCGTTGTCCAACAGTAAACGCATTTTTATCATTGGCTTACGTAACGCGTATCCGGTGGCGTTGCACCTGCGACAGCAGCTGCTTCAGGCCCGCGCCCAGGTGCACTTACTGCCGCAGCCGGGCCAGACGCTTGCCGAGGAGCTGGTGGATCTCACGCCCGACGATCTGGTGGTGGTGATGGCTTTCCGCCGCCGTCCGCGCATCATCCGCCCGCTGCTGCAGCAGCTGCAGCAGAGCGGCATCCCAACGCTGGCGCTGTGCGAGCCGCAGGCGCAGGGCGTCATTGCTCTGGCGCGCTGGCAGCTCTGCGCCCCGCTCGACAGCGTTTCGGCGTTTGACAGCTACGCCGCGGCCAACAGCCTGATCAACCTGCTGGCGAATGCAGTGCTGCATGAACTGTTAAGCGATGGCCGCCAGCGCATTCATCAGATCGCCGACCTTTACAGCCAGCTGGATGAACTGGAACAGCGCTAATGGGGCACTGTTTTGGTGCTTTGCATGATTTTGGGGCGCGCCATCGCGCCCCATTTTATTCCCCAACTCCTGCCTCTGCCCACCTGTTAATCCGCCGTGCCTTCCGTGTTTTTATTGGCTAATTGCAGGCGAATAAACGCTTTTTTCTTCCCGCTTACCGCTTAAGACCAAAAATTTATGCAGTGTGCCGCGCGCTGGCACATTAGTTGCAAATAAATTCTTTAAGAATCTTTCGTTTCATGATGTATTAACCGGGGAAGTGAAGATGAAAAAGGTTTACTCGCATTACTGGCTGGCGCCGTGCTGTTCACTCAGACCACCGTGGCGCATGCCGACCAGCTGCAGGATATTGAAAAGCGCGGCGTTATTCGTATCGCCGTGCCGCAGGACTTCCCACCGTTTGGTTCGGTCGGTACCGATTTACAGCCGCAGGGCTACGACATTGATATGGCGAAGTATCTGGCGAAGCAGATGAAACTTAAGTTGCAGCTGGTGCCGGTCACCAGCGCTAACCGCGTTCCCTATCTGCAAACGAATAAGGTGGATTTGGTCATCTCCAGCCTCGGTAAAAACCCGGAGCGCGAGAAAGTGATCGACTTCAGCCGCGCCTATGCGCCGTTCTTCCTGGGCGTATTTGGCCCGAATGATGGCGCGTTGAAAGATGCCGCCGAGCTGAGCGGCAAATCCATCGGTGTGACGCGTGGCGCGGTGGAAGATATGGTGCTGACCGGTATTGCGCCGAAAGACGCCGAGGTGAAGCGTTATGAAGATAACAACACCACGCTCTCCGCTTATCTGTCAGGGCAGGTGCAGTACGTGGCGACCGGTAACCTGGTGGTGGCCGCGATTTCCCGCCAGAACGCCGACAAAGCGCCGGTGGCAAAATTTATGCTGAAAGACTCACCGTGCTTTATTGGCATGAAGAAAGAAGAACCGGCCCTGAAGGCCAAAGTTGATGCGCTGATCGAGCAGGCAATTCAGGACAAAACTCTGAACGGCCTCTCTGAACAGTGGTTGAAAGCACCGCTGCCGGCTGACCTCGGCGCGTAAGGGCAGACTGATGATGGGGCAACTGAACTTTCCTGCACTGTGGCCCTACTGGCCGGAACTGATTTCCGGCCTGTGGGTGACTATCCAGCTAACGGTAATGGCAACGGTAGGCGGCGTGGCGCTGGGGATCTTTGGCGCTGCGCTGCGCAGCGGAAAACCGACGGTGCTCAGCCGCATTTGGGGTGTCTACGTCGAGCTGATCCGCAACACGCCGTTTGTGGTGCAGCTGTTTTTTATCGTGTTTGGCTTGCCCAATCTCGGCCTGAAACTGACGGCGGGCGAAGCCGCACTGCTGGCGATGCTGATTAACCTTGGCGCTTACAGCACGGAAATTATCCGCGCCGGCATTCAGGTGACGCCGAAAGGGCAGTGGGAAGCGGGGCGCGTGCTCGGCCTGAGCCGCACGCAGACCTTTATCCGCATCGTGCTGCCGCCGTCGTTGAAACGTATTTATCCGGCGCTGGTCAGCCAGTGCATTATCGTGATGCTCGGTTCGTCGGTGGTGTCGCAGGTCTCTTATGAAGAGCTGACCTTCGCCGCCAACCTGATCCAGTCGCGCACCTTTTTGAGTTTTGAAGTCTACCTGGTGACCACGCTGATGTATCTGGCGCTGTCGATTGCCATGCGTCAGCTGCTGCTGGCAGCGGGACGGAAATGGTTTGGGGAGCAGCCATAAATGAACACCTTTACCGACTGGGACATTCTGCGCAACCTGTTGCTGGCGGCGCGCTGGACTATCGCGCTGTCATTAACCGCCTTTTTCGGCGGCACGCTGGTGGCGCTGCCGCTGGTGCTGGTGCGCCTCGGCGGGCGCGTCTGGCCTAACCGTTTCATCCGTGGCTATATTGAGCTGTTCCAGGGCACGCCGCTGCTGATGCAGCTGTTCCTCGCCTTTTTCGGCGTGGCGCTGTTCGGCATCGATGTGTCGCCGTGGACCGCCGCCTCGCTGGCCCTGACCTTTTACACCAGCGCCTTTTTGGTGGATATCTGGCACGGCAGCATCAAAGCGCTGCCAAAGGGGCAGTGGGAAGCCAGCCGCTGCCTGGGGTTAAGCTTCGGCCAGACGCTGCTGCGCGTGGTGCTGCCGCAGGCGCTGCGCATCGGGCTGGCCCCGACCGTGGGCTTTGCCGTGCAGGTGGTGAAAGGCACCGCGCTGGCTTCGATAATCGGCTTTATCGAACTGACCAAGGCGGGCACCATTCTGAATAACGTCACCTATCAACCGTTTAAAGTCTTCGGGCTGGTAGCGCTGGGCTACTTCCTGATGTGTTATCCGCTGTCGCGCTACAGCCAGTATCTGGAGAAGAAATTCAATGCCGCTCATCACCATTAATCAGGTGCAAAAATATTATGGCGACAACCACGTACTGAAAGGCGTGGATCTCGACATCGAAATGGGTGAAGTGATCTCAATTATCGGCCGCAGCGGCTCGGGGAAAAGTACCCTGCTGCGCTGCGTCAACGGTCTGGAAGGCTATCAGGAAGGCAGCATCAAACTCGGCGGCATGACCATCACCGACCGCGATTCCAGGCGCGTGACATCAGCCGCTCGATCGGCATGGTGTTCCAGAACTTCAATCTGTTCCCGCATATGACCGCGCTGGAAAACGTGATGCTGGCGCCGCGCCGGGTACTGAAAAAAAGCGAAGCCGAGTGCCGCCTGCTGGCTACCCAGATGCTGGAAAAAGTCGGCCTCGCTGACCGTGTCGATTACTACCCGGCCAACCTTTCCGGCGGCCAGCAGCAGCGCGTGGCGATTGCCCGCGCGCTGGCGATGTCGCCGAAAGTGCTGTTATGTGATGAAATCACCTCGGCGCTCGACCCGGAGCTGGTGGGTGAGGTGCTGAAAGTGCTGGAACAGCTGGCACAAGAGGGCATGACGCTGATTCTGGTGACGCACGAAATGAACTTTGCCCGTGAAGTGGGTGACCGCGTGGTGTTTATGCACCAGGGGCGCGTCTGGGAGCAGGGCGACAGCAAAACGGTGTTCTCCAACCCGCAAACGACAGAACTTAAACAATTTATCTCCTCGGTGCGTGGCCTGAGTTAAGTGCAACGCGGATGAACAGAAGGATGGAACAGATGGATTTATCTAAATTTACCCAGATCAACCCGCCGCAGCGCCTGCTGATGGGGCCGGGACCGATTAACGCCGACCCGCGCGTGCTGCGCGCCATGTCCAGCCAGCTGCTGGGCCAGTACGATCCGGCGATGACGCAGTATATGAACGAAGTGATGGCGCTGTACCGTGGCGTGTTCCGCAGCGAAACCGCTGGACGATGCTGATCGACGGCACCTCGCGCGCCGGGATTGAAGCGATCCTGCTGTCGGCGATCCGCCCTGGCGATAAGGTGCTGGTGCCGGTATTTGGCCGCTTTGGCCACCTGCTGTGTGAAATCGCCCGCCGCTGCCGTGCGGAAGTGCACACCATTGAAGTACCGTGGGGCGAAGTGTTCACCCCGGATCAGATTGAAGATGCGATTAAAAAAGTGCAGCCGCGCCTGCTGCTGACGGTGCAGGGCGATACCTCCACCACTATGCTGCAGCCGCTGGAAGAGCTGGGCGCCATCTGTAAAAAATATGGCGTGCTGTTCTACACCGATGCCACCGCCTCGCTGGCCGGTAACGCGCTGGAAACCGATGCCTGGGGGCTGGATGCCGTCTCTGCCGGGATGCAGAAATGCCTTTGCGGGCCGTCCGGCACCTCGCCCATTACCCTTAGCCCGGCGATGGAAGAGGTTATCCGCAAGCGTAAATGCGTGGAAGAGGGGATCCGCACCGACGCCCATCAGGACGGCGTTGACGAGATGATCTACTCCAACTATTTCGATCTCGGCATGATCATGGATTACTGGGGGCCGGAGCGCCTGAACCATCACACCGAAGCCACTTCTGCGCTGTTTGGCGCGCGCGAGTGCGCCCGCCTGATCCTCGAAGAGGGGCTGGATAACGGCATCGCCCGCCACAAGCTGCACGGCGACGCGCTGTTAAAAGGTATTCAGGGCATGGGGCTGGAGACCTTCGGCAACCTGCAGCACAAGATGAATAACGTGCTCGGCGTGATGATCCCGCAGGGCGTCAACGGCGACCAGGTGCGCAAGCTGATGCTGGAAGATTTCGGTATTGAGATCGGCACCTCATTTGGCCCGCTGATTGGCAAAGTGTGGCGCATCGGCACCATGGGCTACAACGCTCGTAAAGACTGCGTGATGCAGACCCTGAGCGCGCTGGAGTCGGTGCTGACCCACCTTGGTTTCCGTACTCCCCAGGGCGCTGCAATGCAGGCCGCCTGGGATCACTACAACGGGAGCCGCTAATGAACGCCTGCCTGATGAATGCCCCGGCGGCAGCGATTGCCGCCGAGCGCGTTATGTCCCGCTGCGATGCGCTGGCTGAAATCAGTGAAACCCCGGAATACCTCACCCGCGTCTATCTGTCGCCGGAGCATCTGCGCGCTAACGCGCTGGTCGGCAAGTGGATGAAGGCAGCGGGCATGCAGGTGTGGCAGGACAGCGTCGGCAATATCTGCGGCCGCTATGAAGGGCAGGAGACGGGTGCCAAAGCGCTGCTGCTTGGCTCACACCTGGATACCGTGCGCAATGCCGGGCGCTACGACGGCATGCTCGGCGTGCTGACGGCGATTGAGACCGTGCAGTATCTGCACGATCGCGGTGAGCGCCTGCCGTTAGCCATTGAGATTATCGGCTTCGCCGACGAAGAGGGCACGCGCTTCGGCATCACCCTGCTCGGCAGCCGTGGCCTGACCGGGACCTGGCCGGAAAGCTGGGTTACGCATCCGGACGGTAACAGTATTACCGTCGGCCAGGCGATGCGCGATATCGGCCTCAATCCCGATCGCATCTGGCAGGCCGCGCGCGACGCGGAAGATTTCGTCGCCTATCTCGAACTGCATATCGAGCAGGGGCCATGTCTTGAGCAAGAGCAGCTGGCGCTGGGGGTGGTGACGGCGATTAACGGCGCACGCCGCCTTAACTGCCGCTTTACCGGCGAAGCCGGGCACGCCGGGACGGTGCCGATGAGCCATCGCAAAGATGCGCTGGCCGCTGCCGCCGAATGGATGGTGTTTATCGAACAGTGCCCGCCGCAGCACAACCCGCAGCTGGTGGCGACGGTCGGCACACTGCAGTGCCATCCGGGGGCGGTGAACGTCATTCCCGGTGAGGTGGCGCTGACGCTTGATGTGCGCGGCCCGGAAGACCAGGCGCTGAGTGAGCTGCTCTCCGAGCTGCTTACCCAGGGTGAAGCCATTGCCCTGCGCCGTGGCCTGAGCTTCAGCGCCGAAGAGTATTATCAGATCCCGGCAACGCGCTGTGATGATGCTTTGCAGGCCGCGTTAAACCCAGGCGGTCAACAGCGTACAGGGGCGCAGCCTGTCACTGCCGAGCGGTGCAGGTCACGATGCCATCGCCATCGCCGAGCGCTGGCCGGGGGGCATGCTGTTTGTGCGCTGCGACCGTGGCATCAGTCATCATCCGGCAGAGTCGGTGACCACGCAAGATGTGGCGCAGGCGGTGCAGGCCTATGTACAGGCGGTGAATGCGGTGGCCTGTAGCCAGTCAGCTTAAGGTCGAGGCGTGCCGCGACCGCCATAACGGAGGCGAATGATGAAGTTAACAGAGTTCAACCAGGCCAGCGCCGCCGCTGCCCGGCACAGTATTGCACATTGCGTGGCGCTGCCAGACTGGTCCGCCGCGCTGGTGAATGGGCGGCCGTACTCGTCGCTTGATGAGCTGCTGGCTGGGGGCGAGCTGCTGGCGCAGGAGTGGGATGGCGCCGCACTCAATCAGGCGCTCTCAGCGCACCCGCGCATCGGCGAGCGTGCGGCAGGCGGCGGGAAAGAAGCCGCGATGTCCGGCAGCGAACAGAGCCAGGTCAACAGCGCGGATGCCCGGCTGGCAGAGGCGTTACGCGCGGGGAATGCGGCCTATGAACAGCGCTTTGGCCGGGTGTTCCTGATCCGTGCCAAAGGGCGCAGCGGTGAGCAGATCCTCGCCGAGCTGCAGCGCCGCCTGAACAACCATGCAGAGCAGGAGGTGCGCGAAGCCCTTGCCCAGCTGAGTGAAATCACCCTTTTACGACTGCAGGAGGCGTTTCAGTGAGCACCATTACCACACATATCCTGGATACCGCGTTGGGCAAACCGGCGGCAGGGGTGACCATCGCCCTTGAACAGCAGGGCAGCGAAGGCTGGCAGCCGCTGGCCAGTGGCGTCACCAATGGTGATGGCCGCCTGAGCGACCTGACTCCGCAACCGCTGGCGCCGGGCCACTACCGCCTGACGGCAGAGATTGGAGACTATTTTGCCGCCGGCGGGCGTGAAACCCTGTACGTCAATGCGCAGATCAATTTCGTGATTGCCGCCACCGGCAGCCATTACCACTTACCCTTTGTGATCACCCCGTGGTCGTGGTCCACCTACCGCGGTAGTTAAATCCCGGGCGAGGCAAGCCATCGCCCCTACGACGTCTGTCAGGACGTGTTTTTCGTAGGGGGCAGGCATGCCTGACCCGTCTTACAGCAAATACAAAAGGCACTATTATGAGCGTCAGGCCAGAAGATACGCGTTATCCGGCAGGCAAGGCTTTTGCCTGGGGTTTACAACATGTCCTCACCATGTACGGCGGCATTATTGCGCCGCCGCTGATTATCGGCGCCGCTGCCGGGCTGAACGCCGCACAGCTGGGCGTGCTGGTGACGGCTGCACTGTTCGTTAGCGGCTGCGCCACGCTGCTCCAGGCGCTGGGCGTGCCGGGCTTCGGTTCGCGCCTGCCGCTGGTGCAGGGGGTCTCCTTTGCCGGTGTGGCGACGATGGTGACGCTGGTGACCGGTGGCGGTGGGCTGCCGATGGTGTTTGGCGCGGTGATCGCCTCCTCGCTGATCGGCCTGCTAATCGCCCCGCTGTTTGCTCACATCATCCGCTTCTTCCCCCCGGTGGTGACCGGGACCGTCATTACGGCGATCGGCCTGTCGCTGATGCCGGTGGCAGCGCGCTGGGCGATGGGCGGAAATCCGCAGAGCGCAGGCTGGGGTTCGACCAATAATATCGGGCTGGCGGCGGTGACGCTGGTCATGGTGCTGCTGCTTAACCGCGTCGGCAATGCGGCGGTTAAACGGCTGGCGGTGCTGCTGGCAATGGCGGCAGGCACCGGCATTGCGCTGTTTACCGGGCAGGCCGATTTCAGTCGGGTGGCGCAGGGCGACTGGCTGGCGCTGCCGGGAATACTCAGCTTCGGCATGCCGGTGTTTGACCTGGCGGCGATAGTTTTCGATGACGCTGATTGTGCTGGTGCTGCTGACGGAAACCACGGCGGGGCTGATCGCCATCGGCGAGATTGTCGGCACGGATGTGGACGGCAAGCGCATCGCTCGCGGCCTGCGTGCCGATATGCTGACCAGCGCGCTGGCACCGCTGTTCAACTCCTTCCCGCAGAGTGCCTTTGCGCAAAATATCGGGCTGGTGGCAATGACCGGGGTGAAAAGTCGCTTTGTCGTTGCGGCGGGCGGGGTGATCCTGGTGCTGCTCGGCTTCTTTCCGCTGCTGGGTAGGGTGGTGGCGGCGATACCGCTGCCGGTGCTGGGTGGGGCAGGCGTGGTGCTGTTTGGTACCGTGGCGGCCAGCGGGATTCGTACGCTGGCGAAGGTGGACTACAAGGACAATATGAACCTGGTGATTGTTGCCACCTCGATTGCCTTTGGCATGATCCCGATTGTGATGCCGTCGTTCTACGACCAGTTCCCCGGCTGGGTACGTACCCTTTTCCATTCAGGCATCAGCGCCGCATGCCTGGTATCGGTCACATTGAACCTGCTGTTTAACCGGGTAAGCGAAGACGTTGAATATCGTCGGGGCCGATCGCTTCTGTGACCGGCCCGTGACCGCGCACGAAATTAGAAACTAAAGCTGTCCGCATCGCGCCATGCCGGGAACTTCTCACGGTATTCGCGCACGTTCTCCAGCGACAGGTCGGCATCGAGCCGCGCTGGCTGATGCGGTTCACCGGCAGCGAGTATCTCACCCAGCGGGCTGATAATCCGGCTGTCGCCGCTGTACTGATGACCGTTGCCGTCCGTGCCGACGCGGTTACAGCCGGCAACATACGCCTGATTCTCAATCGCCCGCGCCTGCAACAGCGTCTGCCAGTGCAGCGCGCGCGGTGCCGGCCAGTTAGCGACGTAGAGCGCCAGGTCATAATCGTTCTGATTACGCGAGAAGACCGGGAAGCGCAGGTCGTAACACACCTGTGGCAGAATGCGCCAGCCGCGCCACTCGATAACTTCACGCCGCTCGCCCGCCAGGTAGTGCTGGTGCTCGCCCGCCATGCGGAACAGATGGCGCTTGTCGTAGTGATGCACCGTACCGTTTGGCTCGACCAGTAAAAAGCGGTTAACCGCGCCTTTTTCCGTCTGCAGTGCGGCGCTGCCCGCCACCATCGCGTGGGCCGCTTTGGCTTTGGCCTGCAGCCAGCTCACCACCTGCGCTTCCGGCAGCGAGCTTTTCGCCGCCTCCATCGCAAAACCGGTGGTGAACATCTCCGGCAGGATAATCAGGTCACGGCCGTCGATTCCGGCCAGTAGTTCGTCGAAAAAGCGCAGGTTGGCTGCGCCGTCCATCCACTCCAGCGGTTGCTGAAGTACGGTAATTTTCAAAGTTGACACAGGCGCTCCGCAGCAGCATCCAGCGTGGCTTCCTGTTTAGCGAAGCACAGGCGGATCAGTTTATGGGGGAAGGCGTCGGCGCAGAATACCGACAGGGGAATTGCCGCGACGCCCACTTCTTTTGTCAGCCACTGGCAGAATGCCACATCGTCGAGATCGGAGATAGCGCTGTAGTCTGCCAGCAGGAAGTAGGTGCCCTCGCACGGCAGGATCTCAAAGCGGCTGTTCGCCAGCGCCTGCACGAAGCGAATCGCGACGCGCGCGGTAGAATGCCGACAGCTGGCGGTAGTGCTGCGGCTCCTGCTCCAGCATATCGGCAATCGCCAGCTGTGCCGGGGTGTTCACCGAAAAGGTCAGATACTGATGCACCTTGCGCACTTCCGCACTTAACGCCGCCGGAGCCACGCAGTAGCCGACTTTCCAGCCGGTCATATGGAAGGTTTTGCCAAATGAGGAGACCGCAATCGCCCGCTCGCGCAGCTGCGGATGCGCCAGCACGCTGGCATGGCCGTGCTGATCAAAACAGATATGCTCGTACACTTCATCGCTCAGCACGTAGATTTCCTGCTGCGCAATCGCCTGCCACAGCGCGGCAAAATCCGCTTGCTGCCAGACGGTGGCCGACGGGTTGTGCGGCGTGTTGAGGATCACCAGCCGGGTTTTATCCGACAGCAGGGCGGTGAACTGCGCCCAGTCAACGCGAAAGCCCGGCGGCTGCAGCGCAATGCGCTTCATTACGCCGCCCGCCAGCGTCACTTGCCGGGGCATAACTGTCGTAGCTTGGGTCAAAACAGATCACTTCATCGCCCGGGCGCACCAGCGCGGTGATTGCAGCAAACAGAGCTTCGGTCGCGCCGGAGGTGACGGTAATTTCGCTATTGGCATCTGGCTGGTAGCCGTACAGCTCGGCGGTTTTTTTTGCAATCGCCTCGCGCAGCGGGGCAACGCCAGTCATTGGCGCATACTGGTTCGCCCCCTGGCTGACGTGGTGGGCCAGGCGCTGCTGCAGATATTGCGGGCCGTCAAAATCGGGGAATCCCTGCGACAGATTAATGGCGTTGTGCTGCTGCGCCAGCGCGCTCATCTGCGTGAATATAGTGGTGCCCAGCGCGGGCAGCTTGCTCTCTGGGGTGAACGACGTCTGGCTCATGGATCTCAACCCTTACAGTGCGGTTTTATGGTGTTGGACTCCGAATATAACACGGTGATAGTATTTGGCAATCAAGACGCTTAGACGTCTATAATCATCCTTATCATCTTTCACACTAAGGAAAGAGATGACGCAAAGCTCTCAGTTAGATCAATTAGTTGCTGCCTGTCACTGGATTGGCGCGCGCGGCTGGGCGCCCGCCACCGGGGGCAATATGTCAGTGCGCCAGGATGCGCAACACTGCCTGCTGAGTGAGTCGGGCAAAGACAAAGGCAGCCTGACGCGCGACGACTTTATCCAGGTGGAGATCGCCACTAATCGTGTGCCATCCGGGCGTAAACCCTCGGCGGAAACCGGGCTGCATACCTTAATCTATCGCCTGTTCCCGCAGGCAGGCGCGGTGCTGCATACGCATACGGTGAACTCCACCGTGCTGTCGCGCGTGGAGAAAGGCGCGGCGCTGGCGCTGCAGGGCTACGAGATGCAGAAAACCCTCGCCGGGCAGAGTTCGCACCTCGACTGCGTGCCGATTGCCCTGTTCGACAACGATCAGGATATCGACGGGCTGGCGCAGCGCATTGAGCAGTTCGCCGCCACCACGCCGCTGCGCTAACGGTTTCCTGCTGCGTGGCCACGGGCTGACCTGCTGGGGCAAAGACGTGAATGAAGCGCGTCGACATCTTGAAGGGCTGGAGTTTTTGTTCCAGTGTGAATTACAACGCCGCGTACTGGAGAGAACATGATCCGCGCCATCATCACTGATATTGAAGGCACCACCAGCGATATTCGCTTTGTGCACAACGTGTTATTCCCCTTCGCGCGTGAAAACCTGCCCGGCTTTATCGCCGTGAACCAGCATCAGCCAGCCGTGGCGCAGGCGCTTGACGATCTGCGTGCCGAAGTGGATCGGCCACAGGCAAGCAGCGAAGAGCTGGTGGAAGTGCTGTTCGGTTTATGGATCAGGATCGTAAATCCACCGCGCTGAAAGCGTTGCAGGGCATGATCTGGCGTGCCGGCTATGAGAACGGCAGCTTTACCGGCCATCTGTATGACGATGTATTGCCCGCCTTAAAACGCTGGCAGCAGCAGGGTGTCGCGCTGTATGTTTATTCATCCGGCTCCGTAGCAGCGCAGAAATTGTTATTTGGCTACAGCGACGCGGGTGATATCACTGGACTGTTCAGCGGCTATTTCGATACCCACGTCGGCGCCAAGCGCGAGGTACAGTCGTACCGCAATATCGCCAGCCAGATCGGGCTGCCGCCGCAGGAATTGCTGTTTTTATCCGATATTCATCAGGAGCTGGATGCCGCACAGGAAGCGGGCTGGAATACCGTGCAGTTAATACGCGGCGCACATGACAGCGAGAGCCGTCATCGTCAGGTCGCCGGTTTTGATCAGATTAACCAGGAACTGTAAAACTCATGAGCGCACTGACTATTTTTACCGAAACCGAAGCCACCACCCCGGTCTGGCACAGCACTGAGGCGGCAGAGATTGCGCAAAAGCTCAATGCCAAAGCGGTACGCTTTGAGCGCTGGGAAGCCGACCGCGATCTGGGTGAAAACCCGGATGCCGATACGGTGATCGAGGCGTATCAGCACGCGATCGATCGGCTGGTGGCAGAGAAGGGCTATCAGAGCTGGGATGTGATCAGCATGCGCGCGGATAATCCGCAGAAAGAGGTGCTGCGCAGCAAGTTTCTCTCTGAGCACACTCACGGTGAAGATGAAGTGCGTTTCTTTGTCGAGGCGCGGGGCTGTTCTGCCTGCATCTCGACGGGCATATCTACCAGATCCTGTGCGAGAAGAACGATCTGATCTCGGTCCCCGCAGGCACGCCGCACTGGTTTGATATGGGATCGTCGCCGAACTTTACCGCGATCCGAATTTTTGATAATCAGGAAGGTTGGATCGCGAAGTTCACCGGTGACAATATTGCGGATGCCTATCCGCGCTTACCTTAATACGGGTGATTGATGCGGGCTGCCCCGTAACTGCTGCGGGCGGACCGAAAAAGAGGGTCCGCCCCTACAAAACCCGTGTTGATGATTTGCAGAATTGCAATGAAGGCCCTTTTTTCCGGTCGACCCGTGTTGATGATTTGCAGCATTGCAATGGAGACCTTTTTTCCGGTCGACCCGTGCCGTCATTCAACCGCGTGGCTGAAACACGCCCGCTTTCACATCTTCGGGTGTTACCACCCCGGTATCCAGCACCCAACCGCTGATCAATGACGCTGGCGTCACGTCAAACGCCGGGTTATACACCTGCGCATTTTCCGGCGCCCACTGCACCTCGCCAAAACTGCCCGCCACGCCGGTCACTTCACTGGCGGCGCGCTGCTCAATAGGAATGGCAGAGCCGTCCGGGCATTCGCGATCCAGCGTGGTGTGCGGTGCGGCGACGTAAAACGGCACGTTGTGATAGTGGGCCAGCACGGCGAGGCTGTAGGTGCCAATCTTGTTCGCTACGTCCCCATTGGCGGCAATGCGGTCCGCGCCAACCCAGATGGCATCAACTCTGTTCTGCGCCATCAGGCTGGCCGCCATGGAATCGCAGATCAGATGATAGGGCACGCCCAGCTCGCCCAGTTCCCACGCCGTCAGGCGGCCACCCTGCAGCAGTGGGCGGGTTTCATCCACCCAGACGCTGCTCACCAGCCCCTGCTGCCAGCCGCGGGCAATCACGCCCAGCGCGGTGCCAACGCCTGCTGTCGCCAGGCCGCCGGTGTTGCAGTGGGTCAGCAGGCGGCTGCCGGGAGTAATCAGCGCACTCCCCGCGAGGGCAATGCTGTCACACAGCGCTTTATCCTCTTCCACCAGGCGAAGCGCCTCCGCACTCAGCGCGCTGACAAAATCAGGCTGTGCCAGCGCCAGCTTCATGCGGTCGAGGTTGTTCATCAGGTTAACCGCCGTCGGGCGCGCAGCCCGCAGGACCTCCAGTGAGGTTGCCAGCTCGGCCTGCGCCATGCCGTTTTCCGCCAGCAGCGCCAGCAGCAGGCTGGCCGACAGGCCAATCAGCGGCGCACCGCGCACGCGCAGCGCTTTGATATGGCCAACCAGCGTGGCAACGTCCGGCGTTGGGCACCAGATCTTTTGCTGCGGCAGAGCCTGCTGGTCAAGGATCCAGAGCTGATTATCACGAACCTGTAAGCTGGTGGTGCTGAGTGTCTGCATGGTTAAATCCTGGTTGCTTTAATGCGTCATATTGTGCCAACATGCATAACGGATGTATAGACGTCTGAACGGCTTATTACAACGAAACGTGTCTTATTTTGAGGGTCAGGTCAATGTCGCAATATCGTACGTTCACCGCAGCGGATGCCGTGGAATATGCTCGCCAGTTCGGCGGCGTGGATAATCCCAACAGTCTGGTTGATTCGCTGGAAGTGGGCGATGGAAATCTTAATCTGGTATTTAAGATTTTCGATACGAATGGCATCAGCCGCGTCATCGTCAAGCAGGCACTGCCTTACGTGCGCTGCGTCGGCGAGTCCTGGCCTTTAACCCTTGACCGCGCGCGGCTGGAAGCGGAGGTGCTGATCGAACACGGCAAATTCTGCCCGCTGCACACGGTGAATATTCTGCATTACGATGCCGAGCTGGCGGTGATGGTGATGGAAGATCTCTCCGATCATGCATCTGGCGCGGCGAGCTGGTCAAAGGCGTGGAGTATCCGCAGGCGGCAGGGCAGCTGGGCGAATACCTCGCGCAGACGCTGTTCCACACTTCCGATTTCTTCCAGCATCCTTACCAGAAAAAAGCTGACGTGGTGCGCTTCACTAACCCGGAGCTGTGCGACATCACCGAAGAGCTGTTCTTCAACGAACCGTATGAAGTGCACGAGCGCAACGCCTATCCGCGCGCGCTGGAGCCGCTGGCACAGGCGCTGCGTGATGATGCCGAGCTGCGCGTGGCGGTGGGTGGGCTAAAGCACCGCTTCTACTGCCATGCCGAAGCGCTGCTGCACGGGGATGTGCACAGCGGTTCGATCTTTGTGGCAGAAGGGCGCCTCAAGGTGATTGATGCCGAGTTCGGCTTCTACGGCCCGATGGGCTTTGATATCGGCAGCGCGCTGGGCAATCTGCTTATCAGCTACTGCGCGGCCCCTGGCCTGCTGGCCCCGCGTGAAGCGGCCGCTGCGCGTGAAAATCGGCTGAGAGACGTGCGTGAAGTGTGGCTGAGCTTTGCCGGGCGCTTCCTGGCGCTGGCGGCGGAGAAGAGCCGTGACCGCGCGCTGGCCCTCCCGGGGTATGCGCAGGCGTTCCTCGATAAAGTGTGGCGTGACACCATTGGCTACTGTGGCACCGAAGTGATCCGCCGTACCGTCGGCATGTCGCAGGTGGCGGATATTAAGCAGATTAGCGATGAAGGGATGCGCGTCGAGTGCGTGCGTCAGGCGATCACGCTGGGCCGTAGCCTGATCCTGCTGGCTGACCACGTGGCGGATATTGATGCGCTGATTGCGCGCATTCGCCAGAACGGGTAATGCAAATAAACGGGGCGACCAGATGGTCGCCCGTTTAATTACGCCGCTTCAATCTTTCGCTGCGGCTGCTCCTCTTTCACCGGCTGGGTTGCCAGCGCATCGGCAGCAAACTCATCGACGTTAATCGAACGCAGGCGGCTGGCTTCGGCGCGGATCAGCACGTCGGCCTCCTCCTGAGTCACCCATCCTTTCTCTAATCCTTCGGCCGCCAGTGCATCAAGGCGGGTAAAGGAGAGGTGTTTTTTCTGCTGTTTACACAGGCGGTCATGGATAACTTCCGCCGCCATCACATGCTGCAGCGCCTCTTCCAGCTGCCCTGCCGGATTATGCTCGCTCGGCGTCAGATACTGACCGCGACCGAGGCGACTGCGGGTGGCGGAAGGAATTTGCAGGATGCGTGCCAGCTGGTGATCGAGACGGTCCGACGGCGCACGGCAGTGGCGCCGGTCGGGAACACCACCACGCGCATCAGTCCGGCCACCAGGCGGTTAGGGAAGTTACGCAGCAGGTCGTCAATCGCCCCTTCTGCCTGATTCAGCGCATCCTGCACGCCCCAGTGCAGCAGCGGCAGATCGGCTTCGTTACGGCCCTCATCCTCATAGCGTTTCAGCGCGGCAGAGGCCAGATAAAGCTGGCTCAGCACATCGCCCAGGCGCGCCGAGATACGTTCGCGGCGTTTCAGGCTACCGCCCAGCACCGACATCGACACATCCGACAGCAGGGCGAGGTTGGCGCTGATGCGGTTAAGATGCTGATAGTAGCGGCGCGTAGCGTCACGGGTTGGCGTGGCGCTGGTCAGGCCGCCGGTCAGGCCCAGCCAGAAGCTGCGCATTTTGTTGCTGCCGACGTGGCCGATATGGCTGAACAGCGCCTTATCAAAGGCCACCACGTTGTTGCTCTGCGCCGCAGCCATCTCGTCCAGCACGTAAGGATGGCAGCGAATCGCCCCCTGGCCGAAGATAATCATGCTGCGGGTCAGAATGTTGGCGCCTTCCACGGTAATGGCAATCGGTGCGCCCTGATAAGCGCGGGCGAGGAAGTTGCTGTTACCGAGCATAATGCCTTTACCGCCAGCAATATCCATCGCATCGACGATTGCCCGCTGGCCGCGGTGGGTACAGTGATATTTCACGATGGCCGACAGCACTGCCGGTTTTTCGCCGAGCATAATCCCGCTGGTGATCAATGAGGCAGCGGCATCCATCACGTAAGCATTACCGGCAATGCGCGCCAGCGGCTCTTCAATCCCTTCCATCTTGCCAATCGGCAGGCGGAACTGACGGCGAATATGGGAGTAAGCCCCAATCGCCATCGCAATGCTTTTCAGGCTGCCGGTGGAGTTCGACGGCAGGGTGATACCGCGCCCGACGGACAGGCACTCAACCAGCATGCGCCAGCCCTGACCCGCCATTGATGGCCCGCCGATAATAAAGTCGATGGGGACAAAGATATCCTGACCGCGCGTCGGGCCGTTCTGGAACGGCACGTTAAGCGGGAAGTGGCGCTGGCCAATTTCGACGCCTGGCGTCTGGGTTGGGATCAGCGCACAGGTGATACCCAGTTCAACCGTATCCCCAGCAGGCGATCCGGATCCGAGAGTTTAAACGCCAGGCCGAGCACGGTGGCGATAGGCGCGAGGGTGATATAGCGTTTATTCCAGGTCAGGCGCATACCCAGCACCTGTTGACCCTGCCAGTCACCCATGCACACTACGCCAACGTCCGGGATAGCACCGGCATCAGAGCCCGCTTCCGGGCTGGTCAGGGCAAAGCAGGGGATCTCCTGACCGCGTGCCAGGCGTGGCAGATAGTGATTTTTCTGCTGTTCGGTGCCGTAGTGCTGCAGCAGCTCGCCTGGGCCAAGGGAGTTTGGCACGCCGACGGTAATCGCCAGGATACCGGAAACCCCGGCCAGCTTTTGCAGCACCCGTGCCTGAGCGTAAGCCGAGAACTCCAGCCGCCGTACTCTTTCTTGATGATCATCGCGAAGAAGCGGTGCTGCTTCAGGTAAGCCCACAGCTCCGGCGGCAGATCGGCCATTTCGTGAGTGATCTGGAAATCATTCGCCATGCGGCAGGCTTCTTCCACCGGGCCATCGATAAATGCCTGCTCTTCCGCCGTCAGCTTAGGTTGCGGATAGTTATGCAGTTTTTTCCAGTCCGGCGCGCCGCGGAACAGATCGCCTTCCCACCAGGTGGTCCCGGCGTCGATGGCTTCTTTCTCCGTGCGTGACATTGGCGGCATCACTTTCTGGAAGGTTTTTAGCGTCGGTTTGCTAAACAGCGCACGGCGCATCGGCAGGAGATTGAACGGCAGCAGGATAAGCGCCAGCGGCAGCAGCAGCCACAGGCTCCACAGCCCGGAAAAACCGAGAGCTGCGGTCCATATCAGCAGGATAGCGCTACCTGCCAGCAGGTTGACGCGGTGATAAAATAGCGCGCCGATCAGTACGATCGTCGCCACAATGCTGAGAACCATCATAACGTGTGCTCCGTAAGTAGTAAGAGGTCCGACCTGTTGGTTATATGTTTAGATTATCATTACTGCGGCCGCAATCTGTTTACATAATAATTACAACCTGGCTCACAAAGCGGCGGCACAAAGCGTTAATCCCCCAGGCTGTCGGGGAGATCGCTTCCCGCTTAACGGGCAACTTGATAAACTCCGGCGGTAACTCTTTCCTAAAAAGGACATCCCCTATGTACCAGGACCTCATTCGCGCCGAGCTGAACGAAGCGGCAGACACGCTGAATAAATTTCTAAGCGAAGATGCAAATATCGAGTCGATTCAGCGTGCGGCGGTTTTACTGGCTGACTCATTCAAAGCGGGCGGGAAAGTGCTCTCCTGCGGTAACGGCGGTTCCCACTGTGACGCGATGCACTTCGCCGAAGAGCTGACCGGCCGCTACCGCGAAAACCGTCCGGGCTACCCGGCGATCGCCATTTCAGATGTCAGCCACCTCTCCTGCGTCAGCAACGATTTTGGCTACGATTTTGTCTTCTCGCGCTATGTTGAAGCGGTAGGGCGCGCGGGGGATGTACTGCTGGGGATCTCCACTTCCGGAAACTCGGCCAACATCATCAAAGCGGTTGAAGCGGCGCGTGCGCAGGGGATGAAAGTGATCACCCTGACCGGTAAAGATGGCGGTAAAATGGACGGCGTGGCCGACGTAGAAATCCGCGTGCCGCACTTTGGCTATGCCGACCGCATTCAGGAGATCCACATTAAGGTGATTCATATCCTGATGCTGTTGATCGAAAAAGAGATGGTCAAATAATCCTCGTTATCTTTCACGCCGCCAGTGCGTGGGCTGCTCTCGCGAACCCGGTTACTTACTGATGTAAGCTTCCGGGGATTCGCTTGCTTGCCGCCTGCCTGCAGCGCGAAATAGTGAGGGGATTGGATCTGCTTCTAATTTTCACTGAGGTAATTCTATGTGCGAACTGCTCGGGATGAGCGCCAATGTCCCGACGGACATCTGTTTTAGCTTTACCGGGCTGGTGCAGCGCGGGGGGGGAACGGGTCCGCATAAAGATGGCTGGGGCATTACCTTTTATGAAGGAAAGGGCTGCCGCACATTTAAAGATCCACAGCCCAGCTTCCAGTCGCCGATTGCGCGCCTGGTGCAGGAGTACCCGATAAAATCCTGTTCGGTAGTGGCGCATATTCGCCAGGCCAACCGCGGGAAGTGTCGCTGGAAAACACCCATCCATTTACCCGTGAGCTGTGGGGCCGCAACTGGACCTATGCCCACAACGGGCAGCTGAAGGGGTATAAAAACCTCGATACCGGCCCCATCGTCCGATTGGGGAAACCGACAGTGAACTGGCGTTCTGCTGGCTACTGCACAAGCTGACCACGCGCTATCCGCGCACGCCCGGCAACTGGCCGGCGGTATTCCGCTATATCGCCGAACTGGCGGGTGAACTGCGTGGGAAGGGGGTATTTAATATGCTGCTGTCGGACGGGCGCTATCTGATGGCGTTCTGCTCGACCAATCTGTTCTGGATCACCCGGCGCGCGCCGTTTGGCAAAGCCAAGCTGCTGGATCAGGATGTGGAGATTGATTTTCAGAAGCAGACCACACCGAACGATGTGGTCACCGTGGTCGCTACCCAGCCGCTAACGGCGAATGAAACCTGGCACAAGATTGCGCCAGGCGAGTGGGCGTTATTTTGCCTGGGTGAGCGCGAGCGCTGAGTCAGGTGCCGTTGTGCCGTTCGACATTGGGCGGCTCAACACATATTTGCCATCGCTGACGCTGACAAACGGCGGCTGCTTCGTCTGCACGAACTGCGCATATCCCGGCTGTAGCTGTTTCCAGAAATTGTAATAGGTTGAGTAGCGGTGGCGCTGCATATTACTTTCCGTCATGCGGAATGGATAGATGCTCACCTCAACACGCGGCTGGCCATTGCGCAGCGCGGCTTCCACATAGTGATAAATCTCATCCATATAGGCATCGGTCATGGCATAGCAGCCAATCGACACGCAGTTGCCGTGGATCATCAGATATTTCCCCTGATAACCCTGCTGACGATCGTACTCGTTCGGGAAACCGACGTTAATTGCCCGGTAGAAGCGGCTATCAGGCTTCAGCTGGGAGAGCCCCACGCTGTAGAAACCTTCCGGGCTTTTGAAGTCACCCTGCACGCGTTTTGGCCCAAGGCCGCCGGAGAAATTACAGATGCGATAACTGTTGAGCAGGCGATATTCGTTGCCGATCTTGCCGTAAAGCTCAAGCGTGCGCTCTTCTTTGAAAATTTGCAGATACACGGGGGTGCCGAGTAATTGTTTCTTTAACTCTTTGCTTACCGGCGCCAGAGGGGTAACCGCATCGGGTACGCTGGCGAAGACAACGGCTGGCAGAAAAATCATCGCAAACAGCAGTGCGATTTTGCCCATTCTGTTTCCCTTGAAAAGTAGGGGTGGAAAGCAACGCCGGAAGGCGTCTGTTAACTGACAATATAGGACGAATCCACTATCGCTGCGTCACATTAGCATTGTCTATTTTTTTAGCAAGATAGTGAAGGATAAAAAGCGGCAATTTAGTGATGACCGACGTTTATGCGCTGCATTGAACTCTGCAAAATTGACTGTATACTTATCCAGTATCGTCGGAGGGGGTTATGCGTAAAATTATTCACGTGGATATGGACTGCTTTTTCGCCGCAGTGGAAATGCGCGATAATCCGTCCCTGCGCGACATTCCCATCGCCATTGGCGGCAGCGAAAAACAGCGCGGCGTGATCAGTACCGCGAACTACCCGGCACGTAAATATGGCGTACACAGCGCGATGTCCACTGCGATGGCGCTGAAGCTCTGCCCGCACCTGACGGTGATCCCCGGCCGCTATGAAGCTTATAAAGAAGCCAGCGCGCATATTCGCGACATCTTCTCACGTTTTACCCCGCTGATTGAGCCGCTGTCGCTGGATGAAGCCTATCTCGATGTCTCCGACAGTGTGCACTGCCACGGCTCCGCCACCCTGATCGCCCGCCAGATCCGCGACACTATTCAGCAGGAGCTTAATCTCACCGCTTCGGCAGGCGTAGCGCCGGTCAAGTTTCTGGCTAAAATCGCCTCCGATTTAAACAAGCCCAACGGCCAGTTTGTCATCACCCCCGATGAAATGGCGCCGTTCTTGCTGACGCTGCCGCTGGCAAAGATCCCAGGCGTGGGAAAGTCACCGCGCGCAAGCTGGAGGAGCTGGGGCTGACGACCTGCGGCGACGTGCAAAAAACCGATCTGGCGCTGCTTTTGAAGCGCTTCGGTAAGTTCGGGCGCGTACTGTGGGAGCGCTGCAACGGTATTGACGAGCGCGAAGTGGTCACCGAGCGCCAGCGTAAATCCTCGGCGTAGAGCGCACGCTGTCGCAGGACATCCACGACTGGGAAGACTGCCTGGAGATTATCGACCGCTTATACGACGAGCTGGAAAGGCGCTTGAGCAATATTCGCCCGGATCGGCAGATTGCTCGCCAGGGCGTCAAGCTGAAGTTCAATGATTTCCAGCTGACCACCCAGGAGCACGTCTGGCCGGAACTGAATAAAGCCGATTTGATTGCGATAGCGCGCAAAAGCTGGGAGGAACGGCGCGGCGGGCGCGGAGTCAGGCTGGTGGGGCTGCATGTCACCATGCTGGATCCGCAGATTGAGCGGCAGCTGTTGCTGGGTTGTAAAAAGAAACTCGGGCCGATCGTAAAAAATGGTCGGTCCTGAAAACACGGGCCGATCGAAAAAAATGATCGGCCCCTACAGTAGGGGCGGACCCTCTTTTTCGGTCCGCCCGATGCGCCGGGTTATTTAACCGGAATCGCCTGCAGTAACGCGGTCAGCAGCTGCCAGTACAGGCCAACGCTCTTAATATGTACCTGCTCATCCGGCGAGTGTGGCCCGGTAATGGTTGGCCCAATCGACACCATATCCATCTGCGGGTACGGCTCTTTAAACAGCCCGCACTCCAGGCCCGCGTGGATCACCTGAATATTCGGCGTTTTATCAAACAGCTTTTCATAGGTTTCACGCACCAGCGCCATCACCGGTGAGGTGGCATCCGGCTGCCAGCCAGGGTAGCTGCCTTTCGCCAGCGTTTTGGCACCGGCCAGTTCGCCGAGCGCCGTCAGCATTTCCACCACGTAATCCTTGCCGCTATCGATCAGCGAGCGGATCAGGCAGTTGATTTTCGCTTCATTACCGTCAAAGCTCACCACGCCGACGTTCAGCGAGGTTTCCACCACGCCTTTCATCACGTCAGAGTTGCGGATCACCCCGTTCGGCGTGGCGTTCAGCAGGGCAATAAAGGCATCGCGGCTGCTGGCGTTTAACGCCTGCCCGGTGCTGGCAACGTCTTCCGTCACGATGGTGATATTTTTCTCTTTCAGGCTCAGCTCGTTTTGCAGCGTCAGCAGGTAGCCCGCCGCCAGCGATTTCAGCTTGTCGACCTGCTCCGGCGCAACGGCCAGGGTGGCAAAAGCTTCACGCGGGATGGCGTTACGCAGCGTGCCGCCGGTGAAGTCCACCAGCCGCAGGTCGAGATCCCTGGCGTGAGTAAACAGGAAGCGCGCCAGCAATTTGTTGGCATTACCCAAACCGACGTGAATATCACAGCCGGAGTGGCCGCCTTTCAGACCTTTCAGGGTGAGCTTCAGCGTCTGGAAACCTGAAGGGATAGCTTCACGGCTCAGGGGCAGGGTGCTGGTAAAGTCGATACCGCCGGCGCAGCCCATATAGATCTCACCTTCCTCTTCGGAGTCGGTGTTGATCAGAATATCGGCCTGCAGCCAGCCAGCCTTGAGGCCGAATGCACCGGCCATGCCGGTCTCTTCGGTCATGGTCAGCAGCACTTCCAGCGGTCCATGCTGCAGGTTGTTGTCGGCCAGCACGGCCAGCGCAGACGCCATGCCGATGCCGTTATCCGCGCCCAGCGTGGTGCCGCGCGCTTTCACCCACTCACCATCGACCCATGGCTGAATCGGATCTTTAGTGAAGTCATGTACCGTGTCGTTATTTTTCTGCGGCACCATGTCAAGGTGCGCCTGCAACGCCACCGGCTGGCGGTTCTCATAACCTGGGGTTGCTGGTTTGCGGATCAGGATGTTGCCCAACCTGGTCACGTTCGTTCCACAGACCCTGCTCGCTCGCCCACGACATGATATGGGCAGCCAGCTGCTCTTCATGATAGGAAGGATGCGGAATGGAGCAGATTTTGGCAAAAATATCCCACAGCGGCTGCGGGGATAATTGAGACAATTCAGACACGATAACTCTCCTGTGTCAGCATCACCGACCTGCCGCGCTGGCAGGGGGCATGCAGTGATATCGGTTAGACGATTCCCGCCAGCGGATCCGGCGCGATGGCAAAAGAATATCACCGATTATCGCCTCATGCTTCTTTCGCCCCAGGAAAAAAGGGTCTGGAGGGCCACTGGTGCTGGTTTTTAGCGCCTCAGATCACTATAATTTCGCGCAACCGCTCCCATTGCACAATTTTTAAGCCAGGTTTACTGGTCGGGATTCTTTTATGAGTGAAAAATACGTCGTCACCTGGGACATGCTGCAAATCCATGCCCGTAAACTTGCCCAGCGCCTGCTGCCTGCTGAACAGTGGAAAGGCATTATCGCCGTGAGCCGTGGGGGCCTGGTGCCTGCTGCGCTGCTGGCGCGCGAGCTGTGCATCCGCCATGTGGATACCGTTTGCATCTCCAGTTATGACCACGATAATCAGCGCGAAATGAAAGTGCTGAAGCGTGCCGAAGGCGATGGCGAAGGCTTTATTGTGATTGATGACCTGGTCGACACTGGCGGCACTGCCCAGGCGATCCGCGATATGTACCCGAAAGCGCACTTCGTGACGATTTTCGCCAAGCCTGCCGGTCGTCCACTGGTTGACGACTATATTATCGACATCCCGCAGAACACCTGGATTGAGCAACCCTGGGACATGGGCGTGGTTTACCTTCCACCGCTGGTTAAAGGCTGATCCCGCCACGCTGGCTCTCTCAGAGCTGCGTGAGATCAAAGTGCGCCCGGTTATGCCGGGCGCATCTGTTTTTACTCTTCGCGTCAATCCCCGGCCTACGGTAGACTAAAACACTACTAGCACGCCGGAGGACCTCCCTGTTATGTCGCCGAAAAATCTCAGCGAAGAACTGTTCAAGCCGCGCTTCAAGCACCCGGAAACTTCATCGCTGGTGCGCCGTCTCGCCCACCATAATCCGCTAAGTATTCACTCCGCGCTGGACGGGGAGAATCATGCTGGCTGGTATCGCATGATTAACCGCCTGCTGTGGAGCTGGCGCGGCATCTCTCCGCAGGAGATTAGCGAAGTGCTGGCGCGCATTGCCGCCAGCAACGTGGAGCATACCGATGACAAACTGCTGGATACGGTGATTGGCTATCGCGGCGGCAACTGGATATACGAGTGGTCGAAGCAGGGCGCACAGTGGCAGCAGAAAGCCAGCGAGTGCAGCGACGATGCGCAGGCAGGTCAACACTGGCTGCATGCCGCCAACCTCTACAGCGTGGCGGCTTACCCGCATCTTAAAGAGGATGAGCTGGCGGAGCAGGCGCAGCTGCTGGCCAGCCGTGCCTATGAAGAAGCCACCAACCGCTTGTCTGGCGAGCTGAAAGAGCTGGAGTTTGCCATTCCCGGCGGTAGCCCGGTGATCGGCTTCCTGCATATGCCTGCCGATGTGAAAGCGCCGTATCCTACGGTCATCATGTGCGGCAGCCTCGACGCGCTGCAGAGCGACCATTATCGCCTGTTCCATGACTACCTGGCGCCGCGCGGCATTGCGATGCTGACGCTGGATATGCCGTCGGTCGGGTTCTCCGCGAAATGGAAGCTGACGCAGGACTCCAGCTTCCTGCATCAGCAGGTGCTGCGCCAGCTGAATACCGTGCCGTGGGTCGACCATACGCGCGTGGCGGCGTTTGGCTTTCGCTTCGGCGCCAACGTCGCGGTGCGGCTGGCGTATCTGGAAAGCCAGCACCTGCGCGCCGTGGCCTGCCTGGGGCCGGTGGTGCATAGCTTGCTGAGCGACACTAACCTACAGGACCGCGTGCCGGAGATGTATATGGATATGCTCGCCAGCCGCCTTGGCATGTCGAGCACCTCGGACAGCGCTCTGCGCACTGAACTGAGCCGCTTCTCGCTAAAAATTCAGGGACTGCTGGGACGCCGCTGCCCGGTGCCCATGCTGTCCGGTTACTGGCCGCACGATCCTTTCAGCCCGGAAGAGGAGTCGCGCTTAATCGTCAGCTCTTCCAGCGCCGGGCGGCTGTTAAAAATCAATCCCACCCCGGCGATGGGCAACTTCGATAAGGCAGTTCGCGATATTTGCGACTGGATATCGGAGCGTTTACGCGCATGAGTTGCCATAATTCATGGTTTTGCGCTACAACTATAGGCCCAATGAAGGAGGTTAAGCGATGACGTTACCGAGTGGACACCCGAGGAGTAAGCTGATTAAGCGCTTTCACTCTTTAGGTCCTTATATCAGAGAAGGAAAATGTGAGGGTGACCGTTTCTTCTTTGACTGTCTGGCAGTTTGCGTCAATGTGAAACCCGCACCCGAGCTGCGTGAGTTCTGGGGCTGGTGGATGGAGCTTGAAGCTCAGTCTGACCATTTTACCTATGAGTATCACTTTGGCCTGTTCGATAAAGAAGGCAACTGGAAGCCATCGACGGTGAAAGGTAAGGATAATAATGCCCGGCTCGAAGAGACGTTGCGTAATTTCCACGAACGTTTGAAGGCCCAGCTGGCAGAGCTGAAGTTAGGGCTGGTTCCGGCGGCAGATTTCGCCGACGAACCGGTGAAGCTCACCGCGTAAAATCTGAAATAAAAGAAAAGGCTGGATAACTCCAGCCTTTTTTATAGACACATAACGAGGGGTAAGGCTCACTGTGGCAGTGGCGTTGTCACAGTGTTGACAGCGTTAGAACTGATACATCACGCCGACAGCAACGATATCGTCGGTGTTGAGACCGAGTTTGTTGTCGTCGTTCAGCAGGTTGACTTTGTAATCTACGAAGGTCGACATGTTTTTGTTGAAGTAGTAGGTGGCGCCGATATCAACAAATTTGTACAGGTCAGCATCGCCAATCCCGTTTTCCATATCTTTGCCTTTGGTCTGCACGTAGGCCAGTGACGGGCGCAGGCCGAAATCAAACTGATACTGCGCAACCAACTCAATGTTCTGCAGTTTGTTCACGTAGCCAGAAACTGCCGTGGTGGTGCCGTTCTGCGTGAAGGTGGCGCCGCTGTTAATGGGATTCATGTTACGCGTTTCAGCGTAAGTACCGGCCAGATAAACCCCGTTGTTGTCATATTTCACCCCGGTTGCCCAGGCTTCCGCTTTCTCACCTGCACCGTAAGTTGACTCTTTCTGCGTCTGGATAAGACGGTTAGAAGAAGAGACTGCCCCGTTGACGGTCAGACCTTCAATAATTCTGTACGACAGTGATGCGCCATAGCCGTCGCCGTTAGAGACGTTGGCATTACGGGTAGAGGATGCGTCATTTTTGCCCTGATACTGTAAGGCAAACTTCAGACCATCAACCAGACCGAAGAAGTCATTATTACGGTAGGTCAGCATGCCGTTACCACGGGTCAGCATGTAGGTGTCAGCGCGGGTATAAGCCGTTGCGCCGAACTCTGGCATCATATCGGTGAAGGCTTCAACGTCGTAGATCACGCCGTAGTTACGGCCGTAGTCGATTGAGCCGTAATCCTTCAGTTTCAGACCGGCAAAGCCCAGACGGGTTTTGTTGCCAGACTGTGCGTCAGAACCCCCTTCGGAGTTGCTCAGGCTGAAGTTATATTCCCACTGGCCATAGCCGGTCAGCTGGTCGTTAATCTGGGTCTGACCTTTGAAGCCGATACGGGTGTAAGACTTGTCAGCATTGTTGCTGGCGTTAGTATCCGCATCGCTCATATAACGCATTGCTTTAACTTTGCCGTAGAAATCCAGCTTATTGCCGTCTTTGTTATAGACTTCTGCGGCTTGTGCAGCGGTGGACAGAGCCAGAGCCGCGGTTAAGATTGCCAGTGCGCTTTTCTTCATCATTTTCAATCAATCCCGAAAGAGTAAAATTTTTAAGTGGCCCGAAGGCTCTGCTGAAAGCACGGACTTTTTACCCTTTCTCCATTAAAGATTTATTACAGTTTTCAACATTTCTTGTTAATTGCGAACTTTTGGTCTAGCGAGTGGTCAGGCCTTTTTCGCCGTTTTCCCTTGATGGCTGTTGGCTTCAGCCACCACACCTGCTAAAACGTTTCTCTGTACTCTTTTTTACGAATGGCAGGAATTTAATGAGCAGCAGTCAGACCCTGGTAGTCAAACTGGGGACCAGCGTACTGACCGGCGGATCGCGTCGGCTGAATCGGGCACACATCGTTGAACTGGTGCGTCAGTGCGCGCAGCAGCACGCGGCGGGCCACCGGATTGTCATTGTTACCTCGGGCGCGATGGCGGCCGGGCGTGAGCATCTTGGCTACCCCGAACTGCCCCCGACCATCGCCTCTAAGCAGCTGCTGGCTGCGGTGGGGCAGAGCCGCCTGATCCAGCTGTGGGAACAGTTGTTCTCAATTTACGGCATCCACATCGGCCAGATGCTGCTGACCCGCGCAGACCTTGAAGATCGCGAGCGGTTTCTTAACGCCCGCGACACCATGCGTGCGCTGCTCGACAACCATATCGTGCCAGTGATTAATGAAAATGACGCCGTTGCTACCGCGGAAATCAAAGTGGGTGATAACGACAATCTGTCGGCGCTGGCGGCGATTCTGGCCGGTGCCGACAAGCTGCTGCTGCTGACCGATCAGCCGGGGCTGTTTACCGCCGATCCGCGTAATAACCCGCAAGCGGAACTGATCAGCAACGTCCACGGCATTGATGATGCGCTGCGTGCACTGGCCGGGGATAGCGTGTCCGGCCTCGGCACCGGTGGCATGGCGACCAAACTGCAGGCCGCCGACGTCGCCTGCCGGGCGGGCATCGACACCATTATCGCCGCCGGTAGCCGCCCCGGCGTGATTGCCGATGTCATCGCCTGCAACCCGGTCGGTACGCGTTTCCACGCCTTTGAAACGCCGCTGGAGAACCGCAAACGCTGGATCTTTGGTGCGCCGCCCGCCGGTGAGCTGGTGGTCGATGACGGCGCGCTGTCGGCGATCCTCGAACGCGGCAGCTCGCTGCTGCCGAAAGGCATCCGCGAAATCAGCGGTAACTTCTCGCGTGGCGAAGTGATCCGTATTCGCAGCCTGCAGGGGCGCGACGTTGCCCACGGCGTATCGCGCTATAACAGCGATGCAATGCGCCTGATTGCCGGGCACCACTCCCAGCAGATCGGCGAAATTTTAGGTTATGAATATGGTCCGGTTGCCGTGCACCGCGACGATATGATTGTTTCTTAAGGAACGCGCATGCTTGAACAAATGGGTAAGGCCGCTAAGGCCGCCTCGTACCAGCTGTCGGTGCTCTCCACCGCCGAGAAAAATCAGGTCCTGATGACCATTGCCGATCGCCTGGAAGCGCAGAGTGCGCCTATCCTTGCGGCCAACCAGCTTGACCTTGCCGATGCGCGCAGCCACGGCATGAGTGAAGCGCTGCTCGACCGCCTGATGCTGAACCCGGCGCGGCTGAAGGGGATTGCCGACGACGTTCGTCAGGTGTGCCGCCTGGCCGATCCTGTTGGGGTAGTGATCGACGGCGGCAAGCTCGACAGCGGGCTGCGCATTGAGCGCCGCCGCGTGCCGCTGGGCGTGGTTGGGGTGATCTACGAAGCGCGCCCGAATGTGACCGTGGACGTCGCCACGCTGTGCCTGAAAACCGGTAATGCGGCGATCCTGCGCGGCGGTAAAGAGACATACCGTACCAACGCCGCTACCGTACGGGTGATCCAGGATGCCCTGCAGCAGCACGGCCTGCCAGCGGGCGCAGTCCAGGCGATTGAGAGCCCGGATCGGGAGCTGGTGAATCAGCTGCTGAAGCTGGATCGCTATGTCGATATGCTGATCCCTCGTGGTGGGGCTGGGCTGCACAAGCTGTGTCGTGAACAGTCGACCATCCCGGTGATCACCGGTGGGATCGGCGTTTGCCATATCTATGTGGATAAGAGTATTGAGCTGGAAGCCGCGCTGAAGGTGATCGTCAACGCCAAGAAACAGCGCCCGAGCGCCTGTAACTCGGTGGAAACGCTGCTGATTGATGCGGAAATCGCCGAGAGTTTCCTGCCTGCGCTGAGCGCGCGGATGGCCGCAGAAGGCATCACCCTGCATGCCGACGCACGCTCCCTGCCGCTGCTCAGCAGCGGCCCGGCGGCAGTCAGCGCCGTGACGGAACAGCAGTATCGCGATGAGTGGCTGGCGCTGGATCTTAACGTCAAGCTGGTGGATGACCTCGACGAGGGTATTGCCCACATTCGCGAGTACGGCACTCAGCATTCGGACGCTATTCTGACGCGCACCATTCAGCATGCTGACCGCTTCGTTAACGAAGTGGACTCCTCGGCGGTATATGTCAACGCCAGCACGCGCTTTACCGACGGTGGGCAGTTTGGCCTGGGCGCGGAAGTGGCGGTCAGCACCCAGAAGCTGCACGCCCGCGGCCCGATGGGGCTGGAAGCGCTAACCACTTACAAGTGGGTGGCTTACGGCGACGATACGATTCGCGGTTAACAGAGAGTAAGGCGGTTTAAATGGTCACGCTCGCGCAGATTATTCCCTTTGCCGCCATTGCCCTCGGCATGGTGTTAACGCCCGGTCCGAATATGATCTATCTGATCTCGCGCTCGCTCTGTCAGGGGCGCAGGGCAGGGTATATTTCACTGTGCGGCGTG
Organism: Avena atlantica; assembly: GCA_910589765.1. Lineage (NCBI taxonomy): Eukaryota > Viridiplantae > Streptophyta > Magnoliopsida > Poales > Poaceae > Avena > Avena atlantica. The sequence continues at coordinate 1,523,492 of CAJUWN010001535.1, read as the reverse complement.
GCGCTCGGTTTTATGTTTTATATGGTCTGTGCCGCGCTGGGGATTACCGCGCTGCTAATGGCGGTACCGCTGGCGTATGACGCGCTGCGATTTGCCGGGGCAGCCTATCTGCTGTGGATGGCGTGGCAGGCCATTTTCGGCGGGAGGTCGCCTTTCCAGCTGCGCGACCTACCGCCGGACAGCCCGCGTAAGCTGTTCAGCATGGGGCTGCTCACCAACCTGCTTAACCCGAAAACCGCAGTAATCTACCTGACGCTGCTACCGCAGTTTATCCACCCCGAACAAGGCCACGTGCTGGCACAATCGCTGACGCTGGGCATCACGCAGATCGTCACCAGCGTGCTGGTCAACGGAACGATCATTTTTGCTGCGGGAACGATTGCGGCCTTCCTCGCTACGCGCCCCGGCTGGCAGAAAATGCAGCGCTGGCTGATGGGCACCGTACTGGCGGGCCTGGCGGTGAAAATGGTGGTGGATAAGCGCTAAGAAATTAGCGTACGCAGGATATTCACTCCGGCTATATAGGCCACTTGCAAAACGAGGGTTCGCTGATTATCTTAATCGCTATAAGGTGATGGTGTTCCACCTTTCCCAACCGCCTCGTCCGTAAGGGGCTGATGACGCCTGATAACCCTGACTCTGTTCAACCAGAGGCGGGTGTATCAGGCTATCTGTTTATTTGCCTGCTGGCATCCGCCTCGAAATTCGCTGAGGACTCTATGCTGAAACCTTTACTGGCCGTCATGATTGGCGGCTGCGCTGGCTGTGTGATCCGCTGGCTGCTGGCCGTGCGCCTGAACGCACTGTTCCCCAATCTGCCGCCCGGCACCCTGCTGGTTAATCTGGTGGGGGGATTTATTATCGGCGTGGCAGTGGCGTGGTTTATGCGCCACCCGCAGCTGGACCCGGCGTGGAAACTGCTAATTACCACTGGCTTATGCGGCGGGATGACCACCTTTTCCACATTCTCGCTGGAGGTGGTCACGCTGCTGCAGGCGGGTAACTATGTCTGGGCAATCACGTCGGTGCTGATCCACGTGCTGGGTTCACTGCTGATGACCATCGCCGGATTCTGGCTGGTCTCGCTGTTTTTCTAAGTGCTGCTCTTCATCTTTTAATGCCAGCGCGCTAGCGCTGGCCGCATCGAACAGCGAAAAACTCTCAATCTGGTCCAGCATGATCACCTTGCGAAACGCCATTGCCGACTTAGGCTCTGACTCCAGCGTTATGCCATGCTCGGCATACCAGCGGCTGTAGTTATGCTCAATATTCAGATTTAAGGTCTTTCCATCACGGTAGCCGCTCAGCATCGGGATCAGCACCACATTGGCGGTTATCTCAGGCTCAAACGACGCCGTGTGGATCATGCCGATATAGATGCGCCGTGATTTCAATGTCACCCATGCCAGCTCGCCTTCCTCCATACACTGAAACAGTAATCCCTCTACGCCATTGGAGCGCGAGAGCTTCTTGTACAATTTTTTGCGGTCAGAGCTGTTGAGGCGTGCGCTGCCGGACCAGTTGGAGCGATAAAAACAGAAGGCGACGGCGAAGGTCAGCATGACCACAACGGGTGCCTGAATACCTAAAAAGCTCCAGGTCATAAATTCAACTTGCCACTGATGATGCAGGCCATCAGCCAGCTGCGGGATAGCATTGAAAATAGCAGACACCAGCAGCAGCAGCAGCCAGACAAGCGCGGTGGCGATCACCCCTTGCAGGACGAAAATACAGCCGTAAAGAGCAACCAGGAAGTAAACATCCCAGCCAAACGAGCGTTTAATTTTGAAGCGGGTGGAAAGGTCGCGGCTGGTATACCAGTAACCGCAGACCATCAGTACCATAAAAATAGCCGTTCCCATCTTATGCCCTCTTCAATGCGGCAACGTGGCGGGCAAAATCAGCGCGCACTTCCGGGCTGGAAATGTTGACCATTGCACTGCCATCTTCGTCGATCAGGATGCGCTCACCCTCTTCAATTGATTCGGCGATGTCATTCTGGCTCATCACCTGTAGCAGGTACTCCGGGCTGGAAAAACAGGGAAGTGATAAAACGAAACATGGGTTCTCCTTAACTTATCTGCCAAGCCTGGCAGCAGGCAGCCGATCCCGCTATAGGAGGAAAGCGCATTTATGGGCAAACAGGGGCAATAAGGTGATCAAATCCTGTTTACCCGTTTCGGGGGGAATGGTAATTTCTTACGAATAAACTGAGAGGATAAAAGTACGATGAAGCAGTTGGTGATCGATATTCTGATGAAAATGGCCAAAATGGATGTGGATAACAAAGAGCTAACCGCTCAGGTTGAGGCGCAGTCGCTGCTGATTGCGGCCCTGCTGCTGACCGTGGGTAAGGGGACCTCTTCCTCTATTTCAGACAATATCCAGAATGCCATTCTGACCGCCTCCCAGAGCGGCGAAGGTTTCCTGCAAACGGACGTTGACCTGCTGTTGACCCATGTGAACCGCCTGCTGGCGGTGACGCGCTATGTGGATGAAGCGGCGCCTGCCGCAGACAGTTAATCATTACGCATTATCGGTAGACTTCACCGCACAGCAGCACCACGTTGGGGCGGCGCTGATGAATGCGTTCAGCCATCTGTTCGCAGGCGTAGCGGCTGGGAAAGATATGCTCAGATACCGGAAGTGCATCACAGGCGTCATGCCCACAGGCGCTGACGAGTAAAACGAAGCCAATTAACATCTTTCACTCCTTTGATAATCCGGTTTGCTTATCAGTATAGGTGACAAGCTCAGTACCAGCCTGTTCCGCATGTGCTGAGCGCGTGAAGTTTCTGCTATCTGTCGTTGTTCACCGTCAGGCGGTGTAATAAGGAGTTTCTGTGGCACTGTTTCAAGGACTTTCAGCTTTTCCCATCACCCCGACTGACGCCGCTGGCGTAGTGGATATCCGCGCGCTGGAAAAACTGCTGCTGCGCCTGAAACATGCCCGGGTCGATTCTGTCGGTTTGCTCGGCAGCACCGGTCTTTACGCTTATCTCCGCCGTGAGCAAAAGCAGCGCGCTATTGAAGCGGCAGTGGCCTGTCTGGGGGATATTCCGGTGATTGCCAGCGCCGGGGCGTTGCGTACCGATGATGCCTGCCAGCTGGCTGCCGATGCCGCACAAGCGGGCGCACGCGGTATTTTGCTGGCTCCGGTCTCCTATACGCCGCTGTCTGACGAAGAGGTATTCCAGCACTATGCCGCCGTGGCGCAGGCCAGCGATCTGCCGATCTGCATCTACCATAATCCGGGAACCACGCACTTTACCTTTTCACCTGAACTGCTGCAGCGCCTGGGAACCCTTCCGCAGATTCAGGCGCTGAAACAGCCTGCTCAGCCCGCGACCCGTCGCGATGATGTCAATGAACTGCGCGCCCGCTTTGCCCCAGGTTTTGCCGTGGGTTTTAGCGGTGACTGGAATGCGGGCAATGCCTTGCTGGCAGGGGGCGATCTGTGGTTCAGCGTGCTGGGTGGGCTACTGCCGCAGCACGCGCAGGCACTGATGCGGGCGGCTCAGGCGGGGGATGCAGAGCAGGTGGCCGAGCTGAATCAGATACTGGCGCCGATGTGGCAGCTGTTCCAGCGTCTCAGCAGCCTGCGGGTGATGTATGCCGCTGTAGAGATTCTGGGGATTTGCCAGCCTGTGTTACCCCGTCCGTTACTGGGACTGGATCGGGCAGAGCGGCAGGAGATTGAACAGGTGCTGAACGCACTGTTGGATAAAATCTGAGGCGCTAACGGATGAATGGCCTTGCGCTGCATGCAAGGCCATGAGCTGCTGTGCGTTCTAAATTTAATCAGTGCGCAACCGTTGAGGTTGTCGTTGTGGTGGTGCCGGTGTTCGAGCCATCGCCGCCGCTGGACGTCGCGAGAGCGATACCCAGCAGCGCGGCAACGGCGCCAACGCCAACGGCATTAGAGGTGCCATCAGACATTGACGATGCGCTGCTGCCTGCTGCTTCACCCGCTCCGGTCACGGCCCAGGTACTGCTGCTGCCTGCCAGTAATGCCAGCAATAAAGTGATTTGACGCGTTTCATATTATTATCCTCGGGCGTTGAGATTCTGGTGCTGCAGAGGAAGCATAATGAGATTTATGGCGAGGTGAAATGGGTGAACAACGGCAAAAATAGCCGCACTCCAGTACCGCTGGATGCTAAAAAGATCCATTAATAACCGGACCTGTTGTGTCATCCATCCCTGTATGCCACGCGTGATAACACGGCGGCAATGCAATAGTGAGATTTTTCCCGCCACCTGCGCGGTTAACCCTGGCTGTGAAAGATGGCCGTAATAAGCTGGAAATCCACGCTATTTTTCAGAATATCCTCTGATGCTCTCGATCTGGCTGAAAAGTGTGCAATTTTTGCGATTTATCCTGGTTTTAGGGGGATCCTGCAGGTTTTAAGAACTTGTTAACCAAGTTATGGCCTACTGGACTAAGTCAAATTGGCCAGGGGATGAAAGATGTTGTTGACCGCACTGTCGTATATCAAAGATAAAACCGGTTACTTACAAGAGTTTATCGCCGATCCGCGCAAAACCGGGACCATTGCTCCCTCTTCCCAAACGCTGTGTAAAACCATGTCAGACGCCGTCGAATGGCAGCAGTGCCTGCGCGTAGCGGAATTAGGTGCCGGGGAGGGCGTGTTAACCCGCCATCTGCTAAGCAGAATGCGGGCGGATGCCAGCCTGCTGGCTTTCGAAACCAACCCGCGCTTTCATCCGCGCCTGGCATCCCTGCATGACAATCGTTTACAGGTGAGCGGCGAGTCGGCGGAAACGCTGGAGGGGGAGTTTGATGCGATATTTTCCGGCCTGCCGCTGCTGTCGCTGCCCCACGGGGTGCGCCACCGCATTCTGCAGCGTGCCGCCGAACAGCTGAGTGAAAACGGCGTGTTTGTTCAGTTCCAGTACACCTCATTATCCGAGCCGCTGCTCTCTGAATACTTCGCCTGGAACCGCACGCGCGTGCTGGCTAACCTGCCGCCTGCATGGGTGTATCGTGGGCACTCACTAACCCGCTTACCCTGGGCCAGCGCGGCTCGCTAATGCGAATGTTCCTACTCTGCCTGGCAATTGTGTCAGATTTGCTATGCTTAACCTTTAGCCAAAGAGGAGGAGAAGATGAGCAGTGAAACAGAAGTGCCGGTTACGAACGAGGAAGAAGTGTGCAATATCATCGGTAAAGCCGTGGTTGACCTCAGCATCACGGGACAACCGGTCAACAAAGCCACGCTGGGCCTGAAGCTGCTGGCAATGGCCGATCAGGATAGCGATGACGAACGTATTTTACTCTACTGGATTGCCCGCAGGGCCATCAATCAACCGCACAAATTTGCGGAGGCAAGGTACTGACTACCTGCCTGTAGCCGGGGCTGCTGCCACCGGAAATACGCGGCCGTTCAGTGATATGCTGGGCGGCCATCGAGTTACACCAGCTTGCGCAGCCACGGCACGCGCATCACCAGTGCAATAATCAGCGAAGAGATAATAAACACTGCCAGCGCTACGGCTGGGATGGTGAACGCCGAGTAATAACCATTGAACTCCACCGCCACCAGGCGCAGTACGCTCTCCAGCACCAGCATATGCACAAAGAAGATACCTACACTGAGCTTTGCCTGACCGCGAATCGCCAGATTAACGCGCCGGGTAAATTGTAATGGCGCATTCAGCAGCATAAAGAAACAGGCCAGCGCCAGCGTAACGACCGTCGGCGCAGAATAGAACAGAAAAATCCCGTCCGGCCTGCCGATACTGCGCGACAGCGAGTACTCCATCACCGCAGTCAGCACCGCGCTGAGCACGAATATCACCGAGGCGATAGTCACTTTTGGCGCGAGCTTATAACGCCTTACTACGCCACCAATAATATAAAAGCCGGAAAGGTAGACCACCATATCGATATTACTGGGGTTCTGCAGAAGGTGATTTTCCAGCACGCTCTCTTTGAAGTTATCAAACAGCATATAGACCGATGCCAGCGCGAACCAGACGGCGAGAATATAGTTGATGCGCTGCTGGCTGCCGTGTTGAATAAAGGTATTAAGCAGCGGAGTGACCAGGTAAAGCAGAATTAGCGTGTAAATGAACCACAGATGGCTGTAGGCCGGGGTGCTGAGTAAATCCAGCAGGCTAAAGGGTTTTGGGCTGTCATTCACCGTGCGGTCGTAGACAAAATAGATAATTGTCCAGGCCATCAGCGGGATCAGCAAATCCAGCACGCGCGTTTTTAGCGTGCTGAGCAGGGATTCATTTTTATTTAGAGAGATATAGCCGCAATCAGCAGGAAAAGCGGAAATGAAATTCGCCCCAGCGTGTCATACATCACTGCAACCGACCAGCCGTTATGAAATGAGCCGTAGGGGATCTCTGCGGTGTGCAGCAGGATCACCAAAAAGGTCGCAATCAGCGTAAGTAATTTAATATTGAGGGTTTTCAACAACAGATTCCTTTGCCAGGGCAGCACTGCAAAGTCTCTACAGGCTTCAACTTAGGGTAAATGTAACATACCTTGGTAAAATCCTGCTGTGTTTACCCGCAAAATTTGCCGTCTGTTTAGCTGCGATGCGTTTCTACGGTAATTTGCGCCGCGCAGCTTTCACCGGGTTTGACCACGCGGAATTCTGCTTTGCCCTGATGCACGTAGATACAGGCGCGCCCCGCATCACCGCCATCCTGCTCCTGCGACAAGGATATCGAAAGGGTTTGCGCGCTGGAAACGGCTATCAACGCGGCGTACAGCGCCAGCGTGGCGCAAATCAACCGGGCTTTAGTGAGCTTCAATTTACTTTCCGATAGCAACATGGGTGCCCTCCGTGAGCGCAGGCTGTCAATAGGGCTGGTGCTGGAGGCGAGGATCCAGAGCGCAACACCATCAATGAAGATAAACGTCTGGCAATATCGGCGTTAACCGCCCGGCGACTCTATGGGATAACTCTTATTTTGAGTGGTAGCAATACGATGGCGGAAGCGCTGCTGCTTCCGCCCGTGCGCTACGGCATTAATGCTGGGAAAACTGATGCTTAATGTGCTGATAGAAGTAAGACCCCTTAGACGGGGAGGCCATAAAGAAGTGCCATGTTGTCAGAGGAACATCGCAATAGGTCCAGGTACCGTGGCCCAGAGTTTCAACTTCCAGTATGCGCTTATCTGCATCGTAACCCACTGAATGAATTGCGGATGATGCAACGGTCTGTCGTTTCATTTCAACCTCCTTTTATCATCGGTAAGGTTAAAATTTAAGCTGATTTTTGCCCGTTTATCCTGTCAGGGATCAAGAAATTTTATCTTTTGGCACGAAAGGTTAATCGAAGCGGCAGAAAAAGAGGGGGAAAGGGGAGGAGAAAAAATAAGCCTCGGGAAGTGGGAAACCCAGCAACACTTCCTGAGGCCATGCAAATGCATAATTCGTTACAGGAGTTACTTTAGCCGCTTCGCCAAACTTGTACAAGTTTATTTTTCTTTGTACAACTTTGTCCGGCGGGGTAAAAAGCGTGACGAAAAGGGGCCAAACTTGCTAGAGTGCGTTTTTACTGTTTTAGCGGAAATGATTATGTCGAACGAAATTGCCCATCCGTCCAGCAGCCCGAAGCAGGCTGCCTTACAGCTGGTGATTGAACTGGTACGTGCGGGGAAGCTCAGCCCGCTGCAGGGAGATGCATCAAATATGATCTCTATCTACGAGCAGTTTAAAACGCATTTTGAAGCGGATAAACAGAAACACGCCTCGGGTTCAGCCATCTCCTGATCTTCAGCTTTGATGCGGTCAGCTACGGGGTGCTCCGTAGCTGACGGAGATGACGAGTTATTCCCTCATTGCTTACTAACGCGGTCAAAGTACAGCAGGCTGATACCAATGCCCTGATGTGCCCCGCGAATATTTTTCCCCAGCCCGACAAGTTGTTGCCCCTGTAGCGAAACCACAAACGGTGAATTTTGCTGGATGTCTGTTTGCAGCTGCTGATAAAGCGCCGTGCGTTTTTGCGTATCACTTCCGCCGCCGCCGCGCGCGTTTTGGCACTCAATTCCGGGATATTCCAGCCAACGCGCCACGCCAGCGTTTTCGGGCCGCCCGCGACGTTATAGGCGAAGGTGCTGGCATTGCTGTTGGCATCAACGTAATCCGCGCCCCAGTAGATAAAGATCGACTGGAAATTGCGGCTGCGCATTTTGCTCCACAGCTCGGACTCGGCGACCGGCTGAATATCAATCTGAATATCCGCTTTAGCAAAGCTCGCCTGCAGCGCCTGGGCAATATCGCTGTACGGCGGCTGGCTGACGACGGTCAGCGCAAAGCGCGTGCCGGGCTTGATCCCGCCCTTCGCCAGGATCGCTTTGGCTTTCGCCACATTGTAGTGGAACGGCTGGGTGGTCAGCGCGCCCTCAAAACCGGCAGGCAGGAACGTTTGATGCACCTGATACTGGCCTTTCAACAGCTGCTGAGAAAGGCTGTTGTAATCCACCAGCCAGCGGGCAGCCTGCCACAGCGCGGGGTTGCCCAGCGCCGGCTGCTGCTTATCCTGGGTATTGAAGCCGAGGTAATAGATCAGGCTGGAGGGGAAGCTGGCGACCTGCACCTTGCCCTGCTTTTGCAGCGTGGCGAACTGGTCGGCGCCCAAATTATAGGCGACGTCGGCATCGCCGCTCTCCAGCAGCAGGCGGCGTGAACCGGCATCGCTGACGTTCTTCAGGATCACCCGCTTGAGAGGGGGGGCTGGCTGAGCGTGCGGGTTCTGCTCCAGCACCAGCGCCTGCTGGGGCACGTAGTTGCGGATGCTGTAGGCCGCGCTACCTGCCGAGTGAGTGCGCAGCCAGCCGTTGCCAGCGTCCCGATCCGTCACGTGCTGCTGCACCAGCTTGCTGTCCACTACCGAGGCGACGGGTGAGGTCAGCAGGCGCAGAGCCAGATCGCGCCCAATTGCCGACTGCCAGCGGATCTCCAGCTGATGGTCGCCGCGCCGGGTAAACTGCGCATCCACATTGTCTGGCGTCCAGCCAAACTCCCCGAGGATAAACACCGGGGTTTTATTCAGCTTCACCGCGCGCGTCAGCGAGTAAATGACATCGTCGGCAGTGACGGGATTGCCGCTGGCAAACTTCGCGTCCGCTTGCAGGGTAATCAGCAGGCTGTGCTCGCTGCTCCCCGGCTGCCAGCTGCTGGCCAGCTGCGGCCTGAGCTGACGAGGGTCGCTGATATCCGGCGTGACCAGCGTTTGGTAGACGTTACGCAGGCTGCTGGTGCTGACGGTTTCAAAACTCTCCGCCGGATCAAAGCTGATAATCCCGTCAAGCGAGATAGCAACGATCAGCGTATCGGCTGGCGTGGCGGCCTGGGAACCGGGGCTGAGCAACAGGGCGGTAGTGAATAACAGCGGCAGTAATTGGCGCATAAAAAAAGTCCTGAATCGGTTGAGATATCAGGACTATAGAGGTTCACTGCGCGCTTCAGAATGCCGGATCTGACTATGGTTAGTTGTTTACCACAATATCCTTCAGTAGGGGCCGGGCATGCCCGGCCAGTACGTGAGTCGGGGTCAGCCGACAATACGGCCCTGATCCATATGCACTGCGCGATCGCACATGTGGTCGATAACATCCGGATCGTGGCTGACCAGCACCATCGTCAGGTTATCCTGCTGCTTGAGCTGATTAAGCAGATTGAGGATCTCCGCCTGCACCGACATATCCAGCGCCGATGTCGGCTCATCCAGCAGCAGGATCTTCGGCTGCAGCAGCAGAGCGCGTACAATCGCCACGCGCTGGCGCTGGCCGCCGGAGAGCTGATGCGGATAACGATCGGCCATCGCCGGATCCAGCCCGACGTGCGGAACCCCTGATCGATACGATCGTCAATATTATCGCTTTTCAGCAGCTTCAACGGCTCTGCCAGCGTGCGGCGCAGGCGGTGCCGGGGATGCAGCGAGGCATAGGGATCCTGAAACACCATCTGCACGTCGCGGCGCAGCTGTCCGCTGAAGGCTTTGCCAGGCTGGGCGTGATGCCCGGCCAGCTGCATCTCACCGCGCCAGTGTGGATTCAGCCCGGCCAGCACCCACAGCAGCGACGACTTGCCGCAGCCGGAAGGGCCAACCAGACCAAAACACTCACCCGGCGTGACCGAGAGCGAAACATCATGCACCACGGTGCGCAGTTCGTAGCCCTGCTTATGGGCCACGCTCAGCTGGGATAATTCAATCATGGGAACGCCCCTGCGCCAGCGCGGCGCGATCCAGTACCGGCAGCGGTTTGCCGTGCGTTGACTTATTCGGGCGGCAGGACCACAGCGTGCGGGTGTAGGGATGCGTCGCGTGCGGCAGCTGTGCAGCGGGCAGCGTATCGAGGATCTCACCCTGATACATCACCATCACCCGCTCGCAGTGCTCCGAGACCTGCTGCAGATCGTGGCTGATCAGCAGCAGGCCCATATTGCGCTGCTCGACCAGATTGCGGATCAGCGCCAGCACCTGATCGCGCATCGCGTGATCGAGCGCGGAGGTCGGTTCATCAGCAATCAGAAACTGCGGCTCGGCGATCAGCGCGATCGCCAGCATCACGCGCTGGCCCATGCCGCCGGAAAGCTGATGCGGATAGCGCTTCATCTGCTCGGCAGGCTGCGGCAGCCCCACGGCGGCCAGCATTTCACACACTTTCTCTTTGATCTCAGCGCGGGAAAAACGGCCATGCAGCCTGAGCGGTTCCGCCACCTGCCAGCCAATGGTGCGCATCGGGTTGAGGGCGTATTTGGGGTCCTGCATCACCATGCCGAGGCTGCTGCCGCGCAGCTGGCTCCAGCGGCGCTCGTTTAGCGTCAGGCCATTTTCGCCGGCGATGCTGAGCGTGCGCGCCTGCAATTGCAGGGAAGGGGCCAGCAGCCCCATCAGCGCGGGGCGGTGAGGGATTTGCCGGAGCCGGATTCGCCGACCAGCGCCACGCGTTCGCGCCCCAGCGTAAAGCTGATGTTTTTCACCAGCTCAGCGCCGCTGGCCGCGCTAATTTTCAGGCTTTCAGCCACGATTTGCGCAGAAGAATCAGTTGCCATTTCGGGTATCCAGTCGGTCACGCAGGCCGTCGCCTGTCAGATTAAAAGCCAGGCTGGCAAACAGGATGGCGCCACCGGGAACGGCGGCGACCCACCACTGGTCAAAAATCACCTTGCTGCCTTCGGCCACCATCGAACCCCATTCGGCGGTAGGCGGCTGAATGCCCATGCCGAGGAAGCCCAGTCCGGCAGCCGAAAGGATAATGCCGCCGAGGCTAAGCGCGGCGCGCACCACGGCAGTGGGCAGGCAGAGCGGCAGGATATGGCCGAACATCAGGCGCAGGCCGTTGATGCCCTGCATCCTTGCGGCGGCCAGATAATCACTGCGGCGCAGGGCCAGGGTTTCGGCACGCGCCTGGCGGGCGAACGGCGGCCAGCTGGTCAGCGCCAGCGCCAGCGCACCGTTCATCAGGCCGGGGCCCATCATCGCCACCAGCGCCAGCGCAATCACCAGATTCGGCAACGAAAGGAAAATATCGGTAATGCGCATCAGCACGCGTTCGCTCCAGCCACCAAGATAGCCAGCGCTAATGCCGATCAGCATCCCCACCGGAATAGTCAGCACCAGGATGAGCGCGACCAGCAGCAGGGTTGGGCGCGCACCGTAGATCACGCGCGACAGCAGGTCGCGGCCAAAGCCATCGGTGCCGAGCCAGTGGCTGGCGGAAGGCGGCATCAGGCGCACCGCCATCTCCTGCGCGTTCGGGTCGAACGGTGCCAGCAGCGGAGCAAACAGCGCGGCGAAGATCAGCAGGCCAACCAGGCTCAGGCCGACCATGAGCGTAATATTGCGCCGCGTTTTCACTACGCGCGGCTGGACGCTTTCAGCATCGGGAAGAGAGTGCGTCATCGGGTTCTCGGGTCGGTCAGGTAAGTGAGTGCATCCGCCAGCGCATTGATGGCAATAAAACAGCCGCCAATCAGCAGGGTGGAGCCGAGGATAGCCGGGGTATCCGAAGCGAACAGCGCCGTGGTCATATAGCGCCCTACGCCCGGCCAGGCAAACACGGTTTCGGTCAGCACCGACCCTTCCAGCAGCGTGGCATAGGAGAGGGCCAGCACGGTGATCAGCGTGCCGCGCACGTTAGGGAAGATATGCAGCAGCAGAATGCGCGTGCGTCCGGCCCCTTTAGCGCGCGCCAGCGTCACGTACTCTTTGCTACTCTCTTCCAGCAGCGCGGCGCGCAACAGGCGGGTAATGGTCGCCATCGACAGCAGGCCAAGCACCACCACCGGCAGCCACAGATGCGCAATCGCATTGCGGAACATTTCCGGGTCGCCGGAGAGCCAGCTATCAATCAGTACCAGCCCGGTTTTCGGTTCGAGGGTGTAGATCCAGATATCGTCCAGCCGCCCCGGCCCGGCTGACCAGTGCAGCACGGCGTAAAACAGCAGCAGCCCGAGCAGGCCGAGCCAGAACACCGGCACCGAATAGCCGAGCAGCGAGATCATGCGGGCAATATTGTCCAGCAGGCTGCCCGGTTTCCACGCCGCCAGCAGTGCCAGCAGGATGCCAAACACGGCACCAAAAATCATCGCGCAGGTCGCCAGCTCAATGGTGGCGGGGAAGGTGCGCAGCAGATCGCTGGCAACCGGCTGATTGGTGATGCTGGAAACGCCGAGATCGCCGCGCAGCAGATGTTCCAGATAGTGCCAGAACTGGACCGGCAGCGGCTGATCCAGGCCGAGACTGGCGCGCACCTGGGCGTAGGTTGACTCGCTGGCGTGATCGCCGGCGATCTGCAGCACCGGGTCAACCGGCGAAAGATGAGACAGGGCAAAGGTAAACACCAGTAGCCCAAGCAGGGTAACCACCAGCGAGAGCAGGGCGCTGAGCACCCCGCCGCTGCGGCGCAGCAACAGCCGGGCGGAAGAAGGCCCGGCTTGTGAGACTGATGACGCCATTACTTGGTGACCTGGCTGTAATAAACCATATCCGGGTTAATACCCTGCACGTACCCTTTCAGGTTATCGCGCAGCGCCACCAGATTCTTTGCCTGCATGCCGATGACATACGGTGAGTGCTGCTGCACTTCACGCTGCATGTTCTGGTACAGCTCAACGCGTTTCGCCTTATCGGTTTCCGCGGTGGCGGCCAGCGTCTGCTTGCTCAGCTCAGGAATGTGCCAATTAGAGCGCCAGGCCAGGGTTTTGCTGCCATCTTCCGGGTTATAGGCAAAGGCGGCAGCGTTGGTGTTTGGATCGAAGTAGTCGGCGCCCCAGGCGTTCAGCGTGGCTTCATACTGATGCGCTTTCACCCGCGTGGCGACTTCTGAACTGATGCCTGGCTGCACGTCCACTTTGATGCCGCCCTTCGCGAAGCTGGCCTGCAGTGCCTGGGCGATATCCAGGTACGGCGGCTGGTTGCTGGTCGACAGCTTGAAGCTGACGTTGCTCAGGCCGGCTTTCTTCAGAATGGCTTTGGCCTTCTCCGGGTCATAGGTAAACGGGTTGTCGTTCAGCGCGCCGAGGAAGCCTTCCGGCAGGAAGGACTGATGCACCGAGAACTGGCCTTTCAGCAGGTCGTTGGCAATGCCCTTATAATCGAAACAGATAGCGCGAAGCTTCCCACAGCGCCGGGTTTTTTCAGGACCGGGTTGGCATCGATATTAAACTGGATGTAATAGAGCGAGGCCATCGGTACCGCAAGGGTTTTCACGCCCGCTTTGTCTTTCAGCGCGGCCATCTGATCGGCGCCGAGGTTACGGGCAATATCCGCGTCGCCCTGTTCCAGCAGCAGGCGGCGTGCAGCCGGCTCCGGCACGTTCTTGATCAGCACGTTTTTAAGTTTAGGCGCACCGGCCGGCGAGGTCGGGTTGGCGCTGAACAGCACCACTTCATGCGGGATGACTTTACGGATCTGATACGGACCGCTGCCCGCCGAATGCGTGGCCAGCCATTTGTTGCCGAAATCGCCTTTTTGTTCATTGGCCATCACGGTTTTTTCATCCACGATGGAGGACACCGGCGCGGCCAGCAGGCTTAGTACGTAGGTCGGGCTGACGTCGGCGCTCCAGCTCAGCTGGACGTGGTTATCATCAATTTTCTTCAGCTGAGCGTCGACGTTATCTTTGGTCCAGCCGAGCTGCGACAGAATAAATGACGGGTCGAGGTTCAGTTTGATCACGCGCGACAGCGAGAAGATCACATCTTCCGGGCGCAGTGGGTTGCCGGAGGCGAACTTAGCGCCTTCACGCAGGGTAAAGGTCATGCTGCGGTTATCTTTACCCGGCGTCCAGCTGGTGGCCAGCGTGGGTTTCAGGTCGGTCGGATTTTGCGGGTCGGACTGCACCAGTCGCTGATAGAGGTTAGTAAATGCCTGTACTGAGGTGAGTTCGAAGCCGTCAGCCGGGTCGAAGCTGCTGGCATCATCAATAGACTGCGCAATAACCAGCGTGTCTTTAGGTGTCGCGGCCGCTGCGGCAAAGGACGCCGCCAGGGCCAGAGCGATAACAGAGGGAACTGCAAATTTCATGACGTTTCCTTGCCTTACGTTTTTTCGCGAGTGTAAGTGAACAACCGATAAGAACAATAGTAGATTATTCACTATCGTTATGCGTGAAAGTTATAAGGATGATGAAACGGTTATAAAACTGAACAATGCCTAACGACCGAGCGTGGCCCAAATCCAGGGCGCGACGCCGAGCAGGTTATTCAGCATATGCAGGAAAATCGGCAGCTTCAGGCCAGAGGAGACCAGGCGGGCGGCGCACAGCAGCAGGGATAGCGCAATCAAGGCAATCACCGTTTGCAGATGGGCGTACTGGGTATGCATCGCCGCAAAGATAATGGACGTCAGCAGGGCGCAGGCCAGGCGCTGGCGCGGAGCCCACAGCAGGAAGCCCTGCAGAATAAAACCGCGAAACAGGATCTCCTCAAACACCGGGGCCAGTAAAACCACCGCCAGGGTGAACCACAGCATGCTCAGATTACCCTGGCTTAACTGGCTGGCGGTCCAGCTCTCCTGCTGCATATACAGCGACTGGCTGGCAATAAGAGCCAGCAGCAGCACGGCGAACAGCAGCACTTGGCGCGGCTGAAGTCTGCCGTGCGGGATGTCATGGTAATGGCGGTTATACCAGCGATATACCGGCACCAGTACGGCAAACTCCAACAGGCACAGCACCGGCATCAGTAGCCCGCGGCTTTTCAGCGCCTGCAGATTGGGGAAGTGAGCGACCAGCAAAGTAATCGCATACCAGAGAATAAACACCCCGGCACACAGCAGGGTGTGAGTGACTCTGTCGGTCGATGATGTCATGAGGGACCTGCTACTGGCACGGATCCCGCCATGTTAACAAGCGACTTGTAGGCTGTCGAGCCGCGTGATTATTCACCATTGCATAAAATTTTCTCAATTGTTCAGTGTTACTGCCGATATCCGTTATTGGAACTTTTTGGGAAACAGGCACTGACGTCACACTGACAGCGCCCCAGCAGTAACAAACGGACAGGGAAGCGTTCGTAAGCCGTATTATTAAGGGGCATGACTATGAATCATCCACCGGTACTGACGGGGGAATTAGCGGATGGGCAAAAAGCGGCATCGGCAACGCGGCGCACTCTGATGGCGCTGGCGCTGCTGCTGAGCAGTGCGCTGTTTTTAGCCATGCTGATGGTTGTTGGCGTGGCGTGGCAGCAAAATCAGGAATCGGTCGATCAGGAAGGAGCGCTGCTGCGTGATGCCTGGCAGCAGCAGCGCCAGTCGCTGGAAACTCACCTGCGCGACTACGCTTTCTGGCAGGAAGCCTGGCTGCATATGTACCTGACGATTGATCCTGACTGGGCGTGGAACCAGCAGAACCTTGGCCCCGGCCTGTTTCGCGAACATCAGTATGATGGCGTCTTCGTTATCGACGTGGACGATCGCACACGCTATGCCGTAGTGGATGGCCAGCTCTCCACATTTACGCTGGAACAGTGGCTGGGAACCCAGGCGCAGCCGCTGGTGGAGCAGGCGCGCTTGCAGCAGCGCCACCAGCATGTCATCAGCGAAAGTATCATGATTGGCGATACGCCGGCGCTGGTGGCCGCCGCACCGATCACCCGTGGCAAAATGCCGCATGAGGCCACGCTCTCCGCCACGCCTTCCGTCATGGTGTTTGTTTACCTGTTTACGCCCGATAAGCTAACAGCATTCGGCCATGCGGTTGGGGTCGATAATGCCCGCGTGCCGCAGGATCAGCAGGATCGCTACACCACGCCATTTATCAGCCAGGAGGCTAAAACCGGACCGGCACTGGTTCTGCGCTGGGATCCCAGCCAGCCGGGGCGCAAGCTCCTGATGTATTTGCTGCCGCTGCTCGCCTTTGTTGCGCTGATCCTCGGCGTGGTAACGCGCCGGGTGATCAATAATGCGATGGATAATGCCCTGCTATCGGATACGCGTTTCCTGCAGTTGATGTACAGCCAGCGTGAACTGGCCGCCAGCGAGGCGCGCTTCCGTGACGTGGCGGAAGCGGCCTCAGACTGGATTTGGGAAACCGATGCCGCCGGGCGTCTGACCTATCTGTCAAAGCGCTTCACCGTGGTCACCGGGTTTGGTCTGCTAACCTCCATCGGGCGGCAGCTGGATGAGATCCTCCAGCACGCAGAGCTGCCGGTCAGTACGTGGGTGAAGCAGCAGCAGGCTGGCGGCGCGCGCAGCCAGTTACGCTGCTATCTGCATTCTCAGCATCGCGGGCGACGTATCTGTAGTCTGGTCGCGAAGCCGATCATGCTGCACGGCAAGCTGCTGGGCTATCGCGGCACGGTGTCCGATATCACTCTGGAAGTGGAAGCGCAGGCGCGGGTTCACTATCTCTCGCAGCATGATGTGTTAACCGGCTTACCGAATCGGCTTTTTATGCAGGAGTTTCTGCAGGAGCAGCTGCAGGCGTTGCCGGGGCTGGACTATCCGCTGGTGATGATCAGCCTCGACCTTGACCATTTCAAACCGATCAATGATACCTGGGGACACGCGGCGGGCGACAGCGTGCTGGTGGAGGTGGCCCGCCGTCTGCGCAGCTGCATGAGTGCGGGGGATCTGGTTGCACGGCTTGGCGGCGATGAGTTTATTCTGGCAACCACCGGGCTGCTGACCCGGGCCGAAATTGAGAGCTGCTGCCAGCGCCTGCTCGACTGCCTGCACCAGCCGTTCCACGTTGATTCGCAGGAGCTGTATATCGGCACCAGCCTCGGCATCGCCATGGCGCCGGACGATGCCATGCAGCCGGATGAACTCCTGCGGCTGGCGGATATCGCGCTCTATCAGTCGAAACAGCAGGGGCGTAACCGCTGGGTATTTTATACCGGCGATATGTCGCAGCACCTGGCGCAGCGCAGTGAAATGGAGCGCAATCTGCGCCGGGGCATTGGTGGGGATGAACTGCGCCTGCACTATCAGCCGCGCTATCATCTGCAAAGCGGGCGGCTGGAAGGGGCCGAGGCGCTGGTGCGCTGGCAGCATCAACCCGGGCAGCTCATCCTGCCGGACAGCTTTATACCTCTGGCAGAAGAGACCGGGCTGATTATGGATATCAGTGACTGGGTGCTGAATCGCGCCTGTCGGGACGCCGCCAGCTGGCCCGGCGAGCTGTGCGTCTCTGTGAACATCTCGCCAAAAGAGTTGCGCAACGGCAGCCTGCCGCTGCGCGTCGCGGCGGCGCTTGAGCAGAGCGGCTTAGCGGCAGCGCGGCTGGAGCTGGAAATTACTGAAAATATCACCATGGAGCACCCGGAAAGCGCGCTGGAGATCATGCACCAGCTGAAACGGCTGGGGGTAAAAATTGCCGTGGATGATTTCGGCGCGGGCTTCGCATCGCTCGGCTATCTGAAAAAATTCCCGTTTGACGCCATGAAAATGGACCGTTCGTATCTTGATGGCTACCCGCATTCGCGCCAGGCGCAGTCGATAGTCGAGGGAATTATTGGCCTGGGGCGCGCATTTTCACTGATTGTGACGGCGGAAGGTATTGAAACGGAAGAGCAGCTGGCGCAGCTCAGGCTGATTGACTGTCAGCAGGGGCAGGGATATTTACTGGGTAAGCCGATGGCGCTGGAAGCATTGCGTGGATTGATGGATAAAACCGTCAGCTGACACGCGCCTCTGCGTCAGGGCAGAGGCGCGTGAGGTTTAGCGGACGCGTACCGCAACCAGCGTCATGATGACGGCAAAAGTGACAAAGATAGCCAGTTCCATAAGATTCTCCTCTGTGGGATTAGTCCTAAAATTATAATGTAAGGCTGGCTAAATTATGAACGATTCGTGCGCAATATCACGGTATCACCTGGCAGCTTTATGCCACCACGCACTGCTCATTTGCGGCGCAATCTGTTAATCTTTCAGCAGAAATGCCGGTTATCTAAGCAAAAAGAGGAGCAGAAACAGTGAAATTTTATGGAAAAGTTGCCGTGATAGCAGCGCTGGTTGCGCTGTCGGGATGCCAGTCCGCTGGGCATAAAAGCGCAGACGCAGGTGCGCCTGTAGACCCGGAGATGGATCGCTGTGGTGCATCGCAGTATCAGCAGTATGTCGGTAAACCGCTGTCGGCCATTGAGTCGCTGCGTTTTGAAAATGCGGTGCGCGCCATTCCGTATAATTCAGCGGTGACGATGGACTTTAACCTGAACCGTATCAATTTTATGGGCGATAAAAACGGGACTATCAGCCGCGTTTACTGCGGTTAATTCTTCGCTCCGGGCTGGCCGCCGCGCGCGTCAGCCCTGTTAGCCTGCACCCCGACTCAGTAGTGCCACTTCCTTACCCACCATAAGCGCAGCCAGATGCCCGCCGAGCTGGTCCAGCCGCTGGTGGTGCTTACCACCTGGCCTTTCGCCACGAGGATCAGGGTAGGCGTACTGCTGACCTGCCAGTGCGTTGCCAGCACGCCGCTGCTGTCGTTCACCACCGGCAGCGTCAGATGATGCCCATTGAGATAGCGCACGATGCTGATGTCATTGCCGGAGCGGCTGGCGACGGTCAGCACATTGGTGCGTTTGCCGTTTAGCCACATCATCATCGGGACGGTGTCATGACAGGCGCTGCAGCCGGTGCTCCAGAACCACACCAGCAGAGGTTTCTTCTCGCTTAGCTCGCCAGGCGTCAGGTCGCGGCCGTCAACGGTGTGCAGCAGCTGCTGAGCAAAATCCGCTGGTAGCTCGGGCGCCCGTAAAACATCAATCAGGCGGATGAGCAGGATCAACATCAGTACCGGCAGCAGTATAAACAGGCTGAACTTCTTAAATTTATTGATCAATTTGCTGTGCCAGTTACTCATTGCCGTCTCCGCCTGCATCCGGCGCTTATCTTAACGGGGCGAGAGTGAATGGCAATCGTCTGGCATGTAAACATACGTATAGGGCAAAAAAACTACTCATGGCCTTCCAGTATTTTTGCCAGCAGGTTGCGGTAACCCTGCAAAACGGACTCGTCGGCTTCCCTCTCCAGGCGCGCAATCACATTCGCTATGATGGCTTTATTACTGGGCGATTTTCCGGACTGCATCAGTTCCATCATGATCACTTCCAGCAACTCACTCTCTTTTGGCGCATGAAACGATGGGCTGTTGAAGTAGTCAGTGATGGCGCGCCCGGCGCCGTGTAGCTGATGACTCATGGTAAACCTCCGCAAAAGCGCCATCGGTGGCCGCACGGCCACTGACAGGATCAGGTATTTAAGCGATAGACGTTGATCCGGGCCGCCAGAACAGCGGCCCGCCACTTGCCTGAAAAATAAACAGGTGGAGATTTTTAATACTGTAGATGGCGCAGGCGGGAATGCCAGTAACAAACAGAAATATTTTTACTCATGCTGCGACAAACTCAGGCAGGGTGGTAAGTGCCAATCACTTCGAGAATACCGTTGATCATAAACTGCACCCCCATGCACACCAGCAGGAAGCCCATCAGGCGTGAGATAGCTTCGATGCCGCCTTTACCGACCAGGCGCATGATTGCGCCGGAACTGCGCAGGCATCCCCACAGGATCAGGCTAACGGCGATGAAGGTCAGCACCGGGGCCACCGTGATAATCCATGGCGCAAAGGTGGTGCCGCTGTGGATAGTTGAGGCGGTGCTGATGATCATCGCAATGGTGCCGGGGCCTGCCGTGCTCGGCATTGCCAGCGGCACGAAGGCGATATTAACCACCTTACGTTCGCTCATCTCATCCAGCTTGTGGTCCGCTTCCACCGACGTTCCGGCCTGCTGCTGGGGGAATAGCATGCGGAAACCGATAAAGGCGACAATCAGCCCCCCGGCGATGCGTAAGCCGGGAATGGAGATACCAAAGGTATCCATCACCACGTTACCGGCGTAGTACGCCACGGTCATAATGATAAATACGTAGAGCGAAGCCTGCGCCGACTGGCGGTTGCGCTCCTGGTAGTTCATATCGCCCGCCAGGCCAAGGAACAGCGCCACGGTGGTTAGCGGGTTAGCCAGCGGCAAAATGACCACTAGCCCAAGGCCTATGGCCTTCATCAGTTCAAACATCAGGTGGGATCCTTTGCACACAAAAGAGGCGAAGCCATCATGCCTTAACCTCATGGGGAAGCGAAGAATAACCAGGTCACCAGCGTAAGATTTACCTTAAGATGGGGAATTGACTCACTTAGCGCTAAGACTATTCGTGAGCCTGCAGCGCAGGTTAACAATACGTTAAAATATTTTTTGTTTTAAATTAGAGAGTTAGCATTTTCATGGCTTTTTTATCATGCCGACGCTTGTACTGGGGGCGCGGTTATGAGTAAATGCACCTGTCGGTTTTGATACAGACCCACGTATGCGAGCAATTTTAGTAAAGCAGTCTTCAGTTCAAGCGTTATTTCAAGCTTCTTCCTGACTTCCTTCTGAGTGCCTCATAGTAATCCCTGTTGACGAACCCTGTGCCCACTGTGGCTTACTACAATTTTGAAGGAAAGACCCATGTCCCAGACTGGTTTAGTAAAATGGTTTAACGCTGAGAAGGTTTCGGCTTCATTTCCCCAACTGACGGCAGCAAAGATGTGTTCGTACACTTCTCTGCAATCCAGGATTCAGGTTTCAAAACCCTGGAAGAAGGCCAGAAAGTTAACTTTACTATCGAAAACGGCCAGAAAGGCCCAGCAGCTGCTAACGTAACTGTTGCCTAAGTCCTCTTTCCGCTCCGGCGGTAACAGAACTTAGTTCGAAGTAAAGAAAACCCGCCCCCGTGGCGGGTTTTTTGCGTTTTGACCCCGCCAATAGAGTCGTTTGCTAACACTATTCTGCTGCTGCCCGCTGGATAAGTGACTGACGCCTGCCGTAAGTGTTGTTACACTTGTGTTTCGCTTCTCGCCACTACAGGTTGTTCACACAGCACGATGGAATCCTGGAAGATTAACCTCATCTCTGTCTGGTTCGGGTGTTTATTTACCGGGCTGGCGATCAGCCAGATTATCCCTTTTCTTCCGCTCTACGTTGAGCAACTTGGCGTCACCGATCCCAGCGCGCTGACGCTGTGGTCCGGCCTGATTTTCAGTATTACCTTCCTCGTTTCTGCCATCGTCTCACCGATGTGGGGCAGCCTTGCCGACCGTAAAGGCCGCAAGCTGATGCTGCTGCGCGCCTCGCTGGGAATGGGTATCGTCATTTTGCTGCAGGCGTTTGTCACCAGTGTCTGGCAGCTGCTGGCGCTGCGAGCGCTGATGGGGTTGACCTCCGGTTACATTCCGAATGCGATGGCGCTGGTGGCGGGGCAGGTGCCGCGTGAGCGCAGCGGCTGGGCGCTCAGCATGGTGACCACGGCACAAATCTGCGGGGTGATAATGGGGCCGCTGATGGGCGGGCTGCTGGCGGACTGGGTGGGTTTGCGCGCAGTGTTCCTGATCACCTCCGCACTGCTGCTGGTGAGTTTCCTGATTACGCTGTTCCTGATTAAAGAGAACGGCCAGCCGCGGGTGAAAAAAGAGAATAAGCTGAGCGGCAGCATGGTATTTCATACCCTCAGCCGTCCCGGGCTGATGATTAGCCTGTTTTTCACCACGCTGGTGATCCAGCTGTGTAACGGTTCAGTTAGCCCAATTCTGACGCTGTTCGTGCGCGAGCTGGAGCCTAACGTGCAGAACATTGCCTTTATCAGCGGGGTTGTTGCGGCTATTCCTGGGGTTTCTGCACTGCTCTCCGCGCCAACGCTCGGCAAGCTGGGGGACCGCATTGGCGCGGAACGCATCCTGTTTGCCGCCCTGATCTTCTCGGTGCTGCTGTTTGTCGCCATGTCCTGGGCGAACAGCGCGGTTGAGCTGGGGATCCTGCGCTTCCTGCTGGGCTTTGCCGATGGTGCCATGATGCCAGCGGTACAGACGCTGCTGCTGCGTTTACTCCAGCGACCAGGTGACGGGGCGCATCTTTGGTTATAACCAGTCGTTTATGTATCTTGGCAACGTCGTGGGGCCGCTGATGGGGTCGGGGATCTCGGCGATTGGCGGTTTTCGCTGGGTGTTTGCGGCGACGGCGCTGGTGGTGCTGATAAACAGCGTGCAGCTGATTTGGGTCTATCGCAAATCCGCCCGGCGCAAAATCACGCCGGGCAGTTCGCCTTAGGCCGCGAGTTTAAAACTGACCTGATAGCGATACTGGCGTGCAGACAGCAGGAAGTCCGGGCTGACGCTCGGGCTCCAGGAGTCATCACCGCCGACCCCCATATGGAAACCATCGACAATCAGCCAGCTGCCCGGCTCGTCGCGCAGCAGGTGGCGGTGCGAGGTGTCGCGCAGCTGCTCCATGCTGTGACGGCCGATCGAGAAGTGAAACTCCCCGCTGAGATGCCAGTCGCCGTAGTCCAGCTGCTGCGTACCGCCGCGCAGGCCGTTTTCGCCCGGGAAAACATACGCAGTACTGAGCTGCTCTAACGGCAGCGTCCAGCGTGAGAACTCGGCGGCGAGCCTGCGGTCGGGGTAGTTCTCATGCGGGCCGAGGCCGAGCCAGCCGACGCTCTCCGACACCGTGGCCAGCTGGCAGCGTAAGCCAATGCGCGCTGGCTGCGGCTGCCCGGCGGCGATATCCACTTCTACCTCCACCTGCATCTCTCCCTGAAGGTTAATGCGGTAGCACTTGCGGCTGAGGAAACAGAGTTCCCCGCCAGCCTGCCAGGCGTGCAGCGTGCGGATCTGCACGCCATCGCTCAGGGCATCGACCTGCATCTGCAGGAGCTGGCTCTCCAGCTGATAGTGCCCGGCGCGTTTCCAGCGCTCTACCCATGCATGAGGATCGATGCGCGTCATTTCGCTGATGCCGATATCGTTATCCAGCGGCGCACGCGCGAACAGATCCTGCAGCGGGAAGAGCAGCATAGGCTGGCCGCCGCGCAGCCACTGTAGTAGCTCTCCGCTCTCCTGGCTGAACTGCCAGCGCTGCTCGCCGTGCGTGACTTCCGTCAGCAGCGCATGCTGTTCAACGCGCGGCACTTCACCCGTCACCGGGAGCGGCGGGAGTGTCAGCGCGGCGGGCAGACGCCAGCCGTCCCACGCGACCCGCTGTCCGGCCGGAGACCAGGCAGTGGCGACCGGCTGGATAACCTCCACCCGCAGCCACAGTTCACCAGCCAGCGGCGGAAGCTCTGCCAGCGTCAGCGTGGTGCTGCCCTCTACGGCCAGGTCGAGGGCCACTTCTCCTTCAGCCACCGCGGTGCCCTGATGCTCAATACGCCAGCGCAGCAGCTCGTTGTCGCTGTGACGGAACAGATATTCGCTGCGAATACCCACGCTCAGCGGGGCCGTGCTCTCCAGCGTGAACTGGAAAAACTGCTGGGCGCGCTGCGCTTCATACAGCGCCGGATGCGGCGTGCGGTCGGCGAAAACCAGCCCGTTCATGCAGAACTGGCGGTCGTTAGGCGTATCGCCAAAATCGCCGCCGTAAGCCTGCCACTGCTGGCCGTCGGCATCGGTACGCGTCAGGCTCTGGTCTACCCAGTCCCAGACGAAGCCTCCTTGCAGCCGGGGATACTGACGAAACGCCTGCCAGTAGCGGTCGAAACCACCCAAGCTGTTGCCCATCGCGTGGGCGTATTCGCACAGGATCAGCGGACGCGTCTCTTCCGGCAGGCCGATCCATTTCTTGATCGACCATTTGGGAACGGCATCAAACGGCTGATCCTGATCGACGCGCGCGTACATCGGACAGAGGATATCGGTCGCCGCCGTGTCGGCCCCGCCGCCTTCATACTGCACCGGGCGGCTAGGGTCGTGACTTTTGATCCAGCGGTAGAGCGCGTCGTGCGTGCTGCCGTGGCCCGATTCATTGCCCAGTGACCAGATGATGATGCAGGGGTGATTGCGGTCGCGCTGTACCATGCGCGTGACGCGTTCGCTGAAGGCGTTAAACCAGCTGGGATCGTCAGACAGTCGGTTCATCGGCTGCATGCCGTGCGTTTCGATATTGGCCTCATCAACCACGTAAAGGCCGTAGCGATCGCACAGGCGATACCACAGCGGATGGTTGGGGTAGTGAGAGCAGCGCACCGCGTTGAAGTTGTGCTGCTTCATCAGCAGGATATCCCTGACCATGGTGGCCTCATCCATCACCTGGCCATGCTGCGGATGATGTTCGTGACGGTTGGTGCCGCGGATCAGCAGCGGCTTGCCGTTGAGCTTCAGTAGCCCACCGCTGACTTCCACCTTGCGGAAGCCCACATCGTAAGCTTCGGCTTCCAGCAGCGTACCGCTGGCATCCAGCAGGGCCACCACTGCGCGGTAAAGGTGCGGAGTTTCAGCGCTCCACAGCAGCGGCTGTTCCACCTGCAGCGACAGCCGGGTGCGATCGAGGTAGCGCCCGCGTTCATCAATCACCGCGCTGCCAAACGCCTGCTGCTGCTGCGCAATCAGCTGCTCGCCGCGCCACAGCGTCACCTGGGCCTGACAGGCGCTGGCGTCATTCAACGAAGCGACCGCCAGCACCTGCAGCTGCGCGGATCGGTAGCCGGCGCACAGCTGCGTGTCGATCTGCACGCAGCTGAGCTGTACGGCGGGCTTATGCAGCAGGCTAACGTCGCGGAAAATCCCGCTCATGCGCCACATATCCTGATCTTCAAGGTAGCTTCCGTCACACCAGCGCAGTACCAGCACCGCAAGGCGGTTTTCCCCGGCGTGTAGCGCCCGGCTGAGGTCAAACTCTGCGGGCAGGCGGCTGTCCTGCGAATAACCGATAAACTCACCGTTGCACCACAGGTAGAAAGCAGAATTGACGCCGTCAAAGATGATGCGCGTCTGGCCACCGCGAAGCCACTCAGCAGAGCATTCAAAGGTGGTGGAGTAGCAGCCGGTCGGGTTATCGCGGGGCACAAAAGGCGGATTGACCGCAATCGGATACTGCACATTGGTGTAGATCGGGGCGTCATAGCCAGAGAGCTGCCAGTTGGAGGGAACCTGCTGGCGGTCGGCCGACGGCAGATCGCCGAGCGTCCACTCATCCGGTACCGCCTCAGGGCAGGCAAAATAGCTAAAACACCACTCGCCATTGAGCGACTGCAGCGACGGGCTAACCTCCTCATCACGCGCCGACTCCACGCTGCGCCAGCTGGCAAAAGGCGGATGGGCGGGCAGGCGGTGAAGCTGAGTCACTGCCGGGTTTTCCCAATGGCGCTGCGAAAGCAGCTGTTGCAGAGAGAGCGGGGCGCGTTCTGTCATGAGATTAACCTCTAAAATGTTATGCGCTCACATTGAGGCCGCATAACGATTTTGTAAAGATAAAAGGCGGGGCGATGCGAGAGCGATCGCAAGATTTATCACTGAAGAAAATCCGTTAATGTTGCCACTGATGCAGGGTTGCGGCAGGAAAACCACAGCAAAACGTTAAGTGTAGAAACGCCCTGTTAATAGCGCGTGTAAGCAGAGAATTCTGCATTGTGGCGGCCTGAGCCGCGCTTACTATCAGCGCAAAAGGTCCTTAACGTCGTATTGAGGTTTGATAATGGTGAGTATTATTAGAGCAGTGAGTATTGTGGCGCTGGTGGCGGCACTGAGTGGATGTCTGTTCCCGCCTCCGGGCGGCGGCGGTGGTGGCGGCTGGGGCGGACCTGGCGGCGGCGGCGGACCTCATGGTGGTTTCAGCGGCCCGCGCGGCTAACTTTATCGGGGGCCTGTTTTGGCCCCCGTTTTTTTAGGGCCAGCAGCCGGAAAATAACGCGTCACAATGAGCGAAACGTTTCGCCTTTATTTAACAATTTTCCTCCCTTTGATCTGCGCTTAAGTCGCGAAAAAATAACGCGAATACAGGTTTTCTTTTTTCAAATCTGGTGATACCGTCTTGCTTTAACTTGCTGAGACAGTCGCATGAAAAACCTCATTGCAGAATTGCTGGTCAGACTGGCGCAAAAAGAGCAGGAATCGAAAGAACTGGTCGCTCAGGTCGAAGCGCTTGAGATTGTCGTCACTGCACTGTTACGCAAAATGGACGGCGGTCAGCTTCAGCAGATCAATGACAGCATCTCCGAAGCGATGCAGACCGCGTCCGTCACGGTCGAACCTGAGCTTTCTGAAGATATGTCACTGCTGGAAAATTACATTCAGCGCCTGCTTAACCACCCCCGCCAGTAATCTTCTTTATGCACGCGGTGCTCACAGGTCTGTGGCAGCGGGCAACGGGCGAGAAATAAAGCCTTCGTCTTATTCATTTCCCTTAAAATTTACGCAAAAATCCCTCGCCGAAAACAAAACTCATGCCACACTTTATTGTGTCGATATAACAATAATGGGATGGGATACGCATGAAAGTTCAATTAATGCTGGCGGCGGCTCTGCTATCACTGACGGCGGCAGGCTATGCCAGCGCGGCCGAAAAAACCGCACAACAGCAAAAAATGACGGTGTGTAATCAGCAGGCGGGTGAAAAATCCCTGAAAGGGGATGAGCGTAAAACCTTTATGAGCGGCTGCCTTAAGAAGGACAGCAAAATGGATGGCATGACGCCGCAACAGATGAAGATGAAAACCTGTAATGCCCAGGCCGGCGAAAAAATGTTGAAGGGTGACGAGCGTAAAACCTTTATGAGCAGCTGCCTGAAAAAAAGTTAACTCATGCGGGCGATCGAACGGTCGCCCGATTTTCCCCCGCGCTTTAACTAAACTAATCCTAAACCGCAGCGGGTTAAGCACGCTTATTGCTGCTTTCGGCACGCTGAGTTAAGAAAAATCCCATTTTTGCACTAAAATATCGGGATCTTTTTTTCGACACCATCATGAGCCAGTCACACTGTCTTGGATCGTGTCGCGTGCAACCTAAGGATTCGTTGTATGGTGGCTTTAATCATTATCGGCATCTTTATTATTAGCGTGATTTACGCCCACTCGCGCGGAGTGGTTAAACAAAAGCTGTCGCGCCAACTATTTGACCACTCTACTTTTATGGCACCGGTAAATATGTTTATGACCGGCCTGTCCTCACTGCCTGCGAAACAGCCCTATTTCGATAACGCTGCGTTCCCCGAATTACAGAAAATCACCGATAACTGGCAGGTTATTCGCGAAGAAGCGGTGCGCCTTCAGGACCATATTAAAGCTGCGCAGTCGCATAATGATGCCGGTTTTAACACCTTTTTTAAGCGCGGCTGGAAGCGTTTCTATCTCAAATGGTATGGCGATGCTCACCCCTCGGCACGCGAGCTGTGCCCGGTGACCAGTGAGCTGCTGAGCCAGATCCCGTCGGTCAAAGCGGCCATGTTTGCCGAGCTGCCTGCCGGAAGCCATCTGGGTAAACATCGCGATCCCTATGCCGGATCGGTGCGTTACCACCTGGGGCTACAGACACCGAATGACGATCGCTGCTTTATTGACGTGGACGGTCAGGTGCACAGCTGGCGCGATGGTGAAGCAGTGATCTTCGATGAAACCTATGTCCACTGGGCACAAAATGCCAGCGAGCAGACGCGTATCATCCTGTTCTGCGATATTGAACGGCCGATGAAGTGGCGCTGGGCGCAGGCGGTGAACCACTGGGTTGGCACGGCGCTGATGTCGGCGGCGGCCTCTCCCAATGATGATAACGACCGCGTGGGTGGTATTAACCGCATCTTCAAGTACGTTAACGCGGTGCGTGATGCCGGGCAGAACCTGAAAAAGCGCAACCGCGCGCTCTATTATGGGATCAAGCGCACGCTGATCGTGCTGATTTTTGCGCTGATTATCATTCCGAGCGTTCTGATGTAGGCGCATCGACATATTTGGTTAAACATTTAAAAAAGGCGGCTAACCAGTGAGTTAGCCGCTTTTTTTTATACCTTATCGTTCGAACAGTTGCCAACGAGCCCCCGCCTGCCAGGCTTAAGATATTGATACATTTTGTGTGGATATAGCAAAAGGAGAGCTGGGTGAGTTATCAAAACGTTCTGGTATTAAAAGATCTGGCAGAGAATAAACCGCTGAAAGCGCCGGTTGGCGACACCGACATTTTGCTGATTCGCCAGGGCGATGAGGTCAAAGCGTATCAGAGCGAGTGCCCCCACTCCGGCGCCCCGCTCGAGGAGGGTGCGATCTATCAGGGAACGCTGACCTGCCCGTGGCACAAAGCCACTTTCTCCCTGCTTGACGGTGCGCTGTGTGAACCGCTGGCGCTCAGCGATCTGAAACGCTATCCGGTGCGGGTGGAGAACGGCATGATCCAGGTGGATCCGCAACCGATGCCGCCGCTCGCCACTTTCAGCGCGGGTGACAGCAAGCCGGTCTTTGTGATTCTGGGGACGGGCGCGGCGGGCAGTGCCGCCGCCTGGACGCTGCGCCGTGAAGGGTTTGATGGGCGCCTGGTACTGGTGGACCGCGAATCAGAGGCGCCTTATGACCGCACCGCGCTGACCAAATTTGTGCCGTCCGGAAAAATGAAAATCAGCGAAGTTCCTGCGATGCTCGATGACGACTTTTTCCAGTATGCAGAAAGGTTGCAGGGTAATGTCGAACAGCTCGACAGCCGCCAGCAGCTGCTGCGCTTTGCAGATGGCAGCACGCTGCAGTATGACAAACTGCTACTGGCCAGCGGTGGTGTTCCTCAGCGCCCTGATATTCCCGGTAACGCGCTGGCAGGGGTTCACGTTCTGCGCAGCATTGAACAGTGCGCCGCGGTGATGAAGGCCGTGGAGCAGCAGCGTAAGCTGGTGATTATTGGCAACAGCTTTATCGGCATGGAGCTGGCGTCGGCACTGCGCGCCCAGGATATCGCGGTGCAGATCGTCGCCCCGCAGCCGCTGCCGTTCAAAGCCCAGTTTGGCGAGCAGCTGGCACGCTTTTTCCGCGATCTACATCAGCAGAACGGCGTGGAGTTTATCACTGACGAAGTGGCTGAGCTGACCGCCGAGAACGGACACGTCAGCGGCGTGCGGCTGAAAAGCGGCCAGCAGATTGCCAGCAGCGTGGTGGTGCTGGCGACCGGCGTTACGCCGGGCTGCGGTTTTATCCACGATATCGCTTTGCAGGACGATGGCAGTCTGGCAACCGATGAAGCGCTTCAGGCCGCTAAAAATGTCTGGGCGGCAGGTGATATCGCCAGCTATCCGGCGGAGGAGGGCCTACAGCGCATTGAGCACTGGCGCGTGGCGCAGCAGCAGGGAAGGATTGCTGCCAAAAATATGCTGGGTGCCGGCGAGGCATTTGACCGCGTCCCCTTCTTCTGGACGGCCCAGTTTGGCACGCGCTACGAATATCTTGGTCACGCGGAAAAATGGGATGAAGAGCGGCTTATCGGCTCGTTAAGCGATAAAACGTTCGTCATGCTTTACGGGCAGAAAGGCAAGCTGGCGGCGGTGGCCTCCTGCGGGTGCTATACCTTCACCGCTGAACTGGTGCAGCGAATGCAGCAGCCGATGACGCTGGACGCGGCGGAGCAGCTCAGCCGG
Organism: Avena atlantica; assembly: GCA_910589765.1. Taxonomy (NCBI): domain Eukaryota; kingdom Viridiplantae; phylum Streptophyta; class Magnoliopsida; order Poales; family Poaceae; genus Avena; species Avena atlantica. The sequence continues at coordinate 1,493,632 of CAJUWN010001535.1, read as the reverse complement.
GCGCATCTCTCAGCCTGAACAGCGCAGCCAGCGGGTAACCCCGCTGGCTGCGTTTTTTTACTGCTTGCTCATCTGCTCGGATTTCGCCATGCACTGCTGCATCGCTTCCATCACCGCCGAGCGGAAGCCTTTCTGCTCCAGCACTCTTACTGCTTCAATGGTGGTGCCGCCCGGTGAGCACACCATATCTTTCAGTTCGCCCGGATGCTTGCCGGTCTCCAGCACCATTTCCGCTGCGCCTTTCACCGCCTGTGCGGCAAACTGGTAAGCCTGAGCGCGCGGCATCCCGCCCAGCACGGCCGCATCGGCCATCGCCTCAATAAACATAAATACATAGGCCGGGGCAGAACCGCTGACGCCGACCACCGCGTGGATCAGGTACTCCGGCACCAGCGCCGCTTTACCGAAGCCGCTAAAAATCTCCACTACCGCATCGGCCTCTTCTTTGGTCACCAGTACATTGGGGGTGACCGAGGTCATGCCCTCGTTGACCAGCGCGGGGGTGTTCGGCATAACGCGGACGATTTTACGGTCGTGGCCAAGCACCGAGGCCAGCGAGTCCAGCGTCACGCCCGCGGCAATCGAAACCACCAGCGTCTCTTTATTCAGGCTGCCCGCAATATCTTTCATCACCGACAGGATCGCATTAGGTTTTACCGCGCCGAACAGAATATCGGCCTGCCCGGCCACTTCGGCTGCGCTCTCTGCCGGGGTGATGCCATACTGTTTCTGCATCGCCAGATTGGTTTCGGGCTTGTGGTCAAATACCCAGATATTCTCCGCTCTGACCTGCCCGGCGGCGACCAGGCCGGCTATAATCGCCTTCGACATATTACCGCAGCCAATGAAGCCAATTTTCTTGTCCATGAGATTCTCCCTGCTAATTCTGTTTACGAAGTTGGCGTGATGCCATCCCCACACCTTAACTGGATCAGATTAAGTTTGCCATTCGGCAAAAGAATGGGAAGATCGCGCTATTCCCGACTCAATATTATAAGGAAATGGCGATGCCAATCTGGGTGGATGCCGATGCGTGCCCGAAAGTGATCAAAGAAGTGCTGTACCGTGCAGCCGAGCGTGAGCAGATGATGGTGACGCTGGTGGCGAATCAGGGGCTGAGCGTGCCGCCATCGCGCTTTGTGCGCACGCTGCGCGTTCCGGCGGGCTTTGACGTGGCCGACAACGAAATTGTGCGCCGTGCGGAAGCGGGCGATCTGGTGATCACCGCCGATATTCCGCTGGCGGCCGAAGTGATGGAGAAGGGCGCGATTGCGCTGAATCCGCGCGGTGAACGCTACAGCGAAGCCACTATTCGCGAGCGGCTAACCATGCGTGACTTTATGGATACCATGCGCGCCAGCGGGGTGCAGACCGGTGGGCCGCCGGCGCTCAACCAGCGCGATCGTCAGCAGTTTGCCAATGAACTGGATAAATGGTTACAACAGCAGCGTAAGTAGTGGCGAGACCCTCTCCCGCCGGGCGGGAGAGGGTGTTAGCGGTCAGACAAAGTTGTCGTCATCAAAATCATCGCCAAACGCATCATTGCTGAAGTCGTTATCGCTGGCGTAATCCTGCTGCAGGCCGTTATCCTGGCTGAGGAAGGACTGATTATCCCCGCCGTTAAAGGTATCGAGATTATTATCAAACTGCGGGTCCGGCATCGCCGGTTCGTTAATGATATTTACAATCTCTTCCGGCTGCGAGTGGTGGAACATGCTGGTCAGCATATCCGCCATCACTACGCCGCCGGCAACGCCGACCGCCGTTTGCAGGGCGCCGCCAAGAAAACCACGCCCGGCAGCAGGGGCTGCGGGCGCCTGGGCATAGGCGGGCTGCTGCTGTGGCTGGGCGGGCGCATTTCCCCACGCTGATTGCGCAGGCTGCTGGACTGGCTGCGGCTGCGAACGGCTGCCGCCAAACAGCCCGGAGAGGAAACCGCCGCTGTTCTGCTGGGGCTGCTGAGCCTGTGCCAGCTTCGCTTCCAGCTCACTCACCCGGCTGTTAAGCTGCTTCATTGCCGCTTCCTGGATCAGGATAGCCTGCGCCATGTAGTAGGGCGCGCCGGGTTGCGCTTGCACCTGCTGCTGGATCAGTTTTTTCCGCCGCGGCGTCGCGCGGGCCGGAGTGTGACTCTGCCTGTTTTAAGCGGGTAAACAGGCTTTCGATCAGTTGTTGTTCTTCGCTCTGCATGGGGTTCCTCCGAAAACGGGCGATAGGTTAATTCTGACTATCCGCCGGTGAAAGTAAATGCTGTCGGAGTAAGGAAATGTTGCACCCCCTTACGCGGCTTATTTATTGTGTAAAGTAAATGATACAACTGTAATTTTCTTTTCAAAACATCGTGTTATTGAGGTTTTCCTCCCCGCTTGCTGTACAGAAAACGTTACTGCTGGTCCCGGTGAATAATGTCCGGTATCATGCGTCAAAGTTTTTCAATGTTTGCCCCTCGGTGCGCGATGACCCGCGTCGGAATCGTTAAGGAAGTGCCTGTTATGTCATTACCCATTTATCTGATCGGCGCACGTGGCTGCGGTAAAACCACCGTGGGTCAGGCTCTTGCTCTGGCATTAGGGTACGCTTTCTGCGACACCGACCATTACCTCCAGCTCTCCAGCGGCCAGAGCGTATCGGACATTGTCAGCGCCGAAGGGTGGGAAGGATTTCGCCGTCGTGAAACCCTCGCTGTGAAAGCCGTTACGCAGCCGGGGACGGTGATTGCCACCGGCGGGGGGATGGTGCTGGCCGAAGAGAATCGCCAGTTCATGCGCGAGCAGGGGCAGGTGGTCTATCTTAATGCGGACGCAGCGGTGCTGGCGGCGCGGCTGGAAGCCTACCCGGAAGCCGAACAGCGCCCGACGCTGACCGGGCGCCCGATTGCCGAAGAGATGGTCGAAGTGCTGGCGGCGCGTGATGCGCTTTATCAGCAGGCGGCGCACCATATTATCGATGCGATGCAGTCGCCAGAAGCGGTTGTCAGCCAGATCGTCAGCGCACTCTCCCTCGCTCGCGCCAGTTAACTTCGCCTTTTTCTCCCCCTCCTGCGCGATAAAGCGCTGTGCTTGTCTATACTTTGACAGTGGCCGGTTTGCTGGCCACGCCGTGAAAGGGATCTCTTTCGCGTGCTTTTCTGACAGCCAAGAGGGGATGAGTATGCCAGGAAGACCGCCATATCCACGCGAAGCACATATTGTAGAGGTTGAAAGGGCGCACCCGGCAAATCCGTTGTCTGGTATGAGCTGCGTTCTGACCATCCGAAACCTGACTCGCTGATCAGCGAGCATGAGAGTCATCAGGAGGCGCTGGATGCTAAAGAGCGCTATGAGGATGCTGAAAAAGAGTAATCCTCACTCCGCCCTGGCAGGGACGCCAGCGGCTGGCACACTATCACCTGGCGTTATTAATTATTTCTTTACCCGCACTTCCGCTAATTTTTCTCAATATGCATCGCAGCATATTTCGCTGGTCACGCCCGGGATCCCGCCATATATTTTTATTTTTTAATCTGCATCAGGGATAATAAATTCTCATAGCCCCGCGGCACCTGATTATCCTTTTTCCTCCCCTTAAAGCCGAATGAAATTAATCCTTGACCGCCAGGCGTACGCGCCGTAGGTTAAATTTATCAGAAACAGGAACAACAGTTCCTAATAGTGGAACTACCCGATGAGCACGCTTGAAAATGCTTCCGCCGTACTCAAACTGTTTAACCGCAGCGGCCTGACTCAGGGCCAGCCAGGGTTGACCTTTACTGATGTGGTTGAGGCATTAGGTCTGCCAAAAAGTACCGTTTCGCGCCTGTTGTCGACGATGGAAAACGAAGGGCTGCTGGAGCGCGATGCGGAAACCCGCTGTTTCCATGTCGGGCGCATGCTGCTGTCGCTGGCCAGCCATTATCTCTCCACGCCGCTGGTCGATGGTGCCTCATCCATTATGGCGCGGCTGGCCGCAGAGTCCAGCTGTACCGGCTATATCTCGGTGCTGGAAGGGCGCGAGATTATGGTGATGCGTATGTTCCAGGGGCGGATGTTTATTCAGGTAGTAACCCCGCCGGGCAGCCGGTTACCGGCTGCGGAAACCTCGGTCGGCCGCGCCATTCTGGCACGCTACAGCGATGACTTCGTGCGCAAGCTCTATGCCGGAGCCTGGCAGGTGAGTTCCCCTAATTCGCCGCAAACGCTGGAGCAGCTGCTGGCCGAACTGGCGCGCATTCGTGAACAGGGTTATGCGCTGGCACGCAATGAGACCCTGCAGGGCATCAGCTCGCTTGCCACCACGATTACTAACAAACATCGGGGAGAAACCGTGGCGCTGTGCCTGTCGTTCCCTTCACAAAATCAGGAGCCGCCATACTCCTCCGCCACGCTGGATGCGCTGCAGATGGTCACGCGTCAGCTGGCAGGGAAATATGGCGATCTCGCCAATACGATGGCTATTTCCGCCACCGTGTAATACTCACCTGATATCCCCTTATGGATATCAAGTACGCCTCACCAGGGCATTAGCAGTACCGTCAATAATATTCTAATAAGGTCCTCAGAGACCAGTGATAATAAGCAAAATGTCCCCCCGCAGTATCGGGGGACTATTTTGCCACGGGCAAAAAACATCATTCCATCACCATCGGACAGGGTCTTTACCGGGGAAAACATGCGGCAGGATAATCCTTTAAAGGATGCTGGCACCATTGTGGTGCTGCTTCTACTTTCAGTGCTCGGCGCCATTATTGGCGTGCAGCTGTTAACCACGCTGGGCGTGACGCCTAACACCTCTATTATCGGCGCCCTGCTGGCGATGCTGCTGGCACGTATTCCACTCAAAGCCTTCCAGCGCTATCGATCGATTCATACCCAAAACCTTGCGCAGACGGCGATCTCTTCTGCCACCTTTGGCGCCGCGAATAGCCTGCTGATGCCGATTGCCGTGCCGTGGGTTATGGGGCAGCCACAGCTTATCCTGCCGATGTTTGTCGGCGTCAGTGCGGCGATGCTGCTGGATGCTTACCTGCTGTATCGCCTGTTTGATACCCGCGTTTTCCCGGCCAGCAATGCATGGCCACCGGGCGTGGCGGCGGCGGAAGCGATTAAAGCGGGCGATAAAGGCGGCAGCCACGCCTGGCTGCTGCTGGTCGGCGTGCTCGGCGGCATCGTCGGCTCAGTGCTGAAAATCCCGATGGCGGCCTTTGGTACCGCGTTTATCGGCAATATCTGGGCGCTGAGCATGTTTGGCATCGGCTTACTGTTACGCGCCTACGCCCAGCCGATTGCCGGAATTGATATCAACGCTAACTATATTCCGCACGGCGTGATGGTCGGCGCCGGGCTGGTGGCGCTGATTCAGGTGGTACAGGTGATCCGCAGCAAAAAGAGCGACACCACGGTTTACTCCAGCCCGGATACAGAGGTGCGCAAAGCGCTGGGACTGGGAACGGTGGGCTACCTGGCGATTGCTGCCCTGCTGGCGCTGAGCGCCGGCTGTGGGCGCAGATGTCACTGCCGATGCTGCTCGCCTTCATCATCTATGCCGCCTTTGCGGCCTTTGTTCACGAGCTGCTGGTGGGCATTGCGGCGATGCACTCCGGCTGGTTCCCGGCTTTTGCCGTGGCCCTGATCACCCTGATCATCGGTATCCTGATCGGCTTCCCGCCGCTGGCGCTCTGCGTGCTTACCGGCTTCACCGCCGCCACCGGACCGGCGTTTGCTGATATGGGTTATGACCTGAAAGCCGGCTTTGTGCTGCGCGGGCATGGTCGCGATCTGCAGCAGGAGCTGTGGGGCCGGCGCATACAGCTGTTTGCCGCGCTGATCGCCTTTGTCGTCTCGATCCCCGTGGTGTGGTTCGCCCATGCCAGCTTCTTTAGTCAGGATCTGATCCCGCCGGTGGCGCGGGTGTATGCCAAAACCATTCAGGCCGGAGCGGAACCGGGTATCGCGCATAACTTACTGATCTGGGCGATCCCTGGCGCAGTGATCCAGCTGATCGGCGGGCCGAAGCGTCAGCTCGGCGTTCTGCTGGCGACCGGCCTGCTGATCTTCAACGCAATGGCCGGCTGGGCTGTGGTCACGGGTATCGTGCTGCGCCTGATCATTACCCGTATCTGGGGCGATCGCGGGCGTACGCCGATGGAAGTGATGGCCGCCGGATTTATTGCCGGTGATGCGCTTTACAGCTTTTTTAACTCCCTTTTCAGCAGCGGCACCAAACGATAATTAAGGTAACGACATGAGTTTGCAGCAGACTTTGCAGGTTTTTGAGCTACTGGATAGCGCCAGCGTCAGCGGGCAGGATGTCGCGGATCTGTTCAGCGGCTACCCGGGCGTTTGCGCCAGCGTTAAGCGCGTCAGCGGCCCGAAAGGCCAGACCGATTTCGTGCGCATCACCCTGGCCGGCAGCGCAGGGAAGAGCCGGGGGGGGACTGCTCCCACGTTGGGGATTATCGGCCGTCTGGGCGGCATTGGCGCACGGCCAACGCGTATCGGCATGGTGTCGGACGCCGATGGTGCGGTCGCTGCCGTCAGCAGTGCGCTGAAGCTGGCCGAGATGCAGCGTAAAGGCGATTTTCTGGCGGGTGACGTCATCATCACCACCCATATCTGCCCGAATGCGCCAACCCGCCCGCACGAGCCGGTCGACTTTATGGACTCGCCGATCGACGACGTCACCATGAACGATAATGAAGTGGTGCCCGGCACAGATGCTATTCTTTCCATAGATACCACCAAGGGCAACCGCATCCTCAACCACAAAGGGTATGCGCTGTCGCCGACGGTTAAGCAGGGTTATATCCTGCGCGTATCGGAAGACTTACTGCGCATTATGGAGATGACCAGCGGCCGTCCGGCAGTGACTTTCCCGATCACCACGCAGGATATTACGCCATACGGCAACGGTGTGTATCACCTCAACAGCATCCTCCAGCCAGCAACGGCAACCGATGTGCCGGTGGTGGGGGTGGCAATCTGTAGCGAGTCGGTGGTTCCCGGTTGTGGTACCGGCGCTAGCCATGAAGTCGATATCGCGCTGGCCGTGAAGTTCGCGGTGGAAGTGGCAAAAGAGTTCGGACGGGGCAGCTGCGCGTTTTACGACGCCGAAGAGTATGCGCGCCTGCTGGCGCTGTACGGCAGCCTGAGCCATCTTAGCTCGCGGAATTAAGCTTATGAATCCCTCTCTGGTGACGTTGACGATTGGGCAGTCCCCGCGCACGGATATTATGCCGCTGCTGCTGGAGTACCTGCCCGAAGAACAGATTGCCCACTCCGGGCTGCTGGATGGCCTCACGCCCGGGCAAATTGCTGAGCAGTACGCGCCGTCAGACGGCGAGAAGGTGCTGGTCTCCAGGCTGACCGACGGCAGCCAGGTGACGCTGGCGGCGAGTAAAGTGGAGCGCGGTTTGCAAAACGCATTCTGCAGCTGGAAGATGAGGGGTTTAGCACTATCCTGCTGTTATGCACCGGTGAGTTCGGCAAACTGTACGCCCGTGAGGCGATACTGCTGGAGCCGGACCGTATTATCCCGCCGCTGATCGAGGCGATTGTCGATGGTCATCAGGTGGGGATTGTGGTGCCGGTGGCCGAACAGATTCAGGAGCAGGCCAACAAGTGGAAAAACCTGACGCAGCCACCCTGTTTCGCCGTTGCCAGCCCGTATCTGGCCAACGAGGAGACGCTGATTGATGCTGCGCTGTCGCTGCAGGAGCAAGGGGCAGATGTGGTGGTGCTGGACTGTATCGGTTATCACCAGCGTCACCGTGATTTCCTGCAAAAACTGTTGGGTATTCCGGTACTACTTTCGAACGTGCTGGTCGCCAAACTGGCGGCAGAATTACTGGTCTGAGTCACGATTGCAGCGGCTGATGCGCAATAGTGCGTGACAGCCGCTCAATTATGCCACTACACTGCCAGCTTACCTTTGCCTCTGATTTTAAGGAATTTATATGCTCAATGTTAGTGAGTATTTTGACGGTAAAGTGAAGTCAATTGGCTTCGAGAGCGCCACGACCGGCCGCGCCAGCGTTGGCGTGATGGCGGAAGGTGAATACACCTTTGGTACCGCTCAGGCGGAAGAGATGACGGTGGTCAGCGGCTCGCTGAAAGTGCTGCTGCCGGGTGAAGCCGAGTGGAAAAGATATGCGCCGGGTGAGGTATTTAACGTGCCGGGCCACAGTGAATTCCATCTGCAGGTGGCTGAGCCGTCTGCCTATCTGTGCCGTTATCTGAAAGATTGATAATGTAGCGGGTCGGGCATGCCCGGCCCCTGCGCGTACTGGCGACGCATGCGTCGCCAGCAAGGTCAATTAACGTTCGGCTTCCCCGCCCAGCGCTTCCACCGTATTGCTGATTAGCGCGGCCAGTTCGCCGGTCATCAGAATAAAGTCAGCATCAAAACGCCCGGTCACGTCTTCGCGGTCAATGTCGTCATTCTGCTCGCGCAGAATATCGGCGAACTTCAGGCGTTTGATAGAACCGTCGTCGGACAGCACCATCTGGATGCGCTCCTGCCAGTCCAGTGCCAGCTTGGTGACCAGCTTGCCGGCTTCGATATGGTTGGCGATCTCATCGCACACCAGGTCCTGCTTCTTACAGCGGATCACGCCGCCATCTTCCAGAATCGCTTTCAGCTCGGCTTCATCCATCAGCGCGAAACCGGCAGGCAGCTCGCCAGAGCGCACCCACTCGGTCATGGTCAGCTCAATTGGGCTTTCCAGCGTCAGCGGCACCACCGGCAGTGACCCCAGGCTCTTACGCAGCAGCGCCAGCGTATCCTCGGCTTTTTTCGCGCTGGCACAGTCAACCATAATCAGGTTGTTCACGGTGTCGATCCAGACATACGTCTGGCTGAAGCGGCTGAAGGCACGCGGCAGCAGGCTGTGCAGCACTTCATCCTTCAGTGAGTCTTTCTCGGTTTTTTTCAGCTTGCGCGACTGCTCGGCTTCCAGCTTGCTGATTTTCGCTTCCAGCGCCTGTTTGATCACCGGCGAAGGCAGCATTTTCTCTTCTTTGCGCGCGCAAATCAGGATCTGGCCGTTAGTGACGTGGGTCAGATCTTCGCTGCGCGGACCTATCGGCGAGACCCAGCCAGTTTTCGACATATCCTGGCTGCCGCACGGGGTGAAAGAGAAAGCATCGAGCTGTTTTTCCATCTCGTCTGCTACCAGCGGAATGTCGCGATTAAGACGATAGACCATCAAATTTTTAAACCACAGCATGCTGCATTCCCTCTCTGTGCGCGCAAGAAGGCGCGCGAGTTCAAAGTCAGGGCGCATGATAGCGAATCGGCGGCGGGGTTTCATTGCCTTTCCGCCTGCCGCCTTCTAAGGTAGTGATCTCACCGTCAAATAATGAGGAATAACAAGTGCGTATTGGTATTGATTTAGGTGGCACCAAAACAGAAGTGATTGCCTTATCTGACCACGGCGAAGAACTGTTCCGCTACCGCGTCCCCACGCCGCGTGACGACTATGACAAGACCGTGGAGAACATCATCGGGCTGGTAAAGCGGGCAGAGCAGGAGACCGGGCAGCAGGGCAGCGTTGGGCTGGGCATTCCCGGCACGCTGTCGCCGTTTACGCGGCGGGTAAAAAACGCCAACTCCACCTGGCTGAACGGTCAGCCGCTGGATAAAGACCTGCAGCAGCGGCTGGGGCGCGAAGTGCGCATTGCCAATGATGCCAACTGCCTGGCGGTGTCGGAAGCGGTCGACGGTGCCGCTGCCGGTAAGCAGACGGTGTTTGCGGTAATAATCGGCACCGGCTGCGGCGCAGGCGTGGCGTTGAACGGCCAGGCGCACAGCGGCGGAAACGGCAACGCCGGCGAGTGGGGGCACAACCCGCTGCCGTGGATGGATGAAGACGAGCTGCGCTACCGCGAAGAGGTGCCGTGCTACTGCGGTAAGCAAGGCTGCATCGAAACCTTTATCTCCGGCACCGGCTTTGCCACGGATTACCAGCGGCTGAGCGGCATCGATCTCAAAGGCGCGGAGATTATCAAGCGGCTGGAGCAGCAGGACCCGGTGGCCGAGCTGGCGATGAGCCGCTACGAGATGCGGCTGGCGAAGTCGCTGGCGCACGTGGTGAACATCCTCGACCCGGATATGATCGTGCTGGGCGGCGGGATGAGCAACGTTGAGCGCCTGTATCAGACGGTGCCGCAGCTGGTGAAAAACTGGGTGTTCGGCGGCGAGTTTGCTACCCCGATCCGCCGCGCCGTCCACGGTGATTCCAGCGGCGTGCGCGGGGCGGCGTGGCTGTGGCCGTTGTGATCTGACGGGGCCCCCTACAGCAATGTAGGGGCGGACCCTCTTTTCCGGTCCGCCCGTAAGGCCGGTTAACATCGCCGAAACCGTTATTCGCCCTGCAGCATCACGTCGTGCGGGGCATTATCGCGGTGGCTTTTGGTCATCAGGAACCACAGATAGCCGATCGCCATCAGGCCGACAAAAACAGCGCCAATCAGCGCGTTAAACCACAGCATCGCGATCAGGCACACCACCGCCAGCACCAGCGCAATCATCGGCACCACCGGGTAACCCGGCGCGCGGAAGGTGCGCTCCAGCTCTGGCGCCGTGCGGCGCAGGCGGAACAGGCTCAGCATGCTCATGATGTACATCACGATGGCACCAAACACCGCCATGGTGATCATCGCCGCCGTCAGCGACATGCCCTGCAGGTTAATCCAGCCGTCGCTAAAGATGGCGACAATGCCGATCGCTCCACCGGCAATGATTGCGCGGTGCGGAGTTTGAAAGCGTGACAGCTTCGCCAGCCCGCTTGGCAGATATCCGGCGCGCGACAGCGCAAAGAACTGGCGCGAGTAGCCAAGAATGATGCCGTGGAAGCTGGCAATCAGGCCGAACAGGCCAATCCACACCAGCATATGCATCCAGTTGGAATGGTTGCCGACGATCATTTTCATCGCCTGCGGCAGCGGGTCATTGATGTTTGACAGCGTGCGCCAGTCGCCCGCACCGCCCGCCATCAGCATCACGCCGATCGCCAGCACCACCAGCGTCAGGATCCCGGCCACATAGGCACGTGGGATGGTGCGCTTCGGATCTTTCGCCTCTTCGGCGGCCATGGCAGCCCCCTCAATCGCGAGGAAGAACCAGATAGCAAACGGGATCGCCGCGAAGATCCCCGACAGCGCAGGCATGCCGAAGTGCTCGCCGCCCGCCCAGCCGTTGGCGGCGAAGTTGGCAATGCTGAAGCCCGGCGCCACTACACCCATAAATACCAGCAGCTCAAGCACCGCCAGCACGGTCACCACCAGTTCAAACATCGCTGCCAGCTTTACGCCAAGAATATTCAGCGTCATAAAGACGATATAGGCGCCGACCGCCGCATATTTCGGTTCAGCTCCGGGTACTGCACGTTGAGATAGGCACCGATCGCCATGGCGATAGCCGGGGGCGCGAAGACAAACTCAATCAGCGTTGCCATCCCGGCAATCAGGCCACCGGTTTCGCCAAAGGCGCGGCGGCTGTAGGCGAAGGGACCGCCGGCATGGGGAATAGCGGTGGTGAGTTCGGTAAAGCTGAAAATAAAGCAGGTGTACATCAGGGCGATCATCAGCGTGGTCAACAGGAAGCCCAGCGTACCCGCTACGCCCCAGCCGTAGCTCCAGCCAAAATATTCCCCGGAAATCACCAGACCTACCGCAATCCCCCACAAATGGATGGTGCCCAGCGTGGGTTTGAGTGTGCTCGTCATACCGTTATCCCCGTCATTATTGTGTTAGTGGGTCGATAATGCAGCTCCCCGAGGGGGGAAACTTGACGCGGGCGTGATGATTTCTGCGCGCTGCGGTCAACTACGCTGCAAAAAAAGCGCCAGATGTACGCTACGGTCAAAACTGGGTCGTCTGCGGTCAAGCCGAAAAGGGCGGGCGATCGGATGCTGGTTATCACAGAGACATCGTTCAACCTCGATTGCGGAGCCAGATAATGACTGCCAAACAAAATGACACCCTGAACAATGACGCGCTGCAGCGCCTGGCCGAACGCACGCTGGCCCGCTATCCCGCCGCTCTGCAGGGCAAGCTGAGCCTGCTGTGCCGCTCGGAAAACGCCACGTTCCTGCTGGAAGCGGGCGGTAAACGCTATGCGCTGCGCCTGCACCGTCCCGACTATCACCAATACGCCGATATCGTCAGCGAGCTGCAGTGGCTGGACGCGCTGCGCGAAACCGGCATCGAGGTGCCGCAGGCGGTGGCGGATAGCGCAGGGGAAACGGTGCAAACGCTGGTGCTGGAAGAGGGAACGGTGCGCCACGCGGTACTGTTCCACTGGATTGAGGGCGAGATGCCGGGCACCGATGTCGACCCGCGTGCCTTTCGCCAGCTCGGCAATATCACCGCGCGCCTGCATCAGCACAGCCGCCGCTGGCAACAGCCGGCCGGGTTCCAGCGCATTATCTGGGATCATCACACCATGGTCAGCGCGCAAAGCCACTGGGGCGACTGGCGCGATGCCCCCAATCTGCGCATCGGCGACCGGGCGATCGTTGAGCAGGCGATCGCCAGAGTGGGATCCGAGCTGGCGGAGTTTGGCAAAGCGCCGCACAACTACGGCCTGATCCACGCCGATCTGCGCCTGACCAACCTGCTGCTGCACAAGGGCGAAACCCGGGTGATCGACTTTGACGATTGCGGCTTCGGCTGGTATCTGCACGACCTGGCGGCTGCAATCAGCTTTGTTGAGCACCATCCGCGCGCCGCAGAGTGGATCGACAACTGGATCACCGGCTACGAGCAGGTGGCGCATATCAGCGATGCGGAGATGGATCGGGTGCCGACGCTGCTGATCCAGCGCCGCATTCAGCTGCTGGCCTGGGCGGGATCGCACGCGGAAACGGAGATGGCGCACAGCCTCGGCCCGCAGTGGGCGGATCATTCAGTGCGCCTGTGTCGCCGTTATCTGGAAACGTCGCAGCTGCCGGTCGGCGCATAAACCCGCCACGTTGCACCGTGGACGGGCACTTTGTGCTGCCACGGTGCTCTTTTCGCACGGATAGCCATACGCAAGCACGCGAATTGTCTGATGTTGCGGTTGGTACGCAATTTGCTCTGTATACGGGGAGAGGGGAGTACCCCAGGCAGCAGGAGACAATCACATGTTACATACTCAACTGGCACGCCCTGAAATCAGCCACGTCTTGCACAGCGGCAATGTCGCCAACCGCGGCGTGCTCGCCGCGCCGCCAGCGGCCTGAGCGACTTTATCAGCCATAGCGGCGGCGATGTCGATCGTATCTTTGGCGTCAGCGGTATCGACCCGGAGCTGCTGGCGCAGCCCACCCTCAGCCTTGGCTTAATCAACTACTGCCGGGTGATGGAAGAGGCGGCGCGCAGTTCAGGCTGTGATAACTTCGGTTTACACTACGGCAGGCAGTTTAAACCACAGTCATTAGGTCTGATTGGCTACATTGGCCTGTGCAGCGCCACGCTGGAGCAGGCGCTGCAAAACGTCGCGCATGCTTTTCCCTGGCACCAGCACGATACGCTGACCCGGCTGGTGGACAAGGGGGACTGCTGGCGGCTGGATTATCAGGTGCGTCACGGCGCCATTCTCTGCCGCCGTCAGGATGCCGAGCTGACGCTGGGGATGTTTATGAACCTGATCCGCCACGTGGCCGGTAAACACTGGGCGCCGCGTGAGGTTCACTTTGAACATCCGCGCCCGGCGCAGTGGCACGAACACTGCAAAGCCTTTGACGCCCCGGTCTATTTTGACCAGCCGTTTAACTCCTTGCTGATCCCGAAACGCGATCTCGCCCGCGCGATGCCCGACAGCGATCCGCTGCTGCTTGGCGTAATGCAGGATGCGATTCGCCGCCTGAACAGCGCCACGCCGCAGCAGAATATTGTCGACCAGGCGCGTGCGCAGGTGCATCGGGTGATGCTGCAGGGCGAGCCGGTGCTGGAAGAGGTCGCGGATAAGATGGGGCTGTCGAGCTGGTCACTGCAGCGCCGCCTGCGCGAAGAGGGCCTGAGCTTTACCGCGCTGGTGGATGCCGTGCGCTGTGAGATGGCGAAACACTATCTGCAGCAGCGCCAGCTGCCGATTTCCGAGATGGCGCTGCTGCTGGGCTACTCCGAAGTCAGCGCCTTTTCGCGCGCCTTTCGCCGCTGGTTCGGCATCAGCCCGCGCCAGTGGCGACAGGACGAGCTGGCGGGCTAAGGGCGAAAATCAATCGCCACGCCGTCAGCCAGTTCAGGCGGCGGCGCGGGCAGATCGGGCGCGCTGGCCACCAGGCTCCACGTTTTCAGGCAGAGCAACTCATCACCTTCGGTGCGCAGCACCTGGTAGCGCTGGTTCGCACCGTACTTTAGCGTCACGTGGCAAACCTTACCCTGATAGCGGTGGGCATCGGTGAAATGGCGCTGTATGCCTTGCTGCATCGCGGCGAGATAGCGATCGTTTTTGGGAGCAGTAGCGTGACATCCGCTTAATATAACGCCGACGATTAGCAGGCCCAGAGTCAAATAAGGTTTATACATTGCGCTTTGCCCCAGAATTAAAGCGATAAATAATGTCGCATTGTACCGGACCCGCGCAGACTGCAAACAAAAATCATTCTGGCAAAGTGATTTACAGAATTTTCTCTTAAATTTGCCTTAAGGGGTTGTGGCGGTTTAGTTTCGGCTGTATATATTACCGTTAATCAATTAAATTAATTGACTATTTCGGTTTATTTGCAAGAGCTGCCTGTGTTATTCTGGCGCCGCATTCTCACCTTTATCTGTAATTCTCGCGTTTATTATTTCCAGATAATATAAATTTTTCTGGCGCGGGATTTCCGCTGCATTTTTCATTCAGGGATTAAAATGAAACCCACCAGCCTTGCTGTTGTTAGCTTATTCGGCACCGTACTGTTAACCGGCTGTGCCACCGAATCCTCACGCTCTATTGAAGCCCCTCAGGTGGCTGCCGCCGCTCAACCGCAATATCAGGGGGTGAAAAGTCCGATTGCCGTGGGCAAATTCGATAATCGCTCCGCCTATATGAATGGTATTTTCTCCGACGGCGTGGACCGCCTGGGAAACCAGTCTAAAACCATCCTGATTACCCACCTGCAGCAGACCGGACGCTTCAATGTCATGGACCGCACCAACCTTGAAGAACTCAAGGCGGAAGCGGGCTATCAAGGCAGCAAGCAGTCTATCAAAGGCGCGAACTATATTATCACCGGTGACATTACCGAATTTGGCCGCAAAGAGGTGGGTGACCAGCAGCTGTGGGGCATCCTGGGCCGCGGCAAATCTCAGGTCGCTTATGCCAAAGTGAATCTTAACGTCGTCGATGTGACCACCTCGGAAGTGGTCTATGCCGTTCAGGGCGCCGGCGAATACAGCCTGTCTAACCGTGAAATTATCGGCTTCGGCGGCACCGCCAGCTATGACTCCACGCTGAATGGTAAGGTGATGGATTTAGCGATTCGCGAAGCGGTCAATCATCTGGTCAATGGAATTGAGTCCGGCGCATGGCGCCCGGCGAAATAATAATAAGGGAATAATCATGAGCGTTTTAAAAACCCTCGGCGTGGCCTGTGCTGCGCTGATCGTTGTCGGCTGCGCGCAAAAGAAACAGAGCGTCTATTACTGGGGCGATTATCAATCCTCTTTATACAGCTATTATCAGCGCGATAAATCACCCGAGCAGCAAATTGAATCGTTGAATGCGATTGTTGAGCAGGCAAAGGCGAAAAATAAACCGGTTCCCCCTGGTCTGCACGCCCAGCTTGGCCTGCTATATGTCGATACCAGCCGTCCTGATCTGGCTTTCCAGCAGTTTAACGCCGAAAAAACCCAGTTCCCGGAGTCTGCGGCCTATATGGATTTCCTGATGCGTAATAAGGTGAAAAAATAATGAAGCTCTGGTCTCTGATGATTGTCGCCGGCGCTGTGCTGTTAAGCGGCTGTGCCAAACCTAAGCCTTATGACTACAGCGCTTTTCGCGCCAGTAAGCCGGCTTCCATTGTGGTTCTGCCCGCGACGAATAGCAGCCCGGATGTGAATGCGGCCCATAGTGTGGTGTCGGTCGTCACTGCGCCGCTGGCCGAGTCCGGTTACTACGTGTTCCCGGTGGCGGTGGTGGATAAAACCTTCGAGCAGAACGGCCTGAGCAGCGCCGCCGATGCGCAGAGTGTCAGCCCCGCCAAACTGCGTGAAATCTTTAACGCGGACGCGGCGCTGTACATTGATGTCAGCAGCTACGGCACCAAATTTATGCTGGTGGATAGCGTGACCGAGGTCAAAGCGGCTGCACGCCTGGTTGACCTGCGCAGCGGTAAGCAGATCTGGTCTGGTACTGGCTATGCAACCGATGCTCAGGACAATAACAACGCTGGTCCACTCGGCATGCTCATCAGTGCGGCCATCAAGCAGATAGCCAGCAGCGTGAGCGACAAAAGCCATGACGTTGCGGTTCTGGCCGCTGCCGGGATGCTGACCGCTGATGGCGTTAACGGCAGTATTTTGCCTGGCCCGCGCGCGTTGCCGGTGTCCGCGCTGTAACGGTCAGGGCCGCGGGGAACCCCCTGCGGCCCTGATAAGCTAGTCTGGCATGCAAATCTGCGCCTTCCACGGCCTTACCTTCAATAACGACCCTGTGTTCTTTTCACTCACCTATCAGATTACGGTATCTCATCTGAAAATCGTGCGCTGATCGCATCCCGTTCATAACCCTGCGGTTGTGTCAGAATCTGGTATAAATCAGGACGGCGGCCGTGGATCCAGCGACGTCCGGTACTCATGGCAAGCAGGCTTAAATCCAGTTCAGCGCTCACCATAAAATCTTCAGCAGCCCAGGTTTCATTAATGATCCTCCCGTAAGGATCGAGGATCATGGCATTGCCCGTGCGGACTTCGTCATCATCTGCGCCTACGCCGTTACTAAAGAGAAGAAATAACCCGTTGTCGTGCGCACGGGCAGGTAACCATCGCATCAGCCATTCCCGACCGCTTGCCCCCTAGAATGCAGCAGTAATTTCTTCCTTGCGCGTTTCCCGTTCCGCCCACAGCGACAGCGGAATGGGTTTCATCGCATAAGGGCTGCGGGAATCGGTACCGCCTGTTTGATGTGGCGCGAGAAGGATATCGGCACCCAGTAATGCCGTAGCGCGCACATTTTCCACCAGATTATTGTCCCAGCAAATCAAGATCCCTACTTTTACTCCCCAGGGAGTATCAAAAACGGTAAACCTGTCACCGCTGCTGATGGCCGGATGCTCAAAGGCATGAAGTTTGCGATGCGTCTGCATTGAGCCGTCCGGCATACAGGCAACGTACGCATTATAAAGGCGGCCATCATCGGCGCGTTCAATCAGACCGGCGCCAATAAGCATTTGATGTTTTATCGACAGAGCGCGAATTAACATCAGGGAAGGGCTGGTGGCGATCGGTTCTGCAAGTGCGGAAATCTCCGCTGCGGTGAGCTTAGGGACATGCCAATAGCCGGTGATACACATTTCCGGAAACGTCAGGATCTTCACCTGCTGGATGGCCGCCTGTTCAATAAACTTCTCCATTATCAGCAGATTATATTTTTTGTTATTTGCCTGATGCTGAAACTGTACGGTTGCAGCCTTTAAGGACGTCAGCGCGTGCATGATGCATCTCCAGTTGTTATCGAAACTGAATTACATAACGATTGGCAATAACTGTATAATCAAATGATTTCCATTTTCGATAACCTTTTGGAATGAAAAATTGAATATCCGGTTGCTAAAGGCCTTTTTGATTCTGGCCGAAAAAGGAAATTATGCCGACGCGGCCCGGGCACTGTTTATCTCGCAACCCGCATTGACCAAGCAGATCAATCTTCTTGAGTCGACGGTGAAGGTGCCACTTTTTTCACGCGGGCGTCACGGCGCAACACTGACCGCCGGGGGAAGATGCTTATTGCCAGAGGCTGAAAAAGTAGTCAGGCAAGCCCAGGTGTTTATGGATCACGCAGGGCGGGTATCGGCCGGAATTGAGGGGCATATCGCCGTTGGATTTGGTCTCTCAAGCTTTTATCTGGCACCACGCTGTATTGCTGAATTTCGCAGAGACTATCCGGGAATAGAGATGTCTTTGACGGATCTTCCCTCCTTCCTCCAGTACGAGCTGCTGCAAAATGATGAGCTTCAGGTAGGATTTGTCAGGGTTCCCCCACCGATAGCGCTTGATTACCTGCCATTATTTACCGATCGGCTGGTTCTGATGGCGCCCGCAACGCCGTCGTTATCATTGTCTGCTGCTGACTGGCTAAAAAAATCTCCTTTGTTACGTCTTCATGCTGAACGCGGGCAGGGATTAAATGCGCAGATTGACCGCTTTCTGCATGATAACGGTCTTTTTATCTCCTCCACCCAGCTGGCTGATGATATACATACTATTGTCGCGTTGGTGATCGCGGGTACCGGTGTTGCCATTTTGCCCTACAGCGTTCTGCATATCGCGCCACCGGAACGGGTTATTATTCCGTTAACAGGCAAGTCAATAAGCTGGAAAGTTGGCATTGCCTGGAATGCCGACAAGGAGAATGTCATTCGCGATAATTTTATTGCCAGTATTAGAAAGCGTATTGCGGTCGAAAGCGCGTAATCAGCCTTGCGGGGCATTCCCGCGAATCTAACCGCAATTGCATGAAGGTGAGATCCAGCCAGCGGCCGCACGGCTTACTGTCGCCTTAAGCCAGCCGCGCTGGGTCTCATCGGTAACCGACAATAGCGGCTCTCGCCGCTTCGGACGTTCGGTGGCTAACCAGGTCAGAACCTGATGTACGTAGTCGCGATCGGTGAGCGGGACCAGGTGAACGGCATCTTTCGACGGGCGGCTACGTTGGCTTCTGACCTTCTCCGAAAGAATACGTACAAAGGGGCGGGGACCATTTAGTACAATTGACTCCTGCTGCAGGCTTCCCGATGCGCGTACCGGTGTTACACAGGGTGCAGAAAAGAAAACGGTTTTTGAAGTCAGGCATATAGTGGAGCAGGGCGCTTACTTCCGGCGCCAGCAGATAGCAGGACGTCACGCCGCTTAAGATTTTTCCTGTCATTCTCTGCGGAGGATTTTTATTCTCAGTGTCATTTTATCCATTAAAACCCTGAGTAAGGAGTACTTCTAATCTAGAGCTGCTGGGGATTTGATCTCTGCCTGAGGGGAGTACCGTTACAATATCCTAAAAGTAAAGTTTAACTAATTTGTTGTATAACGTTCTGTCTATTCGGCTAGGTTGAGGTTTTTAAAAACAAAGTATAAACAGATTAGCATAAACTCCAATTTAACAACTATTATTAAAAGTAAATACAGGGTTTGTTAAAAAGTAATTACCTTATGATGCGACGATAACTTTATTTTCATAACGTTTAGACTCTTTGGGTAAATAAAAATGCATAGTACATGTCTGGTTTTTTTTTGTATTTTAAGTGGAATATTGTTAATTAACACTGCGCCTGACTGATCTTTTATTCATTATGATCGTTGGAATAAGTAATTCTGTTTTTACCATTCCTTTTGGATCTATATAGTGCTGCGTCTGCAGAAGCGAGGCACGATGAAGATGTCTGATTCTCTGTTTTCAATGCTACGCCAATGCTGACTGTAGTCGGGATGCCATCAGCGCTGCTTAAAGATAGGGATTTCTTTATCCTTTCTGCCAGAATGTTTACAGCCGCCCCCTCTTTTAACACAATGGCAAATTCCTCTCCACCTGAACGGGCCACTAATATATTTTCACATGCAAATTTCTTTAGTATAAGTCCCGATTTTTTAAGCACTTTGTCCCCCATTTCATGACCATAATTATCGTTAATCATCTTAAAGTCATCAATATCTATAATGCATATTGCACCTGACTTATCCTCCAAGTCTCTAAGTTTGAGGTTTAGATATCTTCTATTGGGAAGTCCGGTAAGTTCATCTGTTAAAGAGAGCTCTACTACAGATTTATACCTGCCATTAACATAATTGATAAAATTATTGAAAGAGTAGATGATAAACATCATTGCAGGTACATACAATACGGCAGAGACAAGAGAAGTAATATCATTATCAATAATTTTCAAGCCACCGATCATAGTGACGATAGTAGAGTTTAAGAGTAAAAAAAGTCCGATGCGAAATGTAATTAAATTTTTCCCGTGTATCTCTATTTTAAATGACTTTCTTATAAACCATGTCAGGATAATTATTGTCAATAAATTTAAAAAAAGGTAAATAGTAATATGTGATGAGATGATTTTATCTGCTCCCAGAAAGAACACCAATCCGGTAGAAAATGCCGTATAAAAAATTATGGTTCTGTAGAGAAGACCTTTTACGCTGTCAATCTCGTGGATTAATTTATCAGAAAAGTTCATATTTATACCTTGCCCTAATGAGAATGCATAAAGTTTATCATAAGGGATAGATAAGAATTTTAGAAGTACTAACATAAGTACAATATATTTCGCTAGTTAACCAATATGCAACAAATTAATCTCAATTACATAACATCTGGTTTTTTTTGTTTTCTTTTATTTAACGAAGAAAGTTATAATTCATCAAATGTCAAATAAATAATTGTAAATCATCGCTGAGCAAGCTATAAACAAAATATCCTTATATTAAAAGAAAGTGGGTTCCCAGCTATAACCTTAAATCTTAAGTAGTTATCAGAATCTGATATTCTTAATATCAAGAGAAATAGTGAAAACTACTTTTCCGACATCTTTCAGAGAGTTGAAGGGAATTATCAATCAGATAATTTTATGAAAAATATTATATGTAATAACTGCTTCTTTCTGGCACTTCCGAAGTTGCTATCGTAAAATTGTTACCAATAAACTTACAATGCCGTGCCTCGTTTTCAAGAAACCGTGTGTGGGAGTAGCGTCATATGGAATACTACGGATTTGTGTTGGTCAAGTTCATAATTGGGTTTGTGATCGTCATTACTCACCTCAACCTTTCAGGAAAAACCCAACTGTCGCAGATGACGCCGATAGATTTTATCGGGAACTTCGTACTGGGTGGAATAATCGGAGGCGTCATTTACAGCGACTCCATACCTTTGTATCAGTATCTGATCGTGCTTCTTATTGGGGGTGTTTCTGATTTCATTACTGAATGCAATAAGCAAGCATGTAAATTTTTTTCGAAGTATGGCCATAGGCCAACCGATACCTATTATTAAGAAAGGCAGGTTTTTAGTCGAGAATATATCTGATAACAAGAATAAGATTGATATCTTGAACGTGTCATCTCAACTTCATGCGAAGGGCATTCATTCCTTCCAGGAGATCTATTACGCTCAGATTGAACCCAACGGGCAAATAACGGCAGTCTGTGAGGGTTCAGAGATGCCGTCTGTTATCATTATGAAAGATGGCAAAGTCCGTGATCACGCACTTAGTGAAATTGAAAAAAATGTACAGTGGCTTGAAGTTGAAATGAAAAAAGCCTCACTTGATTATGAGGATATCTTTATCGCAGAGTTTTGGAGTGGACGTTTAACGTTTATCCTGAATGATGGGGAAGTATTAAAATCGCGCTCATAGAACTTTTTAAAGCTATCGACTAACTTAGTTAACTAAAACCAATACCGTATTAGAACCTCCGGTATTGGTTTTATGATGTGTTTGGCGGTAACCCACCGTTTTTCTCGTAATCAGCGATCAGCCGTTATACCCGTTAACGCATTACGTTGCAGCGTTGTCAGACTTTTTGAAGCGCGGCATCTACCACCTTTGGCGTTCCGCCGGTCTAAAATCGGAGTAGTGTTCCCAGATGATACTCAGCGCCAACTTAGTCAGTGATGCTTGCAGGAGGCGGTTTCAGGTGCGACCATGGCTCTGGTTATTCATAGACTAAACCTACGGAAACGTACGATAAGGCCATTTTATGATCTTAATCAGAGCATCATTTCAAAAGCTAAGCCATCAGAGTTGTGTTCAAAAAGAGGAAATTGACTTATAAGCCCAAATGCTCTTCGGATCGTATGATTTATTCGGGCATTTTCGAAGTTTCTTTAATCCATGAACGTCAGCATGAAGGGAGTGCTTTAATCAAGCTACGTGGGCTAACCGAGGTCGGAAAAATTACTGTACTCAGAACAACAAATTGAAGTTCAACGGCGAGAAATTAATGGTGAGACAAAAGCCCAGCTTGCTCGCAAGTTTGGTATCAGTCGTGAAACGCTGTATCAATATGGTTCAGTTCTCCCAGGCGGTCGTAAGTAATGAAGGGCAGGGAAGTACCGCTGACCCGGATCTCGACAGCGCTATCCGGATACTGGCAGACATCAAAGTATTTCCCCCGAAAATGATGATTTTTTTCATTATCCTCAAGCAGATAAAGCTTTATTTTTCATACTATAAAGTCACTTTTTTTGAGACCCTACGCTATTCACGCCAGGTAAATGTTGCCCGCCGGTTTTCGCCATTCTCCAGCGGGCGATGTGCGTCAAAATCGTGATGGGGTAGCTTTGCAAACCGACGGTTGTTTTAAGGACTTTTATCTGTTCAGAACATTCAATAATTCTTTGGGTATCACTGACCGCTAGCTCACTGAATTTAACAGCAAGTGACCTCATGGTAGGTAAAGAGAGTATGCGGGTAGCGTAATATCAACGACGAGTGTCTTCGGCAAGTGTAAACGCAGACACTGACCGCAGCAGCAGGCTCGCTTGCTCACGAAGTCTCTGCGAGGCCAGGCTCGATTCATCAACCAGCGAGGCATTTTGCTGAGTCATTCCATCCATCTCTGTCACAGCAATACCCACCTGCTCAATGCCCCGCGCTTGTTCTGCGCTGGCAGCGGTTATCTCTTCCACTGTATCTGTAAGTTGACCTACCGATGACACGATGTCCGCCATAGTAACCACCGATTGATCAACTAGCGCATTGCCCGCGTTAACGCTGGCCGTGTTTGTTTCAATTAGGTGGCGAATTTCACGGGCTGCCGTGGCGCTGCGCTGGGCCAGCGTACGTACTTCTCCAGCTACTACTGCAAACCCCCGACCCTGTTCTCCCGCCCGCGCAGCCTCCACGGCTGCATTGAGGGCGAGAATGTTCGTCTGGAAGGCAATACGATCAATTACTGACGTGATATCTGCAATACGAGCTGAGCTTTCGCCGATGAATTTCATTGTTCCTGTGATGTTATTTGTGACGTCATTGCCTTGACGAGCGACTTCCCTAACATTTACTGCAAGCTGAGCTGCCTGACGGGCGTTATCGGCATTATTACGCACCGTTATGCTGAGTTCGCTCATTGTGGCAGCGGTCTCTTCCAGCCCGCTCGCCTGTTCTCCAGTTCGTTGTGACAGGTCAGCGTTTCCCTGCATAATCTGCAGGCTGGCCGCCGCTACACTCTCTGCATTGCTGCGTACCGTGCTCACGGTCTGTGCCAGCGAATACTGCATTTCAGCAACTGCCTCGAGCAGCTTGCCAGTTTCGTCCCGACCGCTGACCGCTACAGTCTGACTAAGGTCACCGCTGGCGATGAGCTGTGCCGCCTCCAAAGCGACGTTGAGAGGTCGAGTAATGCTGCGCGTGATAAGCCAGGCTGCTAACGCGCCCAGCAGCACGGCGACTACGCTTAGCGAGGCCAGTAAAACCATTGCGCTGCCACGTTCGGCCTTTGCTGCATTGCCGGCCTTCTGCATCTGTAATTCCTGAAATGCCTCCAGTTCTGCAAGAGCTTTCATGTAACTGACTTGAGTCTGATAGCGTGGGCCCAGTAACATCTGCGTGGCCTCTTCACGCTTACCAGCCATCGCGAGCGCCACGACGTCATCCGAGAAAGCCAGATACTGACTCCCGACATTTCTGATTACCTCAATCAGTTCCCTGCTTTTGGGAACCTTGAGCAGCCCGTCGACTCGGTCAACCGATGAGGTGATTTTGACACGAACCCTATCATAGTCCTTCTTGAAACCGGCCTGTCGGTCCTGAGTATCCGCCAGGATAACGTTGCGTACCAGCCGACTCATGTCAGTTGAATAGTAACGGAGGTTGGTGGCAGCTGAGGCTTTCTGATATCGGCTGCCCGCCAGTTCTTGGGCGGTGTCACCCAGCGAATGGATACGGTTAAATCCGGTCAACGCGGTAATAATTAAAAGAAGAAGGATGAAGCCAAACGCAGTGCCGAGGCGTATGCCGATTCTGATGTTGTTCATGTAAATCCTGTAGAATGAATATTTATGTAAAATCCACATCCTGTGATGTGCTTCTCGTTACGTTTTTTATAGTGTGCCAAGCTTGTAGAAAGCATCACGTTACTGTCACTATCGGCAACAAGCTACTTAAGGTTTAGGGAAATAGTGCCCTAATTTTCTTAAGCCACAACTCATCGTGGCACCATTTATGTCGTAAGCCACGTCGGCAATGGCGGATTTGATTTCCTGTACGTCTGACCAAAAACCCCGTGAAGGCCTCTGCATCAATCACATTATTTAAGTAAAGGCCATTACAAATAACCTTATGCGTATCAGCGGCCAATGCCAGATCTAGTTTACCTAAGACGCGATGTCTTTCCTGCCCGTTTTTTACCTTCAACTAACTAAGGGAGAAATACCTACTCGTTATATAAAGAAAAACAGGGCGTATTAGATGCTCCATCTATTCTAAGTAATACAGGATAATGGTTTTTAGATCAAAAGCGTTACTAATAAATAACTTTTCAGTTCGAGGTGGATAGGTTTTTAAATTATAGGCACTTGATAGTGCCTTAACGCACCAATGAGATATTAAAATAAAAATAGATCCTATAAAAAATAACTCAACTCTTTAATAGTGCAATGAGTTATTATCATGTAGGGTTTAACTAAAGCGCCCCTCCTGACATTTTCATCATAAAGAACACCTTTCCATGATTTTCAATCACCTCCTGCCCCTGAAATTTACACACTGTCCCAAATATATCATTGGAATAATGAAGTCCAGAATACACGTTCTCTCTCGGACCACGTATTGGATTCCTAGAGTCAGCAAGCCCCTGGTTTTTTAGGGAAATAAACTTCAATTTACGCTCCATTCTCTCATCAATGTGCTCGCAAGTTACTCCCCCGTGGTATTGCATACACCAGAGTGGGGAATCGCTAAATGATATAATGATTTGCCCGTAAACTAATTTTCCCTCGGTAAAGTAGTTTCTGTAAGAGTACTTATCTTTATGGTATTCAATGAGTTTCATGTCATTTTGAGGCAAGCTTTTAATAATAAGTTTTTCAGGAAAGCCATAAAGAAACCGATTTGCTTCTACTAAAAAACCTTTCATCAACCCTCTCAGCAATGAAAATTCTACAAACTTTGAAAGTGGGAATAAAGACTCTTTATTTAGTCCGTTTTGTGGTGCCAGTCTAACTGGTCGACATAAATTATCTCTGATAGCTCTAGAACTTAACACTGCAATTAAAACTATCAGAAAACGCTAGCGATATGTTAAGTAAGAGCAAATTTATTTTATGGAAAAGATATCCTTTCCTATCTAAAGATTAAGAGTGAAAAATATACGTTATTCCTTCAATGGAATGTGATTTTTGTGTTCCGCTGCTTCTGATACATGGGGGTGCGAGGTTTTATGATGGCTTTATTCTTATACACCATCAACAGAGATGTTATTTAATACGAAATTAGAAAATGTCTATTTAGGGGGGGGGGCAAAAAAGTTATATTGATTACACATGGTTGTGGAGATTAACCTTGGCTTAATTGTAACAGTATATTAAGTTGCAAACCTCCAGGGGGATATTATAGAAGCATCAGATTAGGAAGTTTAAAAAATCCCCGTAGTAGCTTGACTGAAAAATAAAAAAAAGCGCCAGGAATGATTTTAAATGAAAAACCATGATTATAATTAATATATTTAACCTGTTATTCGATGCGAACCATCCAATTGGTATGGGTCTTTACTCGGCGCTGTCACATACTAGCTATTGTAAGCTATCTCTCGCTGGTGCTGAATAGACCAGAGATACAGATTATTTAAATAGACAATAACGCGATCGCAAGCTACCTTACTCTTTTCAGAGTAATTTTATCAAACCACTTACCGTTAAGGTGATTGTTTTTTACTTTTTTTATTAAATAAGTGCCAATAAAGTTATTTTTGTTAGGGTTTCGAATATCTGCTGCCAGAAAATAGCTCGTACCCTACTGAGTTTTATGATTTTATTTTCCATGTTGTAGGTGATGGAAATAAAACGTTCTGTATGTCAGGACTTAATCTATTTTTAAAAGCCTGACATGTTTTTTTACCCATAAATATATCAGTGTGAAATTTGAAATTAAAGCCGATGCGAAGCAACGGCTTTTTAAGAACAAATTATTAACTGTATAGAAGATAAAAATAGTTATTAATTCAACTTATATATCCCAGACTGCCATGGTTGTAAATTTATCTTTGTATCATTCTTTTGAACAGTATTTTTACTGTTGCTCTCGATAATGACCTTCTCTATAGAAAGGATGCCTGGTAAATCATATTCAATTGTTTGTTCCTTGAAGTTAATAACTATTAAAAACCTCTCTGACCCCAAGGTACGCGTATAAGCATAAACAGATTCATTCTCTTGGTCTAAATCATTATATTGCCCGTAAGTAAGAACTGGAAATTGATGCCGTATCTCGATCAACTTACGATAGTAATTTAGTACAGAGTTGGGATCTTCAATTTGACTTTTTGCATTAATTTCTTTGTAGTTGGAATTAATATTAAACCAGGGCTTACCTATGGTGAATCCCGCATTTTTGCTATCATCCCACTGAAATGGTGTTCGGCTGTTATCTCTGCTAGTCAAACGAACATTGTACAAGAACTCGTTGGCTTGCACCTTTCCTTTTTTAACGTAGTCATCCCAAAACCCCTTTACTTCAATATCATTAAAGTCACCAATGGTTTTGAATGGGTAGTTGGTCATCCCCAACTCTGAACCTTGAAAAATGAATGGAGTTGCTCGTTGAGTTAGCGTCAATGTTGCAAGTGCTTTAGCTGATTTTTCACGCCATTGTGGTCGGTCATCACCGAAGTGAGAGACTGCGCGCGGGTTATCGTGGTTATCCAGGAAAAAGGCATTCCAACCATATTCACCAGCAGTATGGTCAACCCTATCGATAACCTGGCGGAATTGTGACAGTGTCCAATCTTTTCGACGCCATCTCTCGTCTGTGTCTCTATCCAGTCTTATTAAGTCAAAGGTGAATGCCATGTTTAGCTCATTACGACGTCTATCAATGAATTTTATCAATTTATCTAAAGGGGCACCGAATATTTCACCGGCTGTGGCAATATCATATTGTGATAACACCTCCTTATTCATTTCGTTGATATAACGATGAAGGTTAGGACCCTTGGTATACTCCTCAGCGAAATTCTTCAATTCTTGTTGAGTGAGATCTGGGAAATTCGTGTTTTTTGAGTAAGTAGCCACCGTATCAAAGCGTAGCCCAGAGACGCCTTTATCTAGCCAGAAACGTAGCATTGTATATATTTCTTGACGGACCTTGGGGTTGTCCCAATTTAAATCTGGCTGCTGTTTAGCAAAATAATGTAGGTAATATTGATTGGTGCTTTCATCCTTTTGCCAGGCAGAACCACCAAAAAATGAGGGGTAGTTATTTGGCTCTGCCCCTTCTTTAGGATCTCTCCAGAAGTAATAGTCACGGTAAGGATTATCCTTGCTGCTTTTACTTTTAATAAACCATTCATTTTGGTCGCTTGTGTGATTGATAACGACATCAATCATCAGCTTCATATTTCTTTTCTTTGATTCATTAACCAAACTATCAAAATCATTCATGGTGCCATATTCAGTCATGATTTTTTTATAGTCACGTATATCATAACCATTATCTTTATTGGGAGAGTCATAATGCGGATTAATCCAAATGGCATCTATGCCCAAACTCTTTAAATAATCTAATTTTTCTATGATTCCGTTAATATCACCGATGCCATCTCCGTTGGTGTCTTTAAATGAACGCGGATAAATTTGATAAAAAACAGACTCCTTCCACCATTTAGGTATGACTTCTGAGTGTTCAAAAGTATTTTCGTGAGGTAAAGACTGTGAATCTCCGAAGGATTTATGACATGAACCGAATAATGTTGCGGTTAGAAATATGGCTAATGCGGTTTTCATTCCTTGATGTGACATTACGTTTGACCCTTATCAATTTAAATAACTAAAGTAACCTTAGTAACCCTGTATATTTAATGTGACTGAATTTAAATCCTCCAGTGCGATGTTAAAAAATAATAATCCTGTCCTTTTTTAATTATGCTATCGAATTTAGTTTTGGTAAAGTTGGGTAAATGAACTCTATATTTTTAAGTGATATTGTTTTCAAAAAATGCCATTTCCAGAATATTTAGCTGAATCGTGTTAGCAAAGGGGCTGTGAACGATTTAAAAAACCTATTATTTTGAGGGGGTAAAAAACATTTATATGATAACAGTAGTGGTCTAACCTAATAAGTGAATAATCAAGTGCGGAATGATAACGTCTATTATATAGTTTGATGATCACGGCAACTCACTGAAATAGATACGTATTGTTATGATTTATGTCTTGTATGATTTAATCATACAAAGCTCACTTGAGGCTGCTATTGACGAAGCCCTTATTTAGGTTTCAATAACTTCAGAGCTAAACGTCCGTTAAAATTTTTACGCCTACCTGCCCCAGCTACACTTAAAGGCAAAGGCCTTTAGCGCGATGTTCTTTAGCTAGTTAGCATGAGGGGCGCAAACGCTGCCGCTGCAGTAATAAGATCTGTTGCGATGCTTCCACCGATCCCCGGCCCTGGTTGATAATCTTCGCGGTAACCGGTTGCGCAGCGGCGTCAGTGAGGGCGATCATGTTCAGATGCCTCCCGCCTCGGTTTTGATGATCGCGCTGAGCGCTTGTCCACCGAAAGACCGGATTTCCGGGATATTGAGATGAACTTCATAGCTGAATGTGGTGATTCACTCTCCCTGTTAGAGGCGTCTCTCAGGCTTGACCGATAAGCATGAAACTAACCTTCCCTTTAGTTACCAGCCTGAGCAGGTGTTGCAGTAGGGAGTGAAGAGCACGTTCAGCTTGTCAAAAATCACCCATTCAGCGTCAACCATTTTTATCGCGTTAGCGCTTAACTTTGCTATAGGCTTGATTTTGCTTATCAGCCTTTTGGTCGGAAAATCTGGTTTATCCGGATTAACCGAGCAGCTTCAGTTATTAAGGGGATGGGCTTTGCTACCGGGGATTCTGGGGGCGTTCTCTGTATTTGCCAGCATAACTGGATATCAAAATCCAGGGGCATCACGGACGATCGCTATACTGGTAGCAAGCCAGTTGATCGTTGGTCTCGGATATGACATTCACCGCAGCGGGACAGAAGGTGTGCTCAACAACTTATCTTCTCTGGTCGGTGCCGCACTTCTTGTAGCGGGTGCATTCCTGGTCGCAGCGCGTAAATTTTGATTCGATGTCATACCACTATTTTTTGTCATATTCATATCCCTGCACTTCCATGTGTTGGGATTTTTCACCTGCCAACTCTTCTGTTGCGATGTCAAAGAAGGTTCTTCTCTTAAGGGTCAGGGGCATTCCCGCGAGTCTAACCGCAATTGCATGAAGGTGAGATCAAGCCAGCGGCCATATTTAGTGCCGACCTCCGCCACTCGGCCTGCCTCAACAAACCCTAACTTTTTATGAAGAGAAATTGACGCTGCATTTCCAGATTCTATGCCTGCCACCATGACATGTTTATGCTGTTCCTTCGCCAGACTGATCAATTCCCGCATCAGTGCGTTACCGGCTCCGGCTCCGCGCGCATCTTTGTGAACGTACACAGAGTGTTCAATGGTATGACGGTATCCGTCCCAAGGGCGCCAGTCGCCAAAAGAGGCGTATCCAAGAACGTCGTCAGTCTCGCTTACGGCCACGATGACCGGAAATCCTGCGTCCTGACGGTCTTTCATCCAGTTAATTCGGTTTAGAGCGTCGACTGTTTTTTCATTCCAGATCGCCGTCGTATTAATGACGGCATCGTTGTAAATTTCAGCAATCTTTTCAGCATCGCCTTCTGAAGCAGATCGAATATGCATGGTAGACACCTCATCACTCATTCACTAAAGTAGACAAATCGTACACTACTCTAGTTATCCAATATGTTAGATGAATTGTCCAGTAAAGAAGATAAATTAAATGCCCGTATTGGGCAGAAAGTCCGTCAAGAAAGAGAAAGACGGGGATGGTCACTAACCGATCTCGCTGAAAATTCAGGTGTTTCACGGGCGATGATACACAAGATCGAACGTGGTGAAAGTAGCCCCACAGCGACCATTTTGGCGCGTTTGTCAGGCTCATTTGATATGTCGATGTCGCAGTTGCTCGCTCTAACAGAAGTGCGCGCGGGTACGCTAACCAGATATGAGAAACAGCCCGTCTGGCAGGATCCTGAAACGGGTTACATTCGTCGGCATGTCTCACCGGGACAAATCCCTGTAGACCTGGTCAGCGTGGAACTTCCCGCTAACACCGCCGTGCCGATGCCAGCCATGTCATATCTCTCTCGACGCCAGCTTATATGGGTATTGAAAGGCAGTCTGACATTTGAGGAAGGAGCTCATACATTCGAGATGCATTCTGGTGATTGTCTTGAGCTTGGCGATCCCGCCGATTGTGTTTTCAGAAATGATACCGATGAAATATGCCGCTATGCCGTGCTTGTGCTCAAATCTTCCTGAGACGACTGAGAGGTAGTGAAAATAGTGCCGGTTTGGTGAAAGCTCACTAAAGTAAAACAAGATAACGGTGACCAGCACTGCGCTGTCTTCTTTCATCTGAACCGCCTTTTTAACCTGTTAAAGCAAAATGTTTTGCTGCCGGCATAAGGCAAGTCGTCTTTGCAGACGACTTGTCACGAAGGGTCATTCAGCCCATCAGAAGGTATACAGCACGCCCAGATTGTATGTCAGGCCACCGTGCTTAATCACAATTGGGCTGTTACTGGCCTTGTCGTCGAGCCAGGTGTAATCGGCACTGACCACGCCGCCCCAGTGTTGCGTGAACTGGTGGCTCCAGGTGAGGCTGCTGTCCATGCCATAGAACCCCCCGGCGGACTGATAGGGTGCAAAGTCAGTGCGGTTACTCTGCTCGCGGCTGACGCCATAAAAGGTGTTCATATAGCGCCGGTCGCCAAAGAGTGCTGCCGACTGAAGTGCAACGGTGTCGCTGTCGTTTTGAAGCGGAAGCAGGGTAACTGAGGTCTGATAATGCCCCCCCTGACCATCCGTCAGCGGCAGAGTAGCCCTGGCCTCAAACGACAGCCACGGCGTTGCTGACCAGCCCACGGCGAGAGCGGTATTGATGGTCGCATCAATATTTCCCATGCCTTTGAGGGTATTCGAGCCATCCCGCCAGCTGGAGTTTTTGTCCGTGCGGCCAAGGGTATAGCCCAGCGTATGTTCCAGATACAGGCCGTTATCCGCCTGCAGGTCGTAACCCACGCCTTTGAGCGAATCAAAGAAAAATGCCCCGTCGCGTGCCTGAACGATCGGGCCCGCCAGCCAGTGGCGCTGATCCGAACCGCTGTAGCGCGGTGCGCTTTGTGCGCCCATACCGATAGTCAACGTGGGGCCGGTGAGGCCGCGTCAGCCAGCGCCTGGAGCACTGTTGCGGACAGGCCGAAACAGGTAATGTGCAGTAGTAATTTTCTGGATATCATGTCATTCCTCATCACCCAAACGTATGGTTGGTAGCGGATTGCAGCCGCGACTGAAACCCGAATTATGAAGAGGCAGTGTCAATAAACTGTCAGGGATTTATGAAGAAACGGTCAAGGCGAAAAAATGCAGACAAAGCGGATCCTGATTATTGAAGACGATGCCGATGCAGCGGACGTGCTCGATGCTTATTTAAAACGTGAAGGCTATGAGGTAAAGATTGCGGATGACGGCCTTGCCGGGCTGGCAGCCGCCCAGGTGTGGAAGCCGGATCTGATTCTGCTGGATGTGATGCTTCCCGGCATGAAGGGAACGGATGTGCTGGTCGCCCTGCGCCGGGAAAGTACCGTTCCCGTTATCATGGTCACGGCAATGGGGGACATGCCCGATAAAATCGGTGCGCTACGTTTCGGTGCCGATGATTATATTGTTAAACCTTATAATCCTGCCGAAGTTGTGGCACGGGTGCAGGCGGTGATGCGCCGCATGTCGTCAGCTGAAAAATCCGCTCCGGTCCTCCGGTGGCAGGAGCTTGAAGTGAATGCTGAGGCCCTCACTGCTGGTGTCAGGACCCCCGCTGGCGGGCTTGCCTGGCTCGAACTGACGCCGACGGAGTTTTCCGTGCTCACCACGCTGATGCGCACGCCGACCCGCCCGTTTTCCCGTCAGCACCTGCTGGAAAGTTGCCTGCCGGAAAGCGAGGCGCTTGAGCGGGTGGTGGACACGCATATCTATAACTTACGTAAAAAGCTCGAAGCGGCGGGTATTGTTAACGTACTGGTTAATGTGCGCGGCGTCGGTTACCGGTTCAGACAGCCATGAATTCAAAACACTATCCGTCACTTTGGCGCTGGATTTGTATCCGTATTCTGGCGCTGGCCATTGGCAGCGTTATCGTTATTGCGTTTTGTATGTGGCTGCGTTTTGCCATTGAAAACCTCTGGGTGCTACACCATATGTCTCCTGCGCTCAGGGCCGAATTTTACGTGCTGCGTGATAATCCGGAACTTAATCTGGCGCGCTTTCATCAAATTGTTGATGCAGGCTGGGGAGCGCGCTACTCCGATCCGTCGATCGCCAGCGCTGACTGGATGATGGTCGGCATCCTGGTGGTGGTGGTCATTCCTTTTATTGTCTTTTTCGGCTTAAAAGCGGCACGCCCGCTCTCCTCGCAGTTCAGCGAACTGGCACAGGTGGCGAAGGCCGTGGCCCGGGGGGATTTCAGCACGCGGGCCAGAGCCGTTAAGTATGCCCCGTCTGAACTGGTTCAGTTTACGGATGACTTTAATGCCATGATGCTGCAGCTGTCGCGCTATGAGCGGGAACTGCGGGCGTCACACGTGGCCATGGCTCATGAATTACGGTCACCTCTGACCGCGGCGGTGGGAAGGCTGCAGGGCATGCTGGACGAGGTGTTTCAGCCCGAGCCGCGACAGCTGCAAATGGTCATGAAACAGCTGTTGCACTTAAACCGGTTGATAGATGAGCTTCACCTGCTTTCACTGGCGGATGCCGGGCAGCTTAATCTTGATAAAACCCCGGTCGATCTGACCGAACTGTTGCGTGAGCGTGCAGCCTGGCTCAGCCCTCAGACGACCCCGATCGGATTTGATATCCGCCTTGGGCAGTCGAGTGTCTGCAGCTACACCGGCGATCCCTTCCGTCTTGGACAGGTGTTCACCATCCTGATGGAAAATGCTTTGCGCTATGCCGCAGAAGGCCAGCGCCTGGAGATTAATCTGGTTAAGCGACACGAGGGTTACGACGTCATCTTTGAAGATTTTGGCCCAGGTGTGGGCAGCGAATTTTTACCGCTGATGTTTGAACGCTTTACCCGGGAAGAAGCCTCGCGCGCGCGCCATTCCGGCGGCAGTGGTTTAGGGCTGTCTATTGCCCGCGCGGTGTGCGAAGCGCACGGCGGAAGCATCAGGGCGGATCAGAAAGCGCAGGGAGGGCTGATAATCACCCTCACCCTCAGCCTTACCTGAACGGCCGGTAATGAAAAAAAGTGCTTATCTTGACGGTTTCTTGATGGTTTATTGCCGGAATCTGGACAGTGATTGTATTGAATAGCGATATCTCAATTCAGGATAACTGTCATGGCTGTTACCTTCACCGACTTTGCGCGCCACGGCGTTCGTCATTTACACGCTGCAGGCCGGCTACTCCCGTTGATCCCCGCCGTTTGTGTGCTTGTTATTGTCATTGTGCTGACAGGGTGTGGTGATAAAAACCATAAGGAACCCCCAGTCATCAGGCCGGTGCGTACTGTCTCTGCACCGCTAGCGGTTGCCTCTGATCCCCGCATCCAGACCGGAGAGATTCGTGCCTATGAGGAGGTTTCGCTCGGGTTCCGGCTGGATGGACGTATTCTGACGCGCCAGGCTGAGGTGGGGGACCGGGTGACTGCCGGGCAGGTTCTGGCCACGCAGGAAAGCGTGACCAGCCATAATCAGCTCAGCAGCGCGCAGGCCGACCTGGAAAGCGCCCGCGCGGCAGAGCAGGTGGCCGCTCTTAACCTCAGACGGATGCAGCGACTGATGCCCGGAGGGGCTATTGCCCGCGCGCAGCTGGACAGCGCCAGGGCGGACTGGCAGAGCGCAAGGGCCAAGCGGCAGAGCAGCGAAGATGCCCTGAGCAATGCGCAGGAAAACCTCTTGTGGGCGAACCTCACAGCCCCGGCTGACGGAGTGATCACTCAAGTCAGCGCGTCGGCAGGACAGGTAGTCAGTGCGGGACAGAGCGTCTTCACCCTGGCCAGCGGCAGCGGGCGCGATGCGGTATTTGATGTGGCGGACCCCCAGTCTGTTGCTCAACACGCTGACGGGCCGTTTAGCGTCTCGTTACTATCAGCCCCTTCTGCGGTGGCGGTGGGGCATTTCCGCGACGTCAGCCCGCAGGCCGACCCGCAAACCCGCACCTGGCGCGTGCGCATCACGCTGGATAACCCGCCTGCGGCTATGGCTCTTGGTGCCACGGTTCAGCTGGCACTCAACGCCTCAGGCCCGCGAATGACGGCCCTGCCAGCCTCTGCGCTGACCCGTGTCGGCGAACAGCCGGCCATTTTTGTCGTTGACGAAAAGACGCAGTCGCTGCACTTACGGCCGGTTGTCCTGGGGCGCTACAGTACCTCCGAAATATTTATCTGCGACGGTATACGCCCTGGCGAAAAGGTGGTCGTGGCGGGGGTCAGTAAGCTGCGGGAAGGGGAAAAAGTGCAGCCCGGGGAGGAGAGCGAATGAAACCGTCATCCGCTGCCGGGTCCTTCAACCTTTCCGCCTGGGCACTGAACCATCAGTCGCTGGTCACCTTTTTTATGCTGCTGTTAATGGCGGCGGGGATCGTCAGCTATCAGCAACTCCCCCGTAATGAAGACCCGGCGTTTACCATAAAAACGGCCGTGGTATCGGCAGGCTGGCCGGGTGCCAGCATGACGGATACGGTTAATCTGGTCACCGATGCGCTGGAGAAAAAGCTGCAGGAAACGCCCTATCTCGACTACGTGCAGAGCGAAACCCATGCCGGGAAATCGGTGATTTTTGTCAATCTTCGCGATGACACGCCGCCCTCAAAAGTGGCGGGCATATGGTATCAGGTGCGTAAAAAGATGCAGGATATCGCGCCATCGCTGCCTGCCGGTGTGCAGGGCCCGTCCGTCAATGACGAATTTGATGACACCTTCGGCACCCTTTATGGCTTTACTGCAGAGGGTTTCACGGCGCGTGAGCTTCGTGACAGGGTTGATGATATCAGCCGTAGCCTGATGTCACTGCCGGACATGGGCAAAATCAGCCTGCTGGGCGTGCAGGAAGAGAATATTGTGCTCGCCTTTTCACCGGCGCAGCTGGCCGGAATGGGGCTGGATTTACAGCAGATAACCGATGCGCTCAAGGCGCAGAACGCGGTGGAGCCTTCAGGGATCCTGCGCAGCGACCGTGAGAACATTGCGCTGCGCGTTAGCGGGGCACTGACCTCTGAGCAAAGTTTACGCGCTGTGACGCTGCATATTGCCTCGCGCTACATCCCCCTGACGGATATTGCGACCATCAGCCGTGAGGATGCAGAGCCCCCGTCACCCGCGTTTCGGGTCAACGGCCAGCCAGCCATTGGTCTTGCCATCTCCATGGCCGCCACGGGCAACATGCTCACTTTCGGCCAGGCGCTGAAAGCGCGGATGGCGGTGATTAGTGCCCATCTTCCGCACGGCATTGAAATGGTCAGGGTGGCGGACCAGTCTGCCGTGGTGGCGCAGGCCGTGAGCGGATTTATCCGAGTACTGATTGAGGCCGTGGTGATTGTTCTGGCGGTCTCCTTCGTCTCGTTGGGGACCCGTGCCGGGCTGGTGGTGGCCGCGGCCATTCCCATTGTGCTGGCAATGACCTTTATCGGCATGATGCTTGCCGGCATTGGGTTACAGCGTATCTCGCTGGGCGCATTAATCATCGCGCTGGGGCTGCTGGTAGACGATGCGATGATAACCGTTGAAGCGATGGTGTCGCGTATTGAGGCCGGTGATAGCAAATGGCGCGCCGCGACTTATGCCTTCGAGACCACCGCCTTCCCGATGCTGACCGGCACCCTGGTTATGATAGCGGGCTTTATTCCGGTGGGATTTGCCGCCTCAAGCGCGGGGGAGTACTGCTATTCGCTGTTCGCCGTGGTGCTGATCGCGCTGCTCTGTTCATGGGTAGTGGCGATTCTTTTTTCTCCGCTGGTCGGAACCTGGCTGTTACCTGAGACGCTGGCCTCACACGCTGAAAAGCAGGGAAGGCTGATGCGCGTCTATCAGCGCCTGCTCAATCTGGTTCTTCAGAGACGGGCTGCCACCCTTTGCCTTGCCAGCCTGTTATTAGCCTTAGCCGCTTATGCCACCACGCTGATGCAGGGCGAGTTCTTCCCCGCGTCCGATCGCCCGGAACTGCTGGTCAGCCTGACGCTTCCCGGCAACGCATCCCAGCGCGACACGGCGCGGCAAGCCGGGCGTCTGGAGCAGGCCTTAAAGGGTAATCCGAATATCGACCATTTTTCCACCTATGTGGGGTCAGGGGCTGTGCGCTTTTATCTGCCGATGGACGTATTACTGGATGATGAGAACACGGCGCAGCTGGTGGTGGTCGCCAGGGGCCTGAAGGAGAGGGATAAACTGCGCGCGCAGCTGCAAACTATTTTAGCCCGGGATTTTAGTGATATCACTACGCGCGTCTCACCGCTTGAGCTGGGCCCACCGGTAGGCTGGCCAATAAAATATCGCGTCAGCGGGCCGAACTACCGCAAAGTCAGGCAGATTGCGCAGCATCTTGCCAGCGTGCTCGGCAACAGTCCGGCAACCCGGGAGGTTAACCTGACCGCCGGTGAACCTGAAAGAGCGATCGCTTTGCAGGTCAATCAGACTGCGGCACGCGCGGCGGGCGTCTCCTCCGAAAGTCTGGCAACCTTACTCAACACGGTCTGGTCTGGCAGCGTGGTGACCACCATCAGGGACAAAAACCGGCTGATTGATGTGGTGCTGCGCGCTAACCGGCGTGAGAGTCAGGATTTAACCACGCTTTCCGGGCTGACTATCGCGACAGCAGAAGGCAAAAAAATCCCCTTAAGCCAGGTGGCGACCCCCGTCTGGGGAGTGGATGACCCGGTTATCTGGCGCCGGCAGCGCCTGCCGTTTATCACCGTGCAGACCGATCTAGCCGCAGGATTACGGGCTGAGGCCGTTTCACAACGGCTTGCTCCCTTAATTGCCCGCATCAGGTCCACCTTACCGGCGGAGTATGCGATAGAGGAGGGGGGCGAGGTGGCAGAGTCGGACAAAGGCAACAGTTCGGTATTTGCCGTGCTGCCGGTCACCCTGGTTATCATGCTTATCCTGCTGATGGTGCAGCTGCAGCGATTCTCGCGCATGCTTATCGCCCTGTTGATGGCGCCGTTTGGCCTTATTGGCATTGTGCTGGCGATGTTGCCGACGGGGACGCCGATGGGGTTTGTTGCCTTGCTCGGTATCATCGCCTTAGCCGGCATGATTATCCGCAACGCGGTGATCCTGATCGCGGAAGTGGACAGCAACGTCAGGCAGGGGATTGAGTGCGATGAGGCGATCAAAGCTGCGGCAAAACACCGGGCCCGGCCTATTTTGCTCACGGCCTGCGCTGCCATACTGGGAATGATCCCGATTGCTGAGCAGGTCTTCTGGGGGCCTATGGCCTACGCGATTATCGGCGGACTTCTTGTGGCCACCTTCGTCACGCTTACGGTATTACCTGCCGCATTGAGTCTTGTTATGCAGTTCGAGCAGGGGCGCGTTAGTGGCAGAACAGGCCGGTGAGCGTGGTCAGAGAGGGGGGTATTTTGGCTTTGGCTCCATTAGCGACATGACGGCATGACCGACCGCGCGTGAAACCTTTTTCGGGGGGAGCAGTAATAGCCTATAGGACGTGACTGCAGCAGGCAGGGTTAGGGTTGGGCGGATTCTTGTGGGGATGCTTTGAGCGAGGAGCGGACGTCATCAAAAGATTGCATTTCACATCCGATTAAGTTGTCCGAGAACCTCTAGAGTTAAAGCATATAAGTTCCCATAGCAATCTATTGATTTTGTATTGGCCTAAAGAAAAAAAATTCTGGTCCGCTGTAAACGAAAAAGAGGGTAGACAGTATTCCTGAAGTCTATGCGCTGGCATCTGCCAGGCGCGGAGAAAATTGATAGCAGCAGCCAGGAAAGACCAAAAATAAAATAGCCCACCTTAGCGCGGGCATTTTTTGATCCAAAACCTATAACGATATAGATTGTAAATAATGCAATTGCTGAGAGAACACTAGATCCGTATATTCTCTCGCAGCAGCCGGGTGCGCCGGTAAAACCACTCAACAGGGTTATCCTAAATGAATATTGTGTATTACTCCATCGCAGAGGCTGTCGCTTTTGTGGCCATTTTAGTCGCACTAATTGTTATCACGAGGAAATTAAAAACAGCTAGGGCGGATTCTGACGATAAGGCATCACAACTGGCGCGCTATGCCGTCATTGTTGATGCTGAAGATGAAGCGGCGCGCATCGTTACTCAAGCGAAGACGGAAGCATCCACCACCATTTCTGCAAGCGAAACAGACGCGAAATTTATTACTGATTCTGCAAATGCGGTCCTAAAAGATGCTCGCACAGCCGCCGAAAAACTGAGTAATGAGACCCTGCAAACCGTTGCCAAGCAGCTCGCAAAAAAAGTCGAAATTGAAGAACAGATTCAAGCACTGCGCGCTTCTTACGCCAGTAAGAAAATCACTTATGACGAGCTGGAGTCCGCGCTCTCTATCTACAAAGAGGATATGGATTTTGCAGAAATGGGCTTCTACGCGCCGCATTTCGATTTCGATACGTCAGAATTGTTCCAAGTATCTATCCGTGGCAACCGGCAGCAGCAGAAAGATTTGCTTCGCAACAAGACCACTTTTGGGGCCATCTATTGCACTACAGAGTGGACGGTAGGTGGTTCAAAGGCCGAAGGGAATAAAATGACCACGCGAGGCATCAACATGACTGCCAGAGCCTTTAACGGTGAATGCGATGCAGCCATTGCCAACGTCACGTTTAAAAACATTAACACCATGGAATCGCGCATCTACAAAGCTTTTGACGTATTGAACAAGCTCAATGAAGTGAACCAGATCTACATCAATCATGCCTTCCTGGATCTCAAGCTGACCGAGCTGCGTTTAACGTATGAATACCGGGCCAAAAAGCAGGAAGAAAAAGAAGAACAACGCGAAATCCGCGCCCAGATGGCGGAGGAGCGCAAAGCCCAGGCAGAGATCGACCGTGCTATACGTGAGGCTGAAGAAGAAGAACGCCGCGCCCAGAAAGCTCTGGATAAAGCCCGGAAAGAAATGAATGAAAAACTGGCGAAAATGACCACCGCTCAGGCCGAAAAGTATCAGGAGAAGATTGATTCCCTGCAGGAGGCGCTGGCCGAGGCCGAGTTGAAAGGACTAAAAGCCCTGAGCATGGCGCAACAGACCAAGCGGGGTCATGTTTATGTTATCTCTAATATCGGCTCTTTTGGTGAGAATGTCTTTAAGATTGGTATGACACGCCGCCTCGACCCTCAAGACCGCGTTGACGAGTTGGGCAGTGCGTCGGTGCCGTTCCTATTTGATATCCATGCCATGATCCACAGTGAAGATGCACCGGCAATGGAATATGCCCTGCACCAGCATTTCGCTGAAAACCGCACAAACCTGATCAACAGACGCAAAGAATTCTTCAACGTGAGTCTGGAAGAGATTAAGGCAGCCGTGTTTGATGTGGCGGGTGATGATGTGGACTTCATTGAGACGGCGACCGCGCAGCATTATCATGAGACGGCGGCAATGCGGAAACAAAAAGTTGACGCCCTTGCGATCTCAGTTGAAGTTGAGAAGAAACAGCCACTCTTTGCAGAAGCTATTTAATCCCCCGGAACAAAAAACGCCTAAAAGGCTTTTTTTTCGTTTAGTTAGTAACGGGGGGAGTGCCTGTAAGCATGCCTGTCAAACCAGCCATAAATCTTTAGAATTCCTCCTGCGTACTTTTTATGGCTTTTAGAAGATTTTCCTGAAAACAGTCGGTCCAGAGAGTTAGTTCTTAATGGCTAACTCGCGGGTATCTGCAATGTCCGTTTCTGGCACTCAACAGATCTTCTGACTGAAATGAAGGTCTGCTTTGAGCGAGGAGCGGAAGTGAGATCAGGACAGGGAGGATGGGCGTATTGTGAGAGGCCATATATTCATCTATTTTTATTATATTGTTGAAAATAAGGGAAAATGTCATGCGCCTATACATGCTTTACTTGGGGACTATGCATCCGGGTAATATACCCGTACCTGGATATTTGATTCAGACAGGCGATGGAATAAACATTCTTGTCGACACTGGCTGGCCGCGTTCTTTTGTGGATAAGACTGTAAATCTACCGGGTCTTACTGTTGAAATCAGGCCTGAAGATACGGTCACCGCTCGCCTTAATGCTATCGGCGTGAGTCCAGCAGATATTAGTTACCTTATATGCACTCATCTCGATGAAGATCATTCCGGCAATCATGATTTATTTAGCAATGCGGAACTCATCATTCAGAAGGAACATTACGAGCTGGCCAAAAGTGGACATCCTCGCTTTAAAGCAAATCGGGAATCATGGGATCATCCGTCTCTACGTTACCGTCTGATTGAAGGGGATTACGAGCTTTTACCGGGGGTCGTACTGCTTGAAACCAGCGGGCATGTTCCTGGTCATCAGTCCCTATTAGTACGACTTTCTGATACAGGAACCGTATTACTTGCCGCGGATGCTGTTATGCATCATTCGATGGCAGATGCGGCAACGCGTCAAATATTTGTTACCGATATGGATGATGAGGCAGGCATCCGGCGAAGTACGCAAAAAATTGCTGACATAGCTGGAAGTGAAAATGCGGCGTTTGTCGTTTACGGGCATGATACAGAACAATGGGCCTCGTTACGCCTTTCTCCAGCCTTTTATGAGTAACTTTCAAGGTTGTGATCTGCTGCGTGCATCTCTACGCCCTACGTATGCTATGTCCGCTTCTGGCACGAAGCAGACAAGCTGACTGAGCTGAAGTCCGCTATGAGCAAGTAGCGGACCTTTCATTCATGGTGGCTATTTGTTTTCATTGTGTTAAATACAATATTCCCGAAGCGCCTTGACTGGCAATACAGTAGAGCGTCAATGACTATCAAAAATCTATGGATATAAACCTTCTTGGCTTTATGCCAGCACTACTCCCTGTTGCACTGTCCCCTGGAGCAAGCTTCACTCTTGTTATGAGCGGTGCTCTGGCAGGCGGTCACAAAGGACTGTTCAGGACTCTTGCCGGAACAGCTTTGGGCATTTATACCCACGCAGTTCTCATAGGATTTGGTATTACCGCTGTGCTCATATCGTCTCCAGCGTCTTTTGCTGTGTTGAAATTTTTCGGAACCGCCTATCTGCTCTGGTTAGGAGCGATGCTCATCCGCAACGGCATAAGGGCCAATCCAGAAGGGTTTGCTGATACGAAGCATTCGGTGACTTTAAGAGCGGCGTGGATAGCGAATGTTTTGAATCCTAAAGCCATCATTTTCTATCTGACAGTCGTTTCGCAGTTCGCAGGGATACAGGGTGGTGTTGGCAACTATCTGACACTGGCATCGGTACATGTAGTCGTTATGAGCGTTTGGCTTTACGCTGTTAGCCAAACGCTGATCT
The DNA here is from genome assembly GCA_910589765.1 of Avena atlantica. Taxonomy (NCBI): domain Eukaryota; kingdom Viridiplantae; phylum Streptophyta; class Magnoliopsida; order Poales; family Poaceae; genus Avena; species Avena atlantica. The sequence continues at coordinate 1,451,739 of CAJUWN010001535.1, read as the reverse complement.
TTTCAGTAAAAAAAACCAACCCATTAATGCTCAAAAAATACGTCAACATTGCGGGCGGGATGTTGCTAATTGCTTTTTCTCTGCACAGCCTGATTCCGTAACTCATCAACGATAGCGACAACGTCCTCTCCTGGCACATGGCTGACTGTTAAATCAGCTGTAACTATCCAGGCTGAGTTGTTAGGGCACACTATAAATGCTGTCGCCCACTCCACCTTATAAGCGTATCACCTTGGTTTATGGGAACTATTCTGTAAGCCGCTTGCCAGCTGTGTAAACACCTCAATAATTTTTGGCAGCGCCCGCTGAGGATCTTCACTCCCGGCAATCCAAAGTGCGGAATTCAGTGCTGCACTGTTTAACAAATGTGCAGCGGCATCCGCGTCTACACATTTAAGGACTCCGCGTTCCATCAGCTTAATTACGGTTTGCCGAGTGGATTCGAGGCAATTATTCTGGCTAGGCCATTGTGCAGGATCTCCAAGGAAAGCTGGACCATCAAGCAGAACAATGCGCCTTACTTCTGTATCCAGTGCCATCTTAATGTAGGCAATCCCTTCAGCCAGCAGCTTTTCCCAGTCGTCAACGGCAGTTGCGGCGGCGGCTTTTGCTCGTTGTGCCATTTCACCATCTATTTGAGCAACAACAGCGGCCAGTAACCCCTTTTTATCACCAAAGTTGTGGTAAAGAGCTCCGCGTGTCAGGCCAACGCTGGCGGTTAATTCATCCATTGATACGGCTGCAAACCCTCTTTCGGCAAAGGATTTCCGCGCTGCCGTAATCAATTTGGCGCGGTTCTCTTCCATTGTTTCGGCGCGGCGTTTGGCGGCCATACGATCTCCTTTTTTGAAATACACCGCGTATGTCATTTGACATACGCGGTGTATGTGTGATTAATTCAACATACGAAGTGTATATTAAATCAATTTATTATACCGCGCAGCACACATTGACCTAAGAAAGGAAACTCCATGATCCAGCGTGAACCTATTTTTCCTGCTAACCGTCATGCCCTCTATGAAGAGCACGGTTACTCTGCCGCTATCCGTTCTGGCGATATGTTGTTCGTTTCCGGACAGGTTGGCAGCCGCATCGACGGTACGCCGGAACCAGATTTTGCCGCGCAGGTGCAACTGGCGTTTGATAATCTGGCAGCGACTCTTGCCGCGGCAGGTTGTACGTTCGACGACCTGATCGATGTCACCACTTTTCATACTGACCCAGAAAATCAGCTTCCGACGATTATGCAGGTGAAAAAGTTAATTTTCCCGCATTCCCCCTACCCGAATTGGACAGCTGTTGGAGTTACCTGGCTTGCGGGATTCGATTTTGAAATTAAGGTTATTGCCCGTATTCCAGCATCAGCCTCTGTAGATTGACAGATCTTGATATTAATAACGTTCTCATCAAAAGGATGAGGTACTGGATTTAATCAGAGATGTGTGTAACCTAGTGAACTCATGTACTAGTTAGGTGGGTTGGGTATGGGTTTTTCGTCAATTGAAGACATCAGAAACCGAATCGATGAAATTGACAGTGAATTGGTTAAGTTAATCGCGCAGCGCAGCGAATGTGTTAAAGCTGCAGCAGCTTTCAAAAGTGACCACTCAGCCGTTCGTGCGCCGGACCGCGTCCAGCAGATAATCAACAAGGTACGCAAGCAGGCCACTGAAGCGGGACTTCCCGAAGTGATTATTGAAAAAGTCTATCGGAGTATGATCGGAGCGTTTATCGATTATGAACTTGAGCAACACGACCAACTTCAGAAGGATAAAATCTGACATCAATTAACGTCCGCTTCTGGCACAAAGCACACAGCTGATTCAACACCATCCGCTCTCAGCGAAGAGCGGAAGTTTGCCACTGTTCTCAGCGCTGCAGAACAGTGGGGCAGCCCACGCACACCCCCTCTGCACCGGGCTTAACGCCCTCGGGCAGCCACTTGCGGTATAAACCTCGCCAAATCTGTCACTCAAGGTTACCCCGTCGGGAGATCCAGCCTGCTGTAGCCCAGCCCGTTAATCTTCCGCACCTTGATCTGCACCGGGATGCGCTCCTTCATCGCTTCAACGTGGCTGATCACTCCGATGGTTTTGCCGCTGGCATTCAGCGCATCGAGCGCGTCGAGCGCGCTGTCGAGGGTTTCGGCGTCGAGCGTGCCGAAGCCTTCATCAAGGAACAGCGATTCGATGCGCGTTTTATGGCTCACCAGGTCGGAAAGTGCCAGCGCCAGCGCCAGGCTCACGAGGAAGCTTTCGCCACCCGACAGCGTGCGCGTATCGCGCCGCGCATCGGCCTGCCAGGTATCGACCACTTCCAGCTCCAGCGCCTCCTGCGATTTACGTTGCAGCAGATAGCGGCCGTGCAGGCGGTCGAGCTGGTTGTTTGCCAGCCATACCAGGTGATCGAGCGTCAGCCCCTGGGCAAAGCGGCGGAATTTGTCACCCTCTTTAGAGCCAATCAGCTGATTGAGGTAGCCCCAGTCTTCCAGCTGCTGCTCTCCGGCGGTTATCTGCGCCAGCAGCGTTTGCTGCTGGCTGCGCTGGCGGCTGTCGTGATCTAACTGCTGGCGCAGCTGCCCCTGCTGACTGGCCAGCTCGCGCAGCTGCTGGTTGAGCGCGCCGAGCTGGCTCTCCAGTAGCGCACGCTGCGCGGGCAGGTCGTCATCATGGCCGTATTTGGCTAAGGCTTCATCTAAACGCGACTGCAGATTAATCAACTGCTCACTTAGTGATTTATGCTGTCCGGTCAGAGTATTTATCCGGTCCTGCTGCTGTTGCCACTTTTGTTGAACTTCACGTACCGCCTGCAGATGCTGTTCTGCCTCTGCGCGTAACTGCTGCTGCACGGCGGCAACCTGGCGCTCGCCGAACAGCGCCTGGCGCAGCTGCTGCTGTTCGCTTAGCGTGGTCTGCTGCTGTTCGACCCGCCGATCGAGCGCGTTCAGGCGCTGCTGCTGCTGCTGTAGCTCTTCGTCCAGCGCCTGCAGGCGGCTGCTGAGCGTCGCCAGTTCCGGCATCAGCGCGGCCAGCGCGTCACTGTTGCTACGCCACTGCTGCCACTGCTGTTCGCGCAGCCTTAGCCAGCCCTGCCAGTCGCCATCCTGCGGCAGCGTCAGCCCCAGCGGCGCCAGTGCGTCGGCCAGTTCCCCGCGCAGCTGCTGGGCGCGCTGCCGATCCTGCTCCAGCTGCTGCTGCTGCTCTTGCAGGCTCTGCGCTGCCTGAGCCAATTGCTGCTGCTGCAGCTGGCTCTTCTGCTGCAAATCCTGCGCTGCCTGCTGCTGCAGCTGTAAGGCCTCTTTCTGCTGCTGGCAGTGGCGCAGCGCCTGCTCCAGCTGCTGCCACTGCTGCTGCAGGGTGACTTCTTCCTGCTCCTGCTGTGCCAGCCAGTCGCTGGCCTGCGGGTGCTGCTGCGGGCTGAAGTGAAGCGCCAGCGGCTGCGCGGCGCTTTGCCACTGCTGCTCCAGCTCTGCGGCCTGGCGCTGCAGCTCGTCGGCTTCCTGCTGCTGGCGCTCCTGCAGCAGCTGTTGCTGCTTCAGCTGCGCGGCGAGGGCGCTGCCCTTATCTTTCAGCTCGTCAACTTCGCGCTTTAACGCCTCCAGCCGCTGCTGGTTTTCCGACAGCACCAGCGCCTGATACTGCTCCACCGCCGGATGCGCAGTGGATCCGCACAGCGGGCAGGGCTGCCCCTGTTCCAGCCGCGCGCGATGCTGCTCGAGATCGGCAATCTGCTGCTCCAGCTTGCAGCGCTGATCTAAATCCTTTTGATGCTGATGCTTCTCTGCCCACTGGGTGCGCAGGGTGTGTAACTGCTCACTGCTGTGCTGGATCTGCTGCGCCAGCTGCTCTTTCTCCTGCTGCAGGCGCGTGCTGCGCGCGTGCATCTGCTGCCACAGCGGGATCAGTGTCGCCAGCCGCAGGCGCTGTGGCCGCTGCCGGGCAAACTGCGCCAGCGCGCTGCGCAGCGCGGCTTCCGGATGTTGCTGCTGTAGCGGGGCCAGCTGCTGCTCGGCCTGGGTCAGGTTGTGCTGCGCCGTGGCCAGGTTTTGCTGCTGTGGCGCCTGCTGCTGCTGCAGCTGCAAACCGGCCTGTTCCAGCTGCTGCACCTGCTGCTGCTGAGCCTGCACGCGCTGGTGTAGGGAGGTCAGTGACTGCTCACTTTCCTGCTGCTGGCGGAAGCGTTCGCGCCACAGCGGCAGATGCTCGCCGTAGTGCTCCAGCTGGGGATGCGCGCTGCGCCAGGCGTCGAGCTGCTGCTGCTGCGCCTGCTTATCCTGCTGAAGCTGCTGATTTTTGACGCTTTCCTGCTGGCGAAGCTTAAGCGCTTGTTGGTACTCACTTCGCTCTTGCGTCAGCTGTTGCAGCTGCTGTTGCAGGCTGGCGAGCTGTAAATCGAGCGGCAATACCTGTTCGGCGATCAGCGTTTCCTGCTGCTGGCGCTGCGCCTGGTGCTGCTCCTGCGCCGCCACCGCCTGCTGCTGTTGCTGAGCGGCGGCGCTCAGGGACTGCTGCGCCTGTGCCAGCTGCTCGTCAAGCTGGCGGATGTTGCCCGTCAGCTGCTGTTTCTCCTGCTGTAATCGCTCCAGCTGCTGCAGTTCCTGCACCTTTTGCTGCTGCTGTTGCTGCCGGGAAGTGAGTACCTGCTCATCGGCAAGCAGCTGTTCCAGCTGGGCGTTGAGCGCCTGCTGCTGTTCTTCATTCAGCAGTGACATGCCGCCCGCCTGAGCGCGCAGCGTCTCCACGGCCACCCTGGCCTCTTTGTGGCGCTCAAACACCGCCGCAGAAAGCCGACCGTAGATCTCGGTGCCGGTCAGCTCTTCCAGCAGCTCGGCGCGCTTGTTGGCATCGGCATTGAGGAAAGCGGCGAACTGCCCCTGTGACAGCATCATCGATTTGGTAAAGCGCTCGAAGTCCAGCCCGGTCAGGCTGGCGATCATCTCCAGCTTGTCCTTCACCTTATCGGCGACAATCTGATTGTCATCACAGCGCGCCAGCTCGACGCGCGGGGCCTGTAAGTTGCCGTCGGCGGCGCCGCGTGCGCGGTTCTGGCTCCAGAAAGCGCGCCACGCCACGCCTTTGACCTCGAACTCCACTTCCGCAAGGCACTCGGCGGTATCGCGCGTCATTAGTTCATTCTGCGACTGGGTGATGCCCTTCAGGCGCGGCGTCTCGTGATACAACGCGAGGCAGATGGCGTCGAGCAGGGTAGTTTTACCGGCGCCGGTCGGGCCGGTGATCGCGAACAGGCCGTTGCTGGCAAAGGGTTCCGCGCTGAAGTCGATTTTCCACTCGCCCTTCAGCGAGTTGAGATTTTTAAAGCGCAGGGTCAGGATTTTCACTGTGGCTGCTCCTCATGGCGCAGCGCTTCCAGCGTCTGCGCAAACAGCAGGCTGGCGCGCTGCAGTTTCTCCGGCTGCTCGCTTTCCAGCGCCAAGCGGCGGCTGAACACCTCCTCCACGCTCAGCTCGCTCAGGGTTTCGTTATTCTGTCGGGCGAGGGTCTGTTCGCGCTGCTCGCGGCTGCGGCGCAGCAGCACCACGTCTACCGGCAGCGCGGCGGTCAGCTCCTGAATGCGGCGCTGCAGCTCGCTGAGCCAGGAGTCGGTGACGATCTCAATATCCAGCCAGATGATTTTGCCGTCGCCAGCCTCAGGCAGCGCCGCCAGCTGCTGCTCAATCTGCTCCAGCGAGCCTTTAATCATCTGCATCGGCTGGAACAGCGGGATCGGCAGCGCTTCGGCTGAGGCGAATTTCCCGTCGATAAAGTCGACCATAAACACGCTTTTCGCCTTGCCCAGCTCGTCAAAACTGAGGGGGATCGGCGAGCCGCTGTAGCGAATATGGTCGCTGTCGGCAATGCGCTGGGCGCGGTGAATATGGCCAAGGGCGATGTAGTCGGCGGGCGGGAAGCAGTCAGCCGGAAACGCATCCAGCGTGCCGATATAGATATCGCGCACCGCATCGCTTTTGGTTACGCCCATGGTGGTCAGATGGCCGGTGGCAATAATCGGCAGCGGCAGGTCCAGCGCCTGGCGCTGGCTTAACGCTTCCTGCCAGCAGCGCTGGTAGTGTTCGGTAATCGCTTCCAGCAGGCTTTGCTGTTTCTCCCGCCCCGACTGGCCGCTCTGGCTGCGCAGGATATCGCGCGGGCGCAGAAACGGGATGGCGCACAGCAGCGCACCCGGCGATCCGTCGCGCTTATTCAGCATCAGCACCTGCTGGCGGATATCGTCGCTGGCGGCGGCGATCACCCGGGTATTCAGGCAGGCCAGCAGCTCGCGCGATTCGTTGAGCGTCGCCACCGAGTCATGATTACCGCCGAGCACGACCAGCTGGCAGCCGGTCTGCTGCAACTTCACCACAAAGCGGTTATACAGCTCGCGCGCGTAGCTCGGCGGCGAGCCGGTATCGAAAATATCCCCGGCGACAATGATCGCATCGGCCTGCTGCGCCTCCGCCTGCTCCAGCAGCCAGTCGAGAAAAGCCTGGTGCTCGGCCGCCCGGCTTTTGGTGTAGAAAAACTGGCCGAGATGCCAGTCAGCGGTGTGGAGGATGCGCATATAACGTCCTGTCAGCAGAAAAACGTGAACCCGATTATAAACAGGCTAAACCGATCGGCCTGTTTTTTTTAAATCGCGCACAATTTCAGGGGGTGCTTTTTTCATAAAAGTGTCATAAAACTGACGCATAATGGCGCCGCATATCCCCGTGAAAGCCGTCAACAGCAGCAGGAGTAATAATGCCTAAGCGCATTCTGGTCGTGGAAGATGAAGCCCCAATCCGTGAGATGTTATGTTTCGTCCTTGAGCAAAATGACTACCAGCCGATCGAGGCCGAGGATTATGACAGTGCGGTCAATCTGTTGATCGAACCCTGGCCGGATTTAATTCTGCTGGACTGGATGTTACCCGGCGGTTCCGGCATCCAGTTTATTAAACACCTGAAGCGCGAAGCGATGACCCGCGATATTCCGGTGATGATGCTGACGGCCCGGGGTGAAGAGGAAGATCGCGTGCGCGGCCTGGAAGTGGGCGCTGACGACTATATTACCAAGCCGTTCTCACCGAAAGAGCTGGTGGCACGCATCAAAGCGGTGATGCGCCGCATCTCCCCGATGGCGGTGGAAGAGGTGATTGAGATGCAGGGGCTGAGCCTGGACCCGTCATCGCACCGCGTGATGTCCGATACGCAGCCGCTGGAAATGGGGCCGACCGAATATAAACTGCTGCACTTCTTTATGACGCACCCCGAGCGCGTTTACAGCCGCGAGCAGTTGCTAAACCATGTGTGGGGCACTAACGTATACGTCGAAGATCGTACCGTCGACGTCCACATTCGCCGCCTGCGTAAGGCGCTGGAACTGACCGGGCACGATCGCATGGTGCAGACGGTTCGCGGAACAGGTTATCGTTTCTCTGCACGCTACTGATCGTTCACGCTGGAGTCTGAACCGTGCTGGAACGCCTCTCCTGGAAGAGATTATTGCTGGAACTGCTGCTTGCCGGTCTGCCCGCGCTTATTCTCGGGCTGCTGGTGGGCTGGCTACCCTGGCTGCTGTTAGTCTCAGTGCTCTGCGTGCTGGGTTTTCACTTCAACAATTTATTGCGCCTCTCCCACTGGCTGTGGGTTGACCGCAGCATGACGCCACCCAGCGGGCGCGGCAGCTGGGAGCCGCTGTTCTACGGCCTGTACCAGATGCAGGCGCGTAACCGCCGCCGCCGCCGTGAGCTTGGCCACCTGATCAAACGTTTTCGCAGCGGCGCCGAGTCGCTGCCGGATGCGGTGGTGCTGACCACCGAAGAGGGGACGATATTTTGGTGTAATGGCCTGGCTCAGCAGATGCTTGGCCTGCGCTGGCCGGAAGATAACGGTCAGAACATCCTTAACCTGCTGCGCTACCCGGAATTTACCCGCTATCTGCGCCAGCGCGATTTTTCCCGCCCGCTGACGCTGGTGCTTAACAGCCACCGCCACCTCGAATTCCGCGTAATGCCCTACAGCGAAGGGCAGTGGCTGCTGGTGGCGCGCGACGTCACGCAGATGCACCAGCTGGAAGGGGCGCGCCGTAACTTCTTCGCCAACGTCAGCCATGAACTGCGCACCCCGCTGACGGTGCTGCAGGGCTACCTGGAGATGATGAACGACTCGGTGCTGGAGGGCACGCTGCGCGATAAAGCGCTGCACACCATGCAGGAGCAGACCCGGCGTATGGACAGCCTGGTGAAACAGCTGCTGACGCTGTCGCGCATTGAGGCGGCGCCGGCGCTGGATCTGCAGGAAAAAGTCGACGTGCCGATGATGCTGCGCGTGCTGCAGCGCGAGGCGGAAACCCTCAGCAATGGTCGCCATGAGATCCACTTCAATACCGACCCTCAGCTGCGCGTGTACGGCAATGACGAGCAGCTGCGCAGCGCCATCTCTAACCTGGTTTACAACGCGGTGAATCACACCCCGGACGGCACGCGCATCGATATCAGCTGGCTGCGCAGCAGCCACGGCGCCGAGTTCAGGGTAAAGGATAACGGGCCGGGAATTGCCGCTGAGCACCTGCCGCGCCTGACCGAACGCTTCTACCGGGTGGATAAAGCCCGCTCAAGGCAGACAGGCGGCAGCGGGCTGGGGCTGGCGATCGTTAAACATGCGCTCAGCCACCATAATGCGCGGCTGGAGATCAGCAGCGTGCCGCATCGCGAGACCTGTTTCAGCTTTCATCTGCCGCCGAGGTTGATTGTCACTGCCGAACTGGCTGAGAATGCCCTGCGATAAGACAACCGGACCTGACGTAATGAAAAAGCGAATCGCCCTGGTACTCCTGCTGGTGGCTGCCTGCTCCCACGCCAAAGAGGGGATGCTGGCCGGCAATCTGACCAGCGTCGGCTCCGACACGCTTGGCAACCTGATGGCGCTGTGGGGCGAGAATTTTAATCGCCTCTATCCCGGAGTGAATGTGCAGATCCAGGCGGCGGGATCGTCAACGGCACCGACCGCGCTGGCAGCGGGCGCCGCCCAGCTGGGGGCGATGAGCCGCCCGATGCAGACGGTAGAGCGCCAGCTGTTTGAAGACAGCTACGGCTACCCGCCGCTGGCCGTGCCGGTGGCGATGGATGCGCTGGTGGTGGTGGTGAATCAGGACAATCCGCTGGTCGGGCTGAACGCGCAGCAGCTGGATGCCATTTTCTCCATTACCCGCCGCTGCGGCGGGCGCTCCGTGCCGAAAACCTGGGGCGATCTGCAGCTGAATCAGCCGGGATGGGCGCAGCGCGGACTGCAGCGCTTTGGCCGCAACTCTGCGTCCGGCACCTGGGGTTTCTTTAAGCAGCAGGCGCTGTGCAACGGGGATTTCCGCAATGATGTCGGTGAGTACCCGGGTTCTGCTGCGGTGGTGCAGGCGGTGGCCGCATCCCTGAATGGGATTGGCTACGCCAGCGCCGGCTTTCATATCAGCGGGGTAAAGATTGTGCCGGTGGCGCGTGAAGGTCACGACTGGATCGCGCCGAGCGCGGAGAATATTCGCAGCGGCCGCTACCCGTATGCCCGCCCGCTGTATATCTACGTGAATAAGGCGCCGGGCAAACCGATGGAGCCGTTAACCGCCGCGTTTCTGCGATTAGCTCTGTCGCCGCAGGGGCAGGCGCTGGTCAGCCAGGCCGGGTATCTGCCGCTGTCGGATGCACAGATGACCCAGGCCAGAGCGATGTTGGCGCGGTGATTAAGGCCGACCGAAAAATCGGAACGGCAGGCCGACCGAAAAAGAAGGTCGGCCACTACGGGGGCGGTGAGATGAATTTTATTCATGTGCGATGAAATTTCCTCGTTTGCCGTGGCAGGCCTCTCATGACACTCTTAGTGACAGACATATAGACGTCCAGAAGTCTATAAATAACTTCACGTAATTGTTACGTCACTAAATTACGCGCCCGCCGTGGCGCAGCCAGGAGCAAACTCATGACTCATCCTATTCATTACCGTGCTGAAGTCGTTGGCAGCTTTTTACGTCCGGCCGCCATCAAGCAGGCGCGCAAGCAGTTTGAAGCGGGTGAAATTGACGCCGCAGCGCTGCGCAGCGTTGAAGATGAGGCGATTCGCCAGGTCGTGGCGCAGCAGCGTGCCAGCGGTTTGCAGGTGGTGACGGACGGCGAATTCCGCCGCGCCTGGTGGCACTTCGACTTTTTCGATGGTCTGGACGGCGTTGAGCGCTATGAAGCCGAGCAGGGTATTCAGTTTAACGGCGTGCAGACCAAGGCTCGCGGCGTAAAAGTGACCGGCAAGCTGGGCTTCAGCAACCACCCGATGCTGGAGGATTTCCGCTTCCTCAAGAGCATCAGCGGCGATGCTGTGGCGAAAATGACTATCCCAAGCCCGAGCGTGCTGCACTTCCGCGGCGGGCGCAAAATGATTGATGCGCAGGTTTATCCGACGCTGGATGCCTATTTCGACGACCTGGCGCAAACGTACCGCGATGCGATCAAAGCCTTCTACGATGCCGGTTGCCGCTATCTGCAGCTTGACGACACCGTGTGGGCTTACCTGTGCTCGGACGATCAAAAGCAGCAGATCCGCGAACGTGGAGATGACCCGGAAGAGCTGGCGCGTACCTATGCTCGCGTGCTGAATCAGGCGATCGCAGGTAAGCCGGATGACCTGACTATCGGTCTGCACGTCTGCCGCGGTAATTTCCGCTCGACCTGGATCTCTGAAGGCGGCTACGAGCCGGTGGCGGAAATCCTGTTTGGCGGCGTCAATATCGATGCGTTTTTCCTTGAATATGATAATGAGCGCTCGGGGGGCTTTGAGCCGCTGCGCTTTATCAAAAAGGGAGAGCAGCAGGTAGTGCTGGGCCTGATCACCACTAAGACCGGCGAGCTGGAAGCGGCGGAAACCGTGGAGCAGCGGATCAAAGAGGCCGCACAGTTCGTCAGCCTTGACCAGATTTGCCTGAGCCCGCAGTGCGGTTTTGCCTCGACCGAAGAGGGCAACAGCCTGACGGAAGCGCAGCAGTGGGCCAAGCTGCGCCTGGTGGTGGATATCGCTAATCGCGTCTGGTAACCCGTGCAGCAAAAAGTGTACAGGGCGCGGATTTGCGCGCCTTTTGTGCATATGAGGCGATGTTAATGCAGAAAATAAGCGCGATGGGGGCAAAAAACATACAAATCATGTAACGCCTTTTTTGCAGAAGATAAAGATATGCACTGCTTATGCAGTTTTTTGCGCTATATCATCCTGCTTTTCCGATCCCGTATTGCCTTTCTCCCCTATAAACGTTCTACTTAGCCCCGTTTTTTTCGCAATCCCTGCATACAGAGAATAACCTGCTCAGAATCGCTGCCTGTTCGAACAATAAACGGTGTAATTCACTGCATTGTTATGATCTGACGACGTTTTTAGAGCAAGCGGGGCAGATGTATTACAGCATCACGACTTTTAACATCACCACAGGCAACACGATTCTTATGACGCATCGTTTAACTTCTAAAGACATTCTGGCGCTGGGCTTTATGACTTTTGCCCTGTTTGTCGGCGCCGGAAACATTATTTTCCCGCCAATGGTCGGGATTCAGTCCGGCGAACACGTCTGGATTGCCGCCCTTGGCTTCCTGATTACCGCGGTAGGCCTGCCGGTGATCACCGTGATTGCGCTGGCGCGCGTCGGGGGCGGTATTGATGCTCTCAGCTCACCAATCGGTAAAGCTGCGGGCCTGGTGCTGGCCACCGTCTGCTACCTCGCCGTTGGCCCGCTGTTTGCCACGCCGCGTACTGCCACCGTGTCGTTTGAAGTGGGTATTGCCCCGCTGACCGGCGACGGCCCGCTGCCGCTGTTTATTTACAGCCTGATTTACTTCGTGCTGGTAATTGGCATTTCACTCTACCCGGCAAACTGCTGGATACCGTCGGCCACGTGCTGGCGCCGCTGAAAATTGTCGCGCTGGCTATCCTTGGCGTTGCGGCGCTGCTGTGGCCTGCGGGCGGTCTTGCACCGGCAACCGCTGACTACCAGCGTGCGGCGTTCTCCAGCGGTTTCGTCAATGGTTACCTGACCATGGATACCCTGGGCGCGCTGGTGTTTGGCATCGTGATTGTTAATGCCGCCCGTTCGCGCGGTATCAGCGAGGCGAAGCTGCTGACCCGCTACACGGTGATTGCCGGTCTGATTGCCGGCGTGGGCTTGACGCTGGTCTATCTGGCGCTGTTTAAACTTGGCTCAGACAGCGCGGCTATCGTCGATCAGAGCGCCAATGGTGCCGCTATTTTGCATGCCTACGTGCAGCACACCTTCGGTGATATGGGCAGTTTCTTCCTTGCGGCGCTTATCTTTGTCGCCTGTATGGTCACCGCCGTGGGTCTGACCTGTGCCTGTGCTGAGTTCTTTGAGCATCATTTGCCACTCACCTATCGCCAGCTGGTGTTTATTCTTGGCTTGTTCTCGATGGTGGTATCCAACCTCGGCCTCAGCCAGCTAATCCAATTCTCAATTCCAGTGTTAACTGCGATTTATCCGCCGTGCATTGTGCTGGTACTCTTGAGCTTTACGCTGCGCTGGTGGAATAAGAGTACGAGAATTATTGCGCCAACCATGCTGGTCAGCCTGCTGTTCGGTATCGTTGATGCAATTAAAACCACCCACTTTAAAGACGTGCTTCCTGCCTTTACCCAAAATCTGCCGCTGGCCGATCAGGGTCTGGCATGGTTGCCGCCTTCACTGGTGATGCTGGTATTGGTAGCCGTGTACGATCGTGTTTCTGGCCGCCAGTCAGTTACTGCGCATCAGCAATAGCGTTGTAAACTTTCCCCTTTTCCCCTTGGAAAAGGGGAATCGACAGGTGGAAATATGACAAGTACAACACTCAAAAAGGGACTGAGTACCCGCCATATTCGTTTTATGGCTCTGGGTTCGGCTATTGGCACCGGGCTGTTTTATGGCTCGGCAGATGCCATCAAAATGGCCGGTCCCGCCGTTCTTCTTGCTTATGTTATTGGCGGTATCGCCGCGTATATCATTATGCGCGCCCTCGGCGAAATGTCGGTCAATAACCCTCAAGCCAGCTCTTTCTCTCGCTATGCACAAGACTATCTCGGTCCACTCGCCGGCTATATTACAGGCTGGACCTACTGCTTTGAAATCCTAATTGTAGCCATTGCTGATGTGACCGCATTTGGTATCTATATGGGCGTCTGGTTCCCGGATGTGCCGCACTGGATCTGGGTGCTGAGCGTGGTGCTGATTATTGGTGCTATCAATCTGGCGACGGTAAAGGTGTTTGGTGAGGTGGAGTTCTGGCTGTCGCTGTTTAAAGTGGCCACGATAATTGTGATGATCCTCGCGGGTCTTGGCATTATCTTCTGGGGCATCGGTAACGGCGGCCAGGCAACGGGTATCAGCAATCTGTGGACCAACGGCGGCTTTGTGCCCAATGGCTGGATTGGCGTGGTGCTGTCGCTGCAGGTGGTGATGTTTGCCTTCGGCGGTATTGAGATTATTGGCATTACCGCTGGCGAAGCGAAAAATCCCCAGGTGTCGATTCCGCAGGCGATCAACACCGTTCCGCTGCGCATCCTGGTGTTCTACATCGGCACGCTGTTTGTCATTATGTCGATCTATCCGTGGAACCAGGTAGGGACCAACGGCAGTCCGTTTGTGCTGACTTTCCAGCATATGGGGATTGCGGCTGCGGCAGCGATCCTCAACTTTGTGGTGATTACCGCCTCCCTGTCGGCGATTAATAGCGATGTGTTTGGCGTTGGGCGCATGCTGCATGGTATGGCGCAGCAGGGGCATGCACCGAAGATATTTTCCACCGTTTCTAACCGGGGCATTCCGTGGGTCACGGTGCTGGCAATGATGGCGGCAATGTTAATTGCGGTTTATCTCAACTATCTGATGCCGGAAAAAGTGTTCCTGGTCATCGCCTCGCTGGCTACCTTTGCCACCGTCTGGGTGTGGATTATGATCCTGTTTTCGCAGATAGGTTTCCGCCGCACGCTGACGCCGGAACAGCGCCAGCAGCTGAAGTTTACGCTGCCCGGGGGGCCGTTCACGGCGGTGGTGGGAATTATCTTCCTCGCCTTTGTGATCTGCCTGATTGGCTACTTCCCGGATACTCGCGTGTCGCTGTATGTCGGCATCGCGTGGATAGCGCTGCTGGTGATTAGCTGGCAGTGGGTGAAGCGCCGGATTTATTGATACTCTGCGGGGCGGGCCGATCGAAAAAGAGGATCGGCCCCTACGAGTAATGGGACGGATAATTATCTGGGCCGATCGCTGTTTGCATCGGCCCTTTCTGTTTATTGCGGGTAATTTACCGGGATCGCCAGCACAGGGTCGATATGCTGCCTGATACGCTGCAGCGTGGCCTGATACGGGCAGAGCGTACCCACTGGAGTCATCTTACAGCCGTTAAAGGTAAGTTCGGTCAGCAAAGGTGGCTGCTGAGCGCTGAGCGGCGTCAGGTTGCGGATCTGATCGAGGCTCTGGGCCTGGAACAGAATACGCAGGTAGCGCTTACCGCTGCTATTATCCTGCCAGCGCTGGAAAATCAGGCTGCCCGCCGGTGGCACGCTGCCGCGGGGGTAATCGCCCTGGGTCCAGCTGAAGTCGAGCAGGGTGCGCAGGTAGGCGATATTGACGTCGTGCGCCACAAACAGCAGCCAGCGGGTGTCAGGTGGCGCATTCTCCTGCGGCGTGACGCCGCTCTGCAACGCTTTGGCTATCTGGTCCATTAACAGTGAGCCGCCGCGCTGTGCAACATAGGGCTGATCGTTAGTGGCATCATATTTTGGCGTCTGCATCGCCATCAGTTTGCCGATCTGCGCCGCACTGGCGGCATGCCCAAAGGCCACTTCACTCAGCGGTTTATTCTCACTCCACTCCAGTCGTAGCGTTTCTGCCATCGCAGCCAGCGTATCCAGCCCGCTAATCATAATACGGCCATCGCGGGCAAATTTAATCTCCCAGGCTTGATCAAACACCGGGCAAGGCGAACCGGCCTGACATACGGCATTTTTCAGCAGGTCTATTTCTGGTTTAAACCGCTGCTGCGCCGCAGCCAGGCTGCCGCCCAGCGCATTGAGCGCACCCTTGCGCTGCGTCTCTTCATCCAGCGTGGCATAGCCCGGGCTGTCATTCTGGAACAGCGGGTCGTTATGTTGTGCCGAGTGATGCACGCGGATACCGCAGCCGGGGAAGGCGGCGTCAGTCAGCGCCTCCGCCGTGGCCAGAGTGCGCTTGAGCGGGCTGGACCAGACGTAGACCTCTTTTGCGCTCGGGCAGCCAGCCCCCAGTAAGCCATGCTGGCGATAGCTCTCGGCCTGATACTTGCCTTTCAGCCAGGCAGCAGTGTAACCGTGCCCGGTCAGCTGGCCGTCAGCAGTCAGCCAGCTTGCCCATGCCCGACCGCTGGCCGCTTCCATCTCTTTACGGTTGCCGGCGGTCGGTGGGCGCACGCCGTGGCGGCTGACCTCCACCACCTTTTCCAGCACGTAGTGAGGTTCTGCCCCGGCGTTCAGGCTGGCGGTAAGGCAGCAGGCGGCGAGTGAGAGAGTGCGGAGGGATTTTTTCATCAGGTCATCCTTGCAGGGAACGCGCTATTCGACAGATATGATGGCAAATTTTCAGCATCAAAAGGGACATAAGAGGTGGGGAGAGAGTAAAGCACGGGCGAAAAAAAAGCCCGCCGAAGCGAGCTTTTTTTGAAAACGGCAGCAATTACAGCTTAGTTGCGTTCTCGGACAGGTACTTAGCCACACCTTCTGGAGATGCGCCCATACCTTCTTTTCCTTTTTCCCACTGAGCCGGGCACACTTCGCCGTGCTCTTCGTGGAACTGCAGCGCGTCAACCATGCGCAGCATTTCATCAACGTTACGGCCCAGTGGCAGATCGTTAACAACCTGGTGGCGAACCACACCGGCTTTGTCGATCAGGAAAGAACCACGCAGAGCAACGCCCGCATCCGGGTGCTCGATGCCGTAAGCTTTCTGGATTTCACGTTTGATATCAGCAACCATCGCGTACTGAACTTCGCCGATGCCGCCTTTATCAACTGGCGTTTTGCGCCATGCGTTGTGCACAAACTCTGAGTCGAAGGAAACGCCGACTACTTCCACGCCGCGCTTCTGGAATTCTGCATAACGCTTGTCGAAAGCGATCAGCTCAGAAGGGCAGACGAAGGTGAAGTCCATTGGCCAAAAGAACACAACGGTGGCTTTACCAGCGGTGTGTTTTTTAAAGTTGAAGTTTTCTACGATCTCACCGTTGCCCAGCACAGCTGCGGCGGTAAAATCAGGGGCTGGACGAGTTACCAGGACCATGTTCACTCCTGTAGAAGTAAGTTGAAATAAGGGGACAAGACGCAGGCAGTATATGATCTGCGTCACACTGCTAACCAGCGATAAACGCCGATTATTGAGATAGGCTGTACCTATCAAAAATCTTTGAATAATAAAGCAGTTTCATACAATAACCTTTTTTACAAAAAGGGCAAGGTGTAAAACTGCGCTCGTCTGTTTACAGCGCTTTCAGCACTGCCTGCGCCATCATGCGCGGATAGAACTGCCAGAAAAAATCTTCAAGCCGTTGATAGTTATCAATGAAATCCTGGTAGCTCTCTGCCAGTGCCGCCAGCCGTGGGCGACGGCTGGCCATGCCGCGCAGCACCTTTTGCAAATAAGCGGCCTCCGCGTAGCGCTCCATCCAGCGGTCCTGCCATAAATAGCGGTTAAGATTCTGGAAGGACTCCGGCGTGCTGGCTAATTTCGGGGCGATCACATTTCTGGCATCACCTAAAAAATCTGGCAGGGAAATTTCCGGCACCAGTTTATCCCAGTGTAATGACAGAAAGTGGTCCCAGATGACATCCAGCGTAATCGGCGCGACGCGGCGGGTTTCCGTGCGGAAAAACTGGCGCGCCGCACGAACCTCCGGCAGAGAGTCGGTCATCACATCAACGCGGCGATGCATCGCGATGCCGTCAGCGATCGGTTCTGGCCACTGCGGATAGGGGTTGCCGCGAACGCAATCGGCCATCAGATTACCAAGCAGTGAGCTGTCGGCCAGGTGGGCAAGGTGAAGGTGTGCAAGATAGTTCATGAGATGATTCTATCCCAGTTTTCGCTGAGTTTACGCAGATTGTTTAGCTATGGTCAGTTTTCAGCTAGAATGTGCGCCCTGATTTCCCAGACTGTGAATGATCATGCGCGTTGCCGATTTTACCTTTGAGTTACCTGAATCTTTGATTGCCCACTACCCGCAGGCTCAGCGCAGCGGATGCCGCCTGCTGAGCCTTAACGGCCCGGACGGTGCGCTGTCGCACGGGGTTTTCACCGATTTATTGCACAAACTCAATCCAGGCGACCTGCTGGTATTTAATAATACGCGGGTGATCCCGGCGCGTATTTTTGGCCGCAAGGCCAGCGGCGGCAAGATTGAAGTGCTGATTGAACGCATGCTTGATGACACTCGCGTGCTGGCCCACGTGCGCTCTTCAAAAGCGCCAAAGCCGGGCACAGCGCTGCTGCTGGGTGACGATGAGAGCGTGCAGGCGACAATGGTTGCCCGTCACGATGCGCTGTTTGAAATTGAATTTAACGATGCGCGCCCGGTGCTGGATATCCTTAACGCCATCGGACATATGCCGCTGCCGCCGTACATCGATCGCCCGGATGAAGATGCCGACCGCGAACTGTACCAGACGGTTTACAGCCAGAAGCCGGGTGCGGTGGCAGCCCCAACCGCCGGCCTGCACTTTGATGAGCCGCTGTTGGAAGCGCTGCGTGAGAAGGGGATTGAGACGGCTTTCGTCACCCTGCACGTCGGGGCGGGCACTTTCCAGCCGGTGCGCGTCGACAGCATTGAAGATCACATTATGCATGCCGAATACGCCGAAGTGCCGCAGGAGGTGGTCGATGCGGTGCTGGCCTGTAAGGCGCGTGGCAACCGGGTGATCGCGGTTGGCACTACCTCGGTACGCTCGCTGGAAAGCGCGGCGCAGGCGGCAGAGAACGCGCTGATTGCCCCGTTCTTCGGCGATACCAAAATCTTTATCTACCCGGGCTATCACTACCAGGTGATTGACGCGCTGGTGACCAATTTCCACCTGCCAGAATCAACGCTGATTATGCTGGTATCGGCGTTTGCCGGTTATCGGCACACCATGCATGCTTATCAGCAGGCGGTGGCAGAGCAGTACCGTTTCTTCAGCTATGGCGATGCCATGTTTATCACCCGAAATCC
This sequence comes from Avena atlantica, assembly GCA_910589765.1. Lineage (NCBI taxonomy): Eukaryota > Viridiplantae > Streptophyta > Magnoliopsida > Poales > Poaceae > Avena > Avena atlantica. The sequence continues at coordinate 1,433,517 of CAJUWN010001535.1, read as the reverse complement.
TGAGGCATACGCCGAGATCCCGGGCCAGTAATCTCCCTGGACGGGACACTCCCGTCCTTTATAACCATTTGCATCGGACTGTTTATCCGGTGGAGGCAATGTGAAGTTTGAATTAGACACAACTGACGGCCGCGCGCGTCGTGGCCGCCTGGTCTTTGACCGTGGCGTGGTAGAAACCCCGGCATTTATGCCCGTGGGCACTTACGGCACCGTAAAAGGCATGACTCCGGAAGAAGTACAGGATACCGGTGCGCAGATCATCCTCGGCAACACCTTCCATTTATGGTTGCGTCCAGGCCAGGAGATCATGAAATTGCACGGCGACCTGCACGACTTTATGCAGTGGAAAGGGCCGATCCTGACTGACTCCGGCGGCTTCCAGGTCTTCAGCCTGGGCGACATTCGTAAGATCACCGAAAAGGGCGTGCACTTCCGCAACCCGATTAACGGCGATGCGATCTTCCTCGATCCTGAAAAATCGATGGAAATTCAGTACGATCTCGGCTCTGATATCGTAATGATTTTCGATGAATGCACACCGTACCCGGCCGACTGGGATTACGCGAAGCGTTCGATGGAGATGTCGCTGCGCTGGGCGCAACGTAGCCGCGATCGCTTTGATTCCTTAGGAAATAAAAATGCCTTATTTGGCATAATCCAGGGCAGTGTTTACGAAGATTTACGAGATGTGTCAGTTAAAGGACTGGTAGAGATTGGCTTTGATGGGTACGCTGTGGGCGGCCTGGCGGTCGGTGAGCCAAAGGAAGATATGCACCGTATTCTGGAGCACGTCTGCCCGCAGCTTCCGCAGGATAAACCGCGCTATCTGATGGGCGTCGGTAAGCCACAGGATCTGGTGGAAGGCGTCCGTCGCGGTATTGATATGTTTGACTGTGTGATGCCGACGCGTAATGCGCGTAACGGCCATCTGTTTGTGACCGACGGGGTGGTAAAAATCCGCAACGCGAAGTACAAAGATGACACGTCGCCGCTGGATGCTGAGTGTGATTGCTACACCTGTCGCAATTACAGCCGTGCATACCTGTATCATCTTGATCGCTGTAACGAAATTTTGGGTGCGCGTCTGAACACCATCCACAATCTGCGTTACTATCAGCGCCTGATGGCCGGTTTACGCCAGGCTATCGAAGAAGGTAAGTTAGAGCACTTCGTGACCGAATTCTACCAACGGACGGGGCTGGCGGTTCCGCCATTGCCGTCTGATAATTAAACAATGAGGGAAATTTAATGAGCTTTTTCACTTCTGATGCCGTGGCAGCCGCAGCTCCATCTCAGGGAAGTCCTTATTCTCTGGTGATCATGCTGGTGGTATTTGGCCTGATTTTCTACTTCATGATCCTGCGCCCACAGCAGAAACGTGCGAAAGAGCACAAGAAACTGATGGACTCTATCTCTAAGGGTGATGAAGTGCTGACGACCGGTGGCCTGGTCGGTCGCGTGACCAAAGTAGCTGAGACTGGCTATGTTGCTATCGCACTGAACGATACCACTGAAGTTGTGGTCAAACGTGACTTCGTAGCTGCCGTTCTGCCGAAAGGTACCATGAAGGCGCTGTAATCTTTTGATTTCCCTAAGGGAACTGCCGTGTTAAACCGTTATCCTTTGTGGAAGTACATCATGCTGATCGTCGTATTACTCGTCGGTCTGCTGTATGCACTGCCCAACCTGTATGGTGAGGATCCGGCTGTTCAGGTCACTGGTGCGCGCGGAAGCGCCGCCAGTGAGCAAACGCTGGTTCAGATCCAGAATGCATTAAAACAAGATAATATCCAGAGCAAATCACTGGCACTGGAAAATGGCGCTATTCTGGCGCGTTTCGCGAATACCGACGTGCAGCTGCGCGCGCGTGAAGCGATTATGCAGGCTCTTGGCGAGAATTACGTAGTGGCGCTTAACCTCGCCCCGGCTACTCCAACCTGGCTCGCCATGCTGGCCGCAGAGCCGATGAAACTCGGTCTCGATCTGCGCGGCGGCGTTCACTTCCTGATGGAAGTCGATATGGATACCGCTCTGGGTAAACTCCAGGAGCAGAACATCGACAACCTGCGTAGCGACCTGCGTGATAAAAATATTCCTTACGTTAACGTGCGCAAGACCGACAACTATGGTCTGGAAATTCGTTTCCGCGACGCAGGCGCACGTGACGAAGCGGTGAGTTATCTGACCGGCCGCCATCGCGATATGGTTATCAATAGCAGCGGCAGCAATGCCCTGACGGCGGTAATGAGCGATGAGCGTATGCGTGAAGCGCGTGAATATGCGGTTCAGCAGAACATCAACATTCTGCGTAACCGTGTTAATCAGCTTGGCGTTGCGGAACCACTGGTACAGCGTCAGGGTTCTGACCGTATCGTGGTTGAACTGCCGGGTATTCAGGATACGGCACGTGCTAAAGAGATCCTCGGCGCGACAGCGACGCTGGAATTCCGTCTGGTTAACACCAGCGTGGATGCCACCGCTGCAGCTAACGGCCGCGTACCGGGTGACTCTGAAGTGAAAGACATGCGTGATGGCCAGCCAGTGGTGCTGTACAAACGTGTGATCCTCACCGGTGACCATATTACCGACTCCACCTCAAGCACCGATGAATACAACCAGCCTCAGGTTAATATCTCCCTGGACAGCGCTGGCGGTAACATCATGTCCAACTTCACCAAGGACAGCGTCGGCAAAGCGATGGCAACCCTGTTTGTTGAGTACAAAGACAGCGGGAAGAAAGATGCCAACGGCCGTGCCATTCTGGCGAAGCAGGAAGAGGTGATTAACGTGGCGAACATCCAGTCCCGACTGGGTAACAGCTTCCGAATTACCGGTATCAACAACCCGAATGAGGCCCGTCAGCTGTCGCTGCTGCTGCGTGCCGGTGCGTTGATTGCGCCAATCCAGATTGTGGAAGAACGTACCATTGGTCCAACCATGGGTGCGCAGAACATCACTCAGGGTCTGGAAGCCTGCCTGTGGGGCCTGATCGCTTCCATCGTCTTTATGGTGGTTTACTACCGTAAGTTCGGTGTGATTGCGACCTCTGCACTGGTGGCGAACCTGGTATTGATTGTCGGAATCATGTCACTGCTGCCGGGCGCAACGCTGACCATGCCGGGTATTGCCGGTATCGTGTTAACGCTGGCGGTAGCCGTTGATGCCAACGTACTGATTAACGAACGTATCAAGGAAGAGCTGAAGAATGGGCGTTCCATTCAGCAGGCGATCCATGAAGGCTATAAAGGCGCGTTTTCCAGTATTATTGATGCCAACGTCACGACGCTGATTACCGCGATCATTCTGTACGCTGTGGGCACCGGCTCAATTAAAGGCTTTGCGATCACCACCGCCATCGGCGTTGTGACCTCAATGTTTACTGCCATTGTCGGTACCCGCGCCATCGTAAACCTGTTGTACGGCGGCAAACGCATCAACAAGCTGTCTATCTGAGGAGTGCGATGTGGCACAGGACTATAGCGTTGAACAACTGAACTACGGCCGTAAAGTCCATGACTTTATGCGCTGGGACAAAGTGGCCTTTACTCTTTCGGGGCTGCTGCTGATCGCTTCCTGCCTGATTATGGGCCTGAAGGGGTTTAACTGGGGTCTGGACTTCACCGGTGGTACGGTGATTGAAATTACCCTGAAAAACCGGCTGATATCGAGCAGCTGCGCGGCGCGCTGGAGAAATCCGGCTTCGTCGACCCGCAGGTGCAGAACTTCGGCAGCAGCCGCGACGTGCTGGTTCGCATGTCGCCAAACGAAGGCAATGCCGGTCAGGAGCTGGGCAACAAGGTGGTGACTATCATCAACCAGGCCAGCCAGCAGAACGCCACCGTTAAGCGTATTGAGTTCGTCGGCCCGAGCGTGGGTAGCGATCTGGCGCAGGCGGGCGGTATGGCGCTGCTGGTGGCTTTGATTGCCATCCTGATTTACGTTGGCTTCCGCTTCGAATGGCGTCTGGCACTGGGGGCGGTACTGGCCCTGGCGCACGACGTGGTGATTACCATGGGGATACTCTCACTGTTCCACATTGAGATTGACCTGACCATCGTGGCGTCGCTGATGTCGGTTATCGGCTACTCGCTGAACGACAGTATCGTGGTATCGGACCGTATTCGTGAGAACTTCCGCAAGATCCGTCGCGGTACGCCTTACGATATCGTCAACGTCTCGCTGACGCAGACGCTGAGCCGTACCATCATGACCTCTGCCACCACGCTGGTGGTGGTGCTGATGCTGTTTATCTTCGGCGGTGCGCTGCTGGAAGGCTTCTCGCTGACCATGCTGATCGGTGTTTCCATTGGTACCGTTTCTTCAATCTATGTGGCTTCGGCGCTGGCATTGAAGTTGGGTATGAAACGTGAGCACATGCTGCAGCAGAAAGTGGAAAAAGAGGGCGCAGATCAGCCTTCGATTCTGCCTTAACCAGACGGGTTAGGGGCCATAGCGGGCGGACCGAAAAAGAGGTCCGCCCCGACAAAAAAGCTGCATCGGATGATGCGGCTTTTTTTATGGCGCGGTTTTCACTACCACATCATGGATGCGCACATAGCCCAGCTGCTCCGGCGGCAGGTTGCTCAGGCGCAGCGAGACAGTTTCTTCACTCTTAGGCAGCAGCGCGCTGTCGACCTGAATCTGCTGTGACTGGCTGTTGACGGTGAGGGGTTTGCCGGTGGCGGCGTCCAGCTCGCCCCATTCCACTTCGGCAGTGAAGGCAGGAAGCGGGGCGTCATTGGTGGCATGAATTTGCAGGATCGCGCGCGTGCCGTTGGCTTCCGCCTCCACATGGCTTAGCGACAGCTTGAGGTCACCGGCCTGGCTTTTCAGCACCACGCCGGTTTTTGCTGCGGGTAACAGCCAGGCACCCTGCGCAGAGCCGCTATTGAGATTACCCTGCCTTTCCAGTGCGCTGGCCTGATTCGTTAGCTGGCGCATCTCCTGGCTCAGCTTTCCGACCTCATTATGCAGCTGACTGATTTTCGGCTGCGGCGGCGTAGCGGCACACCCTGCCAAAAGCAGCAGAGAACTGACCAGCGAAAGTCTGAGATAAGCCGTTGTCATTGTTCATTTCCTTGTGATTAAACCGATTCACTTTATCTTAGAGCAAACGAGTCTTAACCGCCCGCAGATAAATCCTCTGTTTTGTTGCGCAAGACCGATAAAATTGGTGCGTAATTACCGAGCCGGCTTTGGCAGCAGGACACGATCGCGGTACACTAACCGCTAATTTTCAGGATTATCAGGACGCGACATGCATTGCCCATTCTGTTCCGCCGTCGATACCAAAGTGATCGATTCCCGCCTGGTCGGGGAAGGCACCTCCGTGCGCCGCCGCCGTCAGTGCCTGGTGTGTCACGAGCGCTTTACCACGTTTGAAGTGGCGGAGCTGGTGATGCCGCGCGTGGTCAAGAGCAATGATGTGCGCGAACCGTTCAACGAAGACAAGCTGCGCAGCGGGCTGATGAAGGCGCTGGAGAAGCGCCCGGTCAATTCCGACGCGGTAGAAAACCGCCCTCAGCCACATTAAAAGCCAGCTGCGCGCCACCGGTGAACGCGAAGTTGCCAGCAAGCTTATCGGTGGGCTGGTAATGGATGAGCTGAAAAAACTGGATAAAGTTGCCTATATCCGCTTTGCTTCGGTTTACCGCAGCTTCGAAGACATTCGTGAATTTGGCGAAGAGATTGCCCGCTTACAGGACTGACGCGATGCGTGATGAAATCTACATGGCGCGCGCGCTGGAACTGGCGCGCCGCGGCCGCTTTTACCACCACGCCGAACCCTAACGTCGGCTGCGTGATCGTGCGCGACGGCGCCATCGTCGGCGAGGGCTATCACCTGCGCGCCGGTGAACCGCACGCGGAGGTGCATGCCCTGCGTATGGCAGGAGATCGTGCCAAAGGGGCCACCGCTTACGTCACGCTGGAACCGTGCAGCCACCACGGACGCACGCCGCCGTGCTGTGATGCCTGATTGCCGCGGGCGTCAGCCGGGTGGTTGCCGCCATGCAGGACCCAAACCCGGAAGTGGCGGGCCGCGGTCTTTATCGTTTGCAGCAGGCGGGTATTGACGTCAGCCACGGGTTGATGATGCAGGAAGCGGAAGCGCTGAACCGTGGCTTTCTCAAGCGCATGCGCACCGGGTTCCCGTGGGTGCAGCTTAAGCTGGGGGCTTCGCTGGATGGCCGTACGGCAATGGCCAGCGGCGAAAGTCAGTGGATCACCTCACCCGAGGCGCGGCGCGATGTGCAGCGGCTGCGCGCGCAGAGCTCGGCTATCCTCAGCACCAGCGCCACGGTGCTGGCGGATAATCCTTCCCTGACCGTGCGGTACGACGAGCTGGACAGCGGCACGCAGGCGGAATACCCGCCCGAACTGCTGCGTCAGCCAGTGAGAATTATCGTCGACAGCCAGAATCGCGTCATGCCCGGGCACCGATTGATTGCACAATCGGGGGAAACCTGGCTGGCACGCACGCAGTGTGACGAGCAAAGCTGGCCGGAGAACGTGACGCAGTTTTGCGTGCCGCGTCATCACGATCGCCTCGATCTGGTGTCGATGATGATGCTGCTCGGCAGAAAACAGATTAACAGCGTCTGGGTGGAGGCCGGAGCACAGTTTGCCGGGGCGCTGCTGCAGGCCGGTGTGGTAGACGAGCTGATCGTCTACCTGGCGCCGAAGCTGCTGGGTGATGCCGGGCGTGGCCTGTGCCACCTGCCGGGCTTGCAGCAGCTGGCCGCCGCCCCGGCCTTTACCTATAGTGATATTCGTCAGCTGGGGCCTGATTTACGCCTCACGCTGAGCCCGTTATGACGGTTTCTGCAAAAACAAGCAGAGCGCCGAAGAGTGTGATAGAATCCGCCCCCCTGCGGGGCCAAACAGAACCCTGAAAGGAAGATTATGAACGTTATTGAAGCTGCTGTTGCTACCCCTGACGCGCGCGTTGCCCTGGTTATTGCGCGTTTCAACAACTTTATCAACGACAGCCTGCTGAGCGGTGCCATCGATGCCCTGAAGCGTATCGGCCAGGTGAAAGATGAAAACATCACCGTCATCTGGGTTCCGGGCGCTTACGAACTGCCAATGACTGCACGTGCCGTGGCGAAAGCCGGTAAGCATGATGCGATTGTGGCACTGGGCACGGTGATCCGTGGCGGTACTGCTCATTTCGAATATGTGGCAGGTGAGGCCAGTTCTGGCCTGGCCAGCGTTGCCATGAACAGCGATATCCCGGTTGCCTTTGGCGTGCTGACGACGGAAAGCATCGAGCAGGCCATTGAACGCGCCGGAACCAAAGCGGGTAATAAAGGTGCTGAAGCAGCCCTGACCGCTCTGGAAATGATTAACGTATTGAAAGCCATCAAAGCCTGATTTTAAGGGGAATTTCGTGAAACCTGCTGCTCGTCGCCGCGCCCGTGAATGTGCTGTTCAGGCACTTTACTCCTGGCAAATCTCCAAAAACGACATCGCTGATGTCGAATACCAGTTTCTGGCGGAACAGGACGTCAAAGACGTCGATATTACTTACTTCCGTGAGCTGGTCGGCGGCGTTGCAACTAACAGTGCATACCTCGACGGCCTGATGAAACCATACCTGTCGCGCCAGCTGGAAGAGCTGGGACAGGTTGAACTGGCCGTTCTGCGTATCTCACTGTTTGAACTCAGCAAGCGTGCAGACGTTCCCTATAAAGTGGCGATCAATGAGGGGATCGAGCTGGCCAAAGTGTTCGGCGCTGAAGACAGCCATAAGTTTGTCAACGGCGTGCTGGATAAAGCCGCTCCGCAGATCCGCCCAAACCGCAAATAATTCTCTGAGGCCGCTAACCCGGCCTCTTCTTTTATACTCCCGGAATGCACTATGGCATGTGGCGAATTTGAACTGATCGCGCGTTACTTTGACCGCGTGACAAGCTCCCGTCGCGATGTGGAAAAAGGCATCGGCGATGACTGTGCGCTACTCAGCGTACCTGAAAAACAGACCCTGGCTATCAGCACCGACACGCTGGTGGAAGGGGTTCACTTCCTGCGCGACATCCACCCCGCCGATCTCGGTTACAAAGCCCTGGCCGTCAATTTAAGCGATCTCGCGGCGATGGGGGCCGATCCTGCCTGGTTAACGCTGGCACTGACGCTACCGGAAATTAACGAAGAGTGGCTCAAGGATTTCAGCAACAGCCTGTTTGAACTGCTCGACTACTACGATATGCAGCTGGTCGGCGGTGACACCACGCGTGGCCCACTCAGCATGACGCTGGGCATCCACGGCCTGGTGCCGCAGGGCAGAGCGCTGAAGCGCAGCGGCGCACGCGTCGGTGACTGGATCTACGTGACCGGCACGCTGGGTGACAGCGCGGCGGGGCTGGAACTGCTGCAGCACCACGTGAAAATTAACGATCCGGCGGCGCATGAAGCGTTGATCAAGCGCCATCTGCGCCCGATGCCGCGCATTTTGCAGGGCCAGGCGCTGCGCGATCTCGCCAGCTCGGCTATCGATCTTTCTGATGGGCTGATCTCCGATCTCGGCCATATTCTCAAAGCCAGCGACTGTGGCGCACGCCTTAATCTGGACGCGCTGCCGCTCTCTGCGGCGATGAAGCAGCACTTCGAGCCGCAGCAGGCCATCCGCTGGGCGCTGAGCGGTGGCGAGGATTATGAGCTGTGCTTCACGGTACCGGAAATTAACCGCGGCGCGCTGGACGTGGCGCTGGGCTATCATGGCGTGCCGTTCACTTGCATCGGTCAGATTGCTCCGCAGTCGGAAGGCCTGACGCTGTTGCAGAACGACAAGCCGGTAGAGTTCAACCTGAAAGGATTTGACCATTTTGGCACGCGCTAAGGATGTGGCGAAAAGTCGCCTGAAGATGAGTAACCCGTGGCACCTGCTGGCGACCGGGTTTGGCAGCGGTTTAAGCCCGTGGATGCCGGGCACCGTGGGTTCCGTTGCCGCAATACCGCTCTGGTATCTGATGAGCTTCCTGCCACAGGACCTCTATTCACTGGTGGTACTGCTGGGGATCTGCATTGGTGTCTACCTGTGTCACCGCACGGCGAAAGATATGGGCGTGCACGATCACGGAGCATTGTCTGGGATGAGTTTATCGGCATGTGGATCACGCTGATGGCGATCCCGGTTAACAGCTGGCAGTGGGTACTGGCCGGTTTTGTGGTTTTCCGCGTGCTGGATATCTGGAAGCCGTGGCCAATCCGCTGGTTCGACCGTAACGTGCACGGCGGTATGGGGATCATGGTGGATGATATTATCGCCGGGGTGATCTCAGCAGGAATTTTGTTTGCGGCCGCGCACTACTGGCCACTCTAAATGTTCCGGGTCGGGCATGCCCGGCCCTCACGCGATACGCCGTTATCCGTTACTCGAATCCCACCACGCTGTGCGGCTGATACACGCTCTCCAGCTCGAAAATCTCTTCATGCGTTAACTCCACCTCTACCGCTTTCACCAGGTCGGCCAGCTGTTCGCTGCGCGATGCGCCGATAATCGGCGCGGTGACGGCCGGTTTGCTCAGCAGCCAGGCGAGTGCAACCTGCGCCCGGCTGACGCCTTTATCGCTGGCGATATTGGCCAGCCGTTCGGCAATCTCAGCGTCATTCTGTTCACTTTGGCTGTAAAGCGTGGCGCCATATTCATCAGAGACGGAGCGGGCGGTGGTTTCCCCCCACGGGCGCGTCAGGCGACCTCGCGCCAGCGGGCTCCACGGCAACACCGTGATGTTCTCTTTCAGGCACAGAGGGTGCATTTCCCGCTCCTCCTCGCGCTGGATCAGGTTGTACTGATCCTGCATGCTGACAAACCGCGTCCAGCCGTTGTTGTCCGCCGTATGCAGCGCGCGGGCAAACTGCTCGGGATGCATGGAAGAGGCACCGATATAGCGCGCTTTGCCGGACTGCACCACGTCATGCAGCGCCTCCAGCGTCTCTTCCAGCGGCGTGTCGTAGTCCCAGCGGTGAATTTGTAGCAGGTCGACATGATCCATACCGAGACGTTCAAGGCTGTCGTCTATCGACTGCAAAATATTGGCGCGCGACAGCCCGCCGGAAAGATTGCTCATCGGGAAATAGACCTTAGTGGCGACGACGACCTCATCGCGGCGGGCGAAGTCACGCAGGGCGCGGCCGACGATCTCCTCGCTGCTGCCGTCCGAGTAGCTGTTGGCGGTGTCGAAAAAATTGATCCCGGCTTCCAGCGCCTGCTTAATCAGCGGGCGGCTGCTCTCTTCCGGCAGTGTCCAGGCATGGCGGCCGCGATCGGGCTCACCATAGGTCATGCAACCGAGGCACAGGCGGGAGACGGTCAGGTCGGTATTGGCTAACTTAAGGGTTTTCATTCGGGTCGCTCCTGCTGGTTATTTACCCTAAGCATAGCAGGTGACAGGCTCCCCCGCGGGGGAGCCGAAGGGGAGTTACTGCGCCAGCCAGTCGGCAATCTGCTGCTGAATACCGGCGGCATCCAGTTGATAATCTACGCGGATCTCGTCCTGGGTGCCCTGTGGAATAAACTCATCCGGCAGGCCGATATTCAACACGGGAACGGCTGACGTTTTGCCATCAGCAGTTCATTGACGCCGCTACCGGCACCGCCTTTGATCGCCCCTTCTTCCAGGGTGATCAGGGCTTCATGACTGCCAGCCAGCTCAAGGATTAACGCCTCGTCGAGCGGCTTAACAAAGCGCATATCCACCAGCGTGGCATTCAGGGCTTCAGCCGCCGCGCGGGCCTCAGGCAGCAGCGTACCGAAGTTGAGGATCGCCAGTTTTTCACCGCGGCTCAGCACGCGGCCTTTACCCAGCGGCAATGATGCCAGCGGTTCGAGGGGGGCCCCGGTGCCGGTGCCACGCGGATAGCGCACTGCGCTTGGCCCGCTGCTGTGGTGGTAACCGGTGAACAGCATCTGGCGGCACTCGTTCTCATCGCTTGGCGTCATGATGACCATGTTCGGAATGCAGCGCAGGAACGCGATGTCGAAGGCACCCTGGTGCGTCTGCCCGTCGGCGCCGACGATGCCGCCGCGGTCAATGGCAAACAGCACCGGCAGTTTCTGGATCGCCACATCGTGGATCAGCTGATCGTAGGCGCGCTGCAGGAAGGTGGAGTAGATCGCCACTACCGGCTTGTAGCCGCCAATTGCCAGGCCCGCAGCGAACGTCACCGCATGCTGCTCGGCAATTGCCACGTCGAAATATTGCTGCGGATAGTCGCGCGAGAAGCTCACCATACCGGAACCTTCGCGCATCGCCGGGGTGACCGCCATCAGCTTGCTGTCTTCCGCGGCGGTTTCACTCAGCCACTGGCCGAAAATTTTAGAGTAGCTTGGCAGACCGTCGGCGCTTTTTGGCAGCAGGCCGCTGGCCGGGTCAAATTTAGGTACCGCGTGCCAGCTAATCGGATCTTTTTCGGCCGGGGCATAGCCCTTGCCTTTTTTGGTCATGATATGCAGGAACTGCGGGCCTTTGAGTGCGCGCATATTGCTTAGGGTCTGCACCAGCGCCAGCACGTCATGGCCGTCGACCGGGCCGATATAGTTAAAGCCCAGTTCCTCAAACAGCGTTCCCGGCACCACCATACCTTTCAGGTGCTCTTCGGTGCGCTTCACCAGCTCTTTGATCGGCGGCAGGCCGCCGAGCACCTTTTTACCGCCTTCACGCAGGCGGGAATAGGTCTTGCCGGAGAGGATCTGTGCCAGACGGTTGTTGAGCGCCCCCACGTTTTCTGAAATCGACATCTCATTGTCGTTCAGCACCACCAGCAGGTCGGCTTTGATATCGCCTGCATGGTTCATCGCTTCGAACGCCATCCCGGCAGTGATCGCCCCATCGCCTATTACGCAGGCGGTACGGCGGCCTTTGCCTTCTTTGCCGGCGGCGACTGCCATGCCCAGACCTGCGCTGATTGAGGTTGAGGAGTGGCCGACATTCAGCACGTCGTACTCGCTCTCATCACGCCACGGGAACGGGTGCAGGCCATTTTTCTGGCGGATGGTGCCGATACGGTCACGGCGGCCGGTCAGGATTTTATGCGGATAGGCCTGATGGCCAACGTCCCACACCAGATGATCGAACGGCGTGTTGTAGACATAATGCAGCGCAACGGTGAGCTCAACCACGCCGAGGCCGGAAGCAAAATGACCGCTGGAGCGGCTAACGCTGTCGAGCAGATACTGGCGCAGCTCGTCACAGAGTTTTGGCAGACTCTCTTTCGGTAGCAAACGTAATTCTTGCACCGTGCTTGCGAGGGCAAGCGTCGGGTATTTTGCAGGTTCAAAGCTCATCGAGGACTCATTTGGAAGTTATTTATCGCGTTCAATTATAAAGCCTGCCAGCGCCCGCAGTGGGGTCGTGTCATACGACTGCGCGGCCAGCGTTTTCTAATGCGCTGAGGGATTCCTGATACAGATCCCATGCTTTTGCCTTCGCACTGTCAAGCCCCATTAAGGCCGGGTAGGTACTCTTGCCTAACTGCTGATCGGCTCCCTGCCGCTTACCGATAATGGCGGTATCACCAATAACGTCCAGAATATCGTCCTGCACCTGGAAAGCCAGGCCAATTGCGTTGGCGTAGCGGTCAAGCGCAGGAGGGCATCGCGCCCGCGTTCGCCCGCGGTTAATGCACCGAGACGCACCGCCGAGCGGATTAATGCCCCGGTTTTGTGGCGGTGGATCTGCTCCAGCGCGGCTAAATCAACCTGCTGGCCTTCAGCGGCCAGGTCCAGTGCTTGTCCTCCGCACATGCCCGCTACGCCGCTAGCCTGGGCCAGTTCGGACAGCATTGCAATACGCGCCTCCGCCGTGACGCCTGGCATCGGGGTATCGGCAAGGATGGAGAAAGCCAGAGTCTGCAGGGCATCACCGGCAAGAATCGCCGTGTCTTCGCCAAACTTAATATGGCAGGTGGGCTGGCCACGCCGCAGGCTGTCGTCATCCATGGCCGGTAAATCGTCATGGATCAGGGAATACGCATGAATACATTCAACCGCAGCAGCCGGGGCATCCAGCGCTGCATCGTCAGCATGTAGCATGGTGCCAGTGGCGTAAACCAGGAAAGGGCGCAGCCTTTTACCCCCTAATAATGCACCATATTCCATGGCATTCACCAGAGGAGAACTCTGAAATGGTTGCCCGGAGATAAAGCGCTGAAGCGCAGCATTAACTCGTTGAAAGTGCGCGCTAAGGATCAGGTTAAAATCCATCACTCATTTTCCGGCGTGAAAGGCGTCAGTTCGGCGTTCTTATCATCGCTGAGTAATATCTGTACCCGCTGCTCGGCCTGCTGTAGCGTCTGCTGCCCGGCACGTGCCAGCTGCACACCACGCTCAAACTCATTCAGCGCCTCTTCCAGCGGAAGGTTGCCGCTTTCCAGACGGGTGACGATCTGCTCCAGCTGCTGTAGCGATGTTTCAAAACTGGCAGGCGGTTCGGCTTTTTTCGGCATTTTTAGATCCTGACTTATCATTTTTCATCAGCAAGCGCTCATGGTAGCCGACTCTAAATGATTAGCAAAATATCCCCTGCATTTTTCACGCGGCGGGGAAGGGTGATATCGGCAGCAGCCACCGGTCAAAGATGATATACTGTTTTTCCTGGATGCAAAGAGCGCAAGCCCGTTGCAAGACTCTGATTTTATCAGTTAAGCGCCCCTCTTTTCAGCACTTAATTACCTGACGAATATATACCGCCATGAAGTTTATCATTAAGTTATTCCCTGAAATTACGATTAAAAGTCAGTCAGTTCGCCTGCGTTTATCAAAATCCTGACCGGAAATATTCGCAACGTCCTAAAACCTTTCGATGAAACCCTTGCCGTGGTGCGCCACTGGGACAACATTGAAGTGCGTGCAAAAGATGAAAGCCAGCGTGCGGCGATTATCGCCGAGCTGACGCGCATTCCCGGTATCCATCATGTGCTGGCGGTAGAAGATCGTCCGTATACCGATGTGCATAATATCTTTGAGCAGGTGCTGGAGATGAATCGCGAGCGCATTGAAGGCAAAACCTTCTGCGTGCGCGTTAAGCGGCGCGGGAAGCACGAGTTCAGCTCGCAGGACGTGGAACGCTATGTGGGGGGCGGGCTAAATCAGCACGTGGCCAGCGCCCAGGTGCAGCTCAACCGCCCGGAAGTGACGGTCAATCTTGAAATTGAAGATGACAAGCTGGTGCTGGTGACCGCACGTTACGAAGGCATCGGCGGCTATCCGATCGGTACTCAGGAGGATGTGCTGTCGCTGATTTCTGGCGGCTTTGACTCCGGGTTTCCAGCTATATGCTGATGCGCCGCGGCTGTCGTGTGCACTACTGCTTCTTTAACCTTGGCGGTGCTGCTCATGAGATTGGCGTTCGTCAGGTGGCCCACTATCTGTGGAAGCGCTACGGTAGCTCGCACCGCGTGCGCTTTGTCGCTATCGACTTTGAGCCGGTAGTCGGTGAGATTCTGGAAAAAGTGGATGACGGCCAGATGGGCGTGGTGCTGAAGCGTATGATGGTGCGCGCCGCGTCACAAATTGCTGAGCGTTACGGCGTGCAGGCACTGGTGACAGGCGAAGCGCTGGGGCAGGTCTCGAGCCAGACGCTGACTAACCTGCGCCTGATCGACAATGCCAGCGATACCCTGATCCTGCGCCCGCTGATCTCCCACGATAAAGAGCACATCATTAAGATTGCGCGTGAGATTGGCACCGAAGATTTTGCCCGCACCATGCCGGAATACTGCGGCGTGATTTCAAAAAGCCCGACCGTGAAAGCGGTGAAGGCGAAAATTGAGGCCGAAGAGCAGAACTTTGATTTCTCTATTCTCGACCGCATGGTTGAGCAGGCAACTAACGTGGATATCCGCGAGATTGCAGAGAAAACCGAAGAGGAAGTGGTGGAAGTCGAAACGGTGGCTTCGTTTGCGGAAAACGATGTGGTGCTGGATATTCGCTCGAACGACGAGCAGGAAGCCCGCCCGCTGAGCGTAGACGGCGTCGAGGTTAAATCCCTGCCGTTTTACAAGCTGGGTACGCAGTTTGGCGACCTCGATCAGAGCAAAACCTGGCTGCTGTACTGTGAGCGTGGGGTGATGAGCCGCCTGCAGGCACTCTATCTGCACGAGCAGGGCTTCAAAAACGTCAAGGTTTATCGCCCATAACCTGTAGGGCGGACCTTTTTTCGGTCCGCCCGCATGCAAATCCGGCCTCGCGCCATTAATCGCGATAATCGTAAATTCCCGCCGCCAGCACCATCTGTTCAGCCACTTCACGCGCTTTCTCTTTCCCTGCCACTAAATCAATCAGCTTCAGTGCGAAATCGATCGCCGTGCCCGGCCCCTGGCTGGTCAGCAGATTGACGCGGCGGTCCCATACCACGCGGCGGTCCATCCACTTCTCTTCCGGAATGGTCTCTTTCAGAGCCGGAAAGCCGGTCATATTGCCGACCGGGAACAGATTGTGGGGGATCAGTACGGTGCCGGGCGCAGCGCAGATCGCGGCAACAATGCGTCCTGCCAGGTTGAACTGGCGCACGGTCTCCACCAGCAGCGGGCTGTCGCGAAAACACTCGGCGCCTTTGAGGCCACCGGGCAGCACGATGGCGGCGTAGTCATCATCGGCAACTTCAACCAGCGGCGCGTCGGCCAGCAGGCGCACGCCGCGTGAACAGACGATTTCGCAGCTGCCGTCATCGGCAACGCTGGCGGTGACCACCCTCAGCCCGGCACGGACCAGCAAATCGATGGTGGTGACGGCCTCTGTCTCTTCACTGCCAGGTGCCAGGCAAACCAGAACCGATGGATTCGCGGTCATAATCATGTTCCTTTCGTTTAATAAATTCATAAAGACGGTTGTTTTCCGGCGTGGCGATGCCCTGAGCACGGGCGCGGCGGATGACGTAGCCGTTGATATAGTCGATTTCGCTGCGGCGCTGGGCGCGGATATCCTGCAGCATTGATGAGGTATTACCCGCGGTGGTGCGAATGACTTCCAGGACATAGTCGACCAGCCATTCGCGTGAAATATGCTGACCTTCACGCTCCATCACGCTGGCGACTTCGTCGCACAGCGCCTCAATCTCCGCACGCCTGTGCGCCAGCTCGCCGTTGGTGCAGTTGTACAGCACTGTGAGCGGGTTTATCACGCAGTTAACCGCCAGCTTCTGCCACGCGGCGGAAGCCACGTTGTTATGCCACGCAACGTCGGGCAGGGCGAGATGCAGCATTTCTGCCAGATCGCTCATCGCTTCGCTCGCGGGCGATGTTGGGCCAATATGAGTAATGCCGGAAGCAACATGGACGATCACCGTGCCGTCGCGCTTAGCCGCATGCGTGGTCACGCCGCGCAGCAGCGGCTGGGGCAGGCTTCTCAACTCATCCAACGTACCCATACCGTTGTGCAGCAGCAGCACCGGGCAATTTTCCGGCAGAATAGCTGCAGGTTTTTAACCGATTCAGAAACCTGCCAGGCTTTAAGCGTCACAATCAGCAGTTCGCTGGCGGCGAGAAAAGCCGGATCGTTGGCAATAAAGGTTTTGTTGACGGTGTGACCGTCAAGGTCAACCACATTCACCGAGCAGTAAGGTTGCGGAACCCGCAGCCAGCCCTGTACCTCGTGTCCCTGTTTATCAAGAGCAGCCAGCCAGATCTGCCCTAAAGCGCCGCATCCGAGTACGGTAATTTTCATTGTTCCTCCCGCGTGCGGGTTATGTTCATTGCCGTGCAGCCCGCCTGCTCATTATTATAGCTATCAGCGCCTGTCATTTTATTTACCCGCGGCAAGCAGGTATTATGCCTGTCACTTTAGTATCAGGAGAATAGATCATGCCATCTTTCGATATCGTTTCTGAAATTGATATGCAGGAAGTGCGTAACGCAGTAGATACTGCTAACCGTGAAATCGCTACCCGCTTTGACTTTCGCGGCGTGGAAGCCAGCTTTGAGCTGAATGATAAGAACGAATCCATCAAGGTGCTGAGCGAATCTGATTTTCAGGTTAAGCAGCTGGTGGACATTCTGCGCGAGAAGCTGCTGAAGCGTGGCATCGAAGGTGCAGCGCTTGATGTGCCGGAGCAGATCGTACACAGCGGTAAAAGCTGGAGTGTCGAAGCCAAAATGAAAAAAGGCATCGAATCTGACATCGCTAAAAAGCTGGTGAAGCAGATTAAAGACAGCAAAGTGAAGGTGCAGACCCAGATTCAGGGTGATGAACTGCGCGTCACCGGTAAATCACGTGATGATTTGCAGAGTGCGATGGCGATTGTGCGCAAAGCCGATCTGGGCCAGCCGTTCCAGTTCAAGAACTTCCGCGACTAACTCTAACTTCCAGGGGCCGGTTGGAAAACCATCGGCCCCTGCTTTCTGCCCGCCTGTTAATTAAGCTGCTGTCGCGATGAGTTTCTCAATCTCGGCACGGTTGGTCACTTTGCTGTCGATTTTGATGTAGGCACTTTTCTCTTCCGCCACGATAAACACCGCGGAAACGCCTGGCTGAGCCTTCAGCTGGCGCTCCAGCTCGCTTTTATCCAGCGAACTTCCTTCCAAAGTAACGCGCAGGCTGCTGACATAGGGCGGTTCCTGCATAGTCAGGCTCACCAGCAGCCAGACGAACGCCACCAGCGCCCCGACCAGGAACACGCTTTGTGCATCGATATGACCGTACACCCAGCCGCCCATGCTGCCGCCAATGGCCACCCCAAGGAACTGGCTGGTGGAGTAGAGACCCATCGCCGTCCCTTTGTATCCCGGAGGGGACTCTTTACTGACCAGCGAGGGCAGGATGGCTTCCATCAGGTTTAAAGCCGATAAAGAACAGCTGAACGCCAATCACCAGCGTCCAGAAATGGTTACCTGCGCCCCACAGCACCACTTCAGCCACCAGCACCAGCGCCACGCAGCCGACAAATACCCGCTTCATGCGGCGTTTCACTTCGGCGTAGATGATAAAACGGCAGTACGGCGGCGAAGGCCACCAGCATAGTGACCAGATAGACTTTCCAGTGCTCGGCGGCGGGCAGGCCGGCCTGCTCAAACTGGCCGGGCAGGGCAACGAAGCTCGACATCAGCAGGATGTGCAGGCAGAGGATGCCGATATTGAGTTTGACCAGACGGCTGTTGGCCAGCACATCACGTATACTGCCTTTCACAATCCCGGACTCACGGTTCAGCACGTGGTTGGAGGCAGAGGGAACCACAAGCAGCGTGATAACAATACCCGCGCTTGCCAGCAGGGCAATCATCCAGAACAGCGCATGCAGGCCCAGCGCGTTGGTGATAATCGGGCCAAGAACCATGGCAATCGCGAAGGTAATCC
This sequence comes from Avena atlantica, assembly GCA_910589765.1. Classification (NCBI taxonomy): domain Eukaryota; kingdom Viridiplantae; phylum Streptophyta; class Magnoliopsida; order Poales; family Poaceae; genus Avena; species Avena atlantica. The sequence goes on along the minus strand of CAJUWN010001535.1, from coordinate 1,415,228 downwards.
CGAAGCTGATGCCGATAAACGCCATCGCTTTGGTGCGGTTCTGCTCGCGCGTCAGGTCGGACAGCAGCGCCATCACGGCAGCGGCAATGGCGCCGGATCCCTGCAGTGCGCGGCCAAGGATCACCCCCAGATAGAGGTGGTCATCGCGGCAATCACGCTGCCAATAACAAAGATCAGCAGGCCGCCAACAATGAGCGGCTTACGACCTATGCGGTCGGACAGCAGCCCGAATGGAATCTGAAAGATGGCCTGGGCTAAGCCGTAGATGCCAATAGCCAGTCCGATCAGTGCTTCACTTGCTCCCTGCAATGCCATGCCATAAGTGGTGAGAACGGGTAATACCATAAACATTCCCAGCATGCGCAGGGAAAAGACCGTTCCTAAACCCCATGTCGCACGCAGCTCGACCGGGGTCATTTTATTATCGTTCATTACTACCTCAATGCGGGGATACCCTTCATCTGGAAATCTTTGGGGTAATTTTTGTCTATTTTAAGGGGCAGGAGAGGGCGGGTAAAACATTACTTTTTAAGCAGTGGTAACAAAAAGAAAGGGCGCGAAATCGCGCCCTTAGTAGTGATGGTTCGTGCTGTTATCTGACCATCGTCAGCAGGTCTTTTGACGCCGGGGTCATAAAGTCGATGGACATCATCACGCTTAGCGCAGTGATGGCCACAATCGAGAACACAAACAGCTTACGCGCCCAGACACGATCGTTCTGAGTTTTGTAACCTGACAGTGCCATCCCCAGCCACCAGACACTCACGGCGGCTGCCACGACCAGATATTTGTAGCCCGCATAACCCACCAGCGTCAGCATCAGCGTGGCAACCATAAACGCCAGGATATAGAGCGTAATATGGTTTTTCGCCACCGAGATACCTTTCACCACCGGCAGAACCGGGATGTTAGCGGCCTGGTAATCTTTAAAGCGGAAGATGGCTATCGCATAAGAATGCGGCATCTGCCACAGGCTAAAGATAGCCAGCAGGATCAACGCACCAGCATCAAACTGGTTGGTCACGGCACAGTAGCCAATGACCGGCGGCGCAGCGCCGGACAGGCTACCAATCAGCGTGCCGTACACGGAGTTGCGCTTCATGTACAGGCTGTAGACGCCGACATAAACCACAAAGCCCATCACCGCCAGCCACATCGCCAGCGGATTTGCTCCGAAATACAACAGCGCGAAGCCAGCAATACCCAGAACGGTTGCATAAACCAGGCTTAATTTCGGAGAGATAAGGCCTTTTACCAGCACCCGATTCTTGGTCCTCTCCATTTTTTTGTCGATATCACGGTCGATAAAGTTGTTATAAACACAACCCGATGCGACCACCAGCGAAACACCGACTAAGGTGGAGACAAACAGGGCATAGTCAATGCTGCCTTTCGAAGCCAGCAGAAATCCCCCGATGACAGAAATTAAATTTCCGAAAATAATTCCTGGTTTTGTTACTTGCAGGTATTGCTTAATCATCACAGTAGCTCGGTTAGTGGCTCATCATGTTGTAGTTGAGGTTCCACATGATCCATAGCGAGCCGACAACAACAATCAGGATGATAAGTGCTGCAAACACGATAGCAATCAGGTTCCAGCCCCCCTCGGACTTGCTGTCCAGGTGCAGGAAGTACACCAGGTGCACCAGCACCTGGACTACGGCACATACCAGAACCACAGCTAGGATAGTGGCTTTAGAAGCGCCACCGTCCATCACCATCCAGAATGGGATACCGGTCAGAATGATCGACAGGATAAAGCCGATCATATAAGACTTCACGCTACCATGAGAAGCGCCATGTTCAGTTGCAGGATGGCTCATTACATAACCCCCATCAGGTAAACAATGGTGAATACGCAGATCCAAACCACATCCAGGAAGTGCCAGAACAGGCTGAGGCACATGATACGGGTACGGTTAGTTGCGTTAAGACCACGAGTGGCAATCTGATACATCAGCACCAGCATCCAGATCAGACCAGACGTCACATGCAGACCGTGAGTTCCTACCAGCGTAAAGAAGGCAGACAGGAAGCCACTACGGTCAGGGCCGAAACCTTCTTTAATCAGGTGATGGAATTCATAGATCTCCATACCGATGAAGCCCAGGCCGAACAGGAACGTCATCGCCAACCAGCCGATAACTGCACCTTTCTGCTCTTTGTTCATGTTGATAACTGCAAAACCATAGGTAATGGAGCTCAACAGAAGCAGGGCGGTTTCCACCAGGACGAACGGCAGTTCAAAGATATCTTTCCCTGCCGGGCCACCCGCGGTGTTGTTTACCATCACACCATAGGTCGCAAACAGGGTTGCGAAGATGATGCAGTCACTCATCAGGTAGATCCAGAAGCCGAAGACTTTATTGGCTCCTGCATCGTGATGCCCATGCTCCGCATGGGCGTCGTGGTGTTTAGTCACAGTTTCAGTCGACATTTTTCAGACCTGCTTTGCTAATTTCGTCAAAGTGCTGATTCTCGATTTTTTGAATCTCAGCAACAGGAACGTAGTAATCCACGTCTTCGTCAAAGCTCTTGACGATCCAGGACACGATCATGCCCAGGAATGACAGGCCTACCAGCCACCAGATATGCCAGATCGCTGCAAACCAAAGAGTACGCTGAAGAAGAAACCAATTACCACACCAGCGCCGCTGTTCTTCGGCATATGAATTTCTTCATAGTGAGCCGGCTGCTTATACGCTTCACCTTTTTCCTTCATTTCCCAGAACGCATCGCGCTCGTGAATTTCAGGTACTACAGCAAAGTTATAGAACGGCGGTGGTGAAGAGGTTGCCCACTCCAGGGTACGCGCACCCCACGGGTCACCGGTCAGGTCACGCAGCTGTTCACGGTCACGGACCGAAACGTAGAACTGGGTAATCTGGCAGATAACACCACAGGCGATCAGGCCAGCACCACATGCCGCAACAACCAGCATCGGGTGGAACTGTGGATCGATATCCTGACTAATACGACGGGTCATACCCATGAAGCCCAGTACGTACAGCGGCATAAAGGCAACGAAGAAGCCGATAATCCAGAACCAAAACGCACGGATACCCCAAGTTTCATTCAGCTTGAAGCCGAATGCTTTCGGGAACCAGTAAGTCACACCAGCAAAGCAACCGAATACAACACCACCGATAATCACGTTATGGAAGTGAGCAATCAGGAACAGACTGTTGTGCAGCACGAAGTCTGCACCTGGCACGGCCAGCAGAACCCCGGTCATACCACCTACAGAGAAGGTCACCAGGAAGCCAATGGTCCACAGCATGCAGGAGTGCATCTGAATGCGACCCTGATACATGGTGAACAGCCAGTTAAAGATTTTAACCCCGGTAGGAATGGCGATGATCATCGTCATAATACCGAAGAAGGCGTTGACGTTGGCACCCGCACCCATGGTGAAGAAGTGGTGCAGCCACACGATGAAGGACAGTACGGTAATAACCACCGTTGCCCACACCAGTGAGGTGTAACCAAACAGACGCTTTTTCGAGAAGGTAGCAACAACTTCTGAGAACACACCGAAGACCGGCAGAACCAGAATGTAAACTTCCGGATGACCCCAAACCCAAATCAGGTTGACGTACATCATCATGTTGCCGCCCATATCATTGGTAAAGAAATGGAAACCAAGATAACGGTCAAGGGTCAGCAGAGCCAACGTCACGGTCAGAACCGGGAACGCAGCGATGATCAGCACGTTAGTACACAGGGAAGCCCAGGTGAACACCGGCATTTTGAACATAGTCATGCCAGGCGCACGCATCTTCATGATGGTCACGAAGAAGTTGATACCTGTCAGGGTCGTACCAATACCGGAGAGCTGTAGACTCCATATCCAGTAGTCAACACCGACCCCCGGACTGTATTCCGCCCCCGAAAGTGGTGGATAAGCCAGCCAGCCGGTCTGAGCGAATTCGCCCACGCCCAGTGACAGGTTAACCAGCACCACACCGACAGCCGTGAACCAGAAGCTCAGGTTGTTCAGGAACGGGAAGGCCACGTCGCGTGCGCCGATCTGCAGAGGAACAGCGATGTTCATCAGACCAACAACAAACGGCATCGCTACGAAGAAGATCATAATCACGCCGTGGGCAGTGAAGATCTGGTCGTAGTGGTGCGGTGGCAGAATGCCAGCTTCACCCGCAGAAGCGAGTACCTGCTGAGTACGCATCATTACTGCATCGGCAAAGCCGCGCAGCAGCATGACGAAAGCCATGATGATGTACATGATACCGAGTTTTTTATGGTCAACTGAGGTCAGCCACTCGGTCCACAGGTATTTCCACTTACCGAAGTAAGTCAGAGCGGCGACAAGCGCCAAACCGCCCAGGATGATAGCGGCAACCGTAACCATGATAATAGGTTCATGATACGGCACTGCATCCAGTGTTAATTTTCCTAACATCGTATTATTCCTCGGCTCCCGCTTTAGCGGTGTTGCTCATATCCATGCCTTCATGGCCTTCGCCGTGTGACATGTCCATGCTTCCGCCGTGATTCATCTTGAACTGACCAATGATGTCCTGGAACAGTTCAGGTTTAACACTTGAGAAGAATTCAACCGGGTGATTTTCGCTAGGCGCTGCCAGCTTTTTAAAATCATCCATCGTAGTGAGGGTATCTGGAGACTGCTTAGCTTTGGCAACCCACTGATCGAAAGTCGCTTCGTCAGGGGTAGCAATCGCCTTGAACTTCATACCAGAGAAACCACGACCACTGAAGTTGGAGGAGATACCGTCAAAAGTGCCGGCTTCATTCGCAATCAGATGCAATTTAGTTTGCATGCCCGCCATAGCGTAAATCTGGCTACCGAGGGTTGGAATAAAGAAGGAGTTCATTACGGTGTTTGAAGTAATCTTGAAGCTGACCGGGCGGTTAGCCGGGAAAGCAATCTGGTTCACGGTAGCGATACCCTGCTCTGGGTAAATGAACAACCATTTCCAGTCAAGTGACACAACTTCAATCACTACAGGCTTAGCATCCGACGCCAGTGGCTTGCTCGGTTCCAGCGCGTGGGTTGATTTCCACGTCAGAATACCAAGGAAGACAATGATCAAGATCGGCACAGTCCAGACCACGGCTTCCACTTTGTTCGAGTGGGACCAGTTAGGGCTGTATTTTGCATTGGTGTTCGATGCCCGATATTTCCAGGCGAACACGATGGCCATTAAGACTGCCGGAATAACGACGATCATCATCAGGCCAAAGGCCGTCAAAATCAGCGAGCGTTGCTCCATTGCAACCTGTCCTTTGGGACTTAATAACGCACTATCACAACCACTTAACAAAACCATGCTTGCGATTAATGACAAAATCCCCAAACTTTTATTGTATTTCCTGAGTCTCATTTAACGACCTCAATGACAAGGGCTCTATTGTCGTTTAAGTGTGGCGGCATTTTACGGGAAGGTTTCAGTACTGTAAACCTGCAACAGGTTGTGTCAGCGGCGTGTTGACACCTTTTGCAAACGCTGTCACATATGTTGCCGGAGGTGACAAAATATGAATGCTGGCAAAGGGTTGGCGCTAATATAACAAAATCCGATGAAAAAAACCCTACAGAAATTGTATCTGCTATAATCAGTCATTCAATGCACCAATTATTTAACAAAAACGCATCATTTAAGCGATATAAATTAACTTAAAATAATTACTCACCGGGTTTTAATACCTCAAAATGACAGGCCGGATGAGCGCGATTTTTTTTGAGCGAATTAATAAATAGGCAAAATAATATTCGGGCGAAGCTATCAGTATCGCTGATGGGTTTCCGCTGGGCTGGCGCCCGGATGGCCAACGGCCGATCCGGGTTTGTTAACTCATTGTTGTACGGATAATTTTATTAACATTCTCGCTTCAGGCAAAAAACGCTACAAATTTAACCGTCTGTGCGTTTTACGCAGGGAGAGGAAGTCAAGCAGGGTCCCACAGACAATGCCCGCCAGCAACAGCGCGATCCCGCCTTCAAACAGAGCAGAACTGATGCCCTGTAACGTCAGCCAGCCCATTGCATTTACCGCCAGCGTCAGCAGCCACGCGATCAGCAGTGCGCAGCCGGCGATCAGCCCGCGCACCGCCCAGCGATACCCTGAAGGGTAGTCTGTGCGTGGCAGAAAATCAGCATTATTCTGCGCATATTCCAGCGTGGTTCGGCACCCGAGCAGCAGTAACAGCCCGGGTAGCGCAGCGATCACCGAGAATGCATAGAAGGTAGGCCAGCCCCAGCTTTCAACAAACCATCCTGCCACCGGCCCGACATAGACCCGCCCGACGGCAGAGAGAGCAGAGAGCAGCGCGAACTGGGTGGCGGAAAATGACTTATTGCACAGCGTCATCAGTAAAGCGACAAAGGCCGCCGTGCCCATTCCGCCGCACAGGTTTCAACAAACACTGCGACAGCCATGCTGTAGAGATGTTTGTCGGTGACTGAAAGTACCCAATAACCGAGGTTAGAAACTGCCTGAAAAATGCCAAACAGCAGCAGGGCACGGAACAGGCTGAGCCGCTGCATCAGCACGCCGCCTGCCAGTGCGCCAATAATGGTCGCGATCAGCCCCAGCGTTTTATTCACCAGCCCAACGTCGCCGGCATCAAAGCCAACGCCGCGGATCAGGAAGATAGTCGTCAGGCTGGCCGCAAAGGCATCCCCGAGCTTGTAGAGCACAATCAGCGACAGGATAAGCCACGCATTATTACGGTTAAAGAAGTCGCGCAGGGGAGCAATGACCGCTTCTTCCAGCGTGTTAGGCCGGGCAATGCTGCTGTCTGGCTCTTTCGCCAGCAGCGTGGCAATCACGCCGGGCACCATCATCGCTGCCATCAGCCACCAGATCGCCTGCCAGCCGAGGTAACGGTCTGCCAGCCACAACGCCAGACCGCCAGAAACCAGCATTGCCAGCCGGTAGCCCAGCACGCTGATGGCCGCACCGTTACCGCGTTCAACAGCGGAGAGCACGTCGGTTTTCCATGCATCAAAAACGATATCCTGGGAGGCCGAGCAGAACGCAACCAGCACCGCCAGCGCAGCCAGCATGGTCAGGTCACGTGAGGGCTGCATAAAGCCCATTAGTGCAATGCCGACAATCAGCAGCAGCTGCGTGAGTAATAGCCATCCACGCCTGCGCCCGAGAAACGGCGGCGTGTAGCGGTCCATCAGCGGGGACCAGAGGAACTTAAAGACATAGGCCTGACCGACCAGTGAAAAGAAGCCGATGGTTTTGATATCGACATTTTCCACCGCCATCCACGCCTGCAGCGTACCGGATGTCAGAGCCAGCGGAAGGCCGGAGGCGAAACCGAGTAATAGAAGGAGGGCAGAATTGCGCCGGGTGAAAATCTGCAGATAGTGATTGGACATACGGACCTTAAATCAGGCCCGGCTTCCTGCCGGCCAGGGGGGATTAACGCGCGTTCTGCTTAATGAATTCGCTCACGCTGGTATCCTGCGCCATATCAGCAATCACGTCGCCCAGACTCTGGTTCACGACATTAGTGATTTTCTGATTGGTGGCGGAGAAGGCCCCTTCAACGCTGTTAGTCTGACGGTAGTTCTTGACCTGTTTGCTGCCGTTTTTCGCGGTGGCAATGATCGAGATATCCGCTTTGGTCGTGATGCTGTAACGCACGTTGCCCTCGGTGACATCGGCATACAGACCGTTAACCACGATCTGCAGGTCAACCGCGCCGTTAGGGCCGATCATATAACCACGGGCCGTCATTTGTTTCTCCAGCGTTTCCTGCAGCAGGAAGCGCAGGTCGCGTGATGGCGTCAACGTGATGAGCTGGCCGTCGCGGTTTACCTTCGCCAGAGCCTGATCGCTGCGCTGATCGGCCCCGTTGATGCTGACGGTGATGCCCATCAGGCTTGGGTCGCGCTGCGGCAGCTGAATTTTTGGTGCTACATCAAGCGTATTGCTGTTACTCGCACAGCCAGCCAGAATAAATGCGGCCAGCAGAGGGAAAAATAATTTTTTTAACATGCTTATTTTCTCGATAACGTGAGTAGTATTGCTGACAAAACTGCGGTCATCATAACATCGCCAGTAGCCAGTGGAAGCCCTGATAGCGCGTAAATTCATCGCGTTGCGGATTTTTCAGACATCTGAACGCGTGACGCTTTGACCTTCGGAACCGCGTTAGGTTTCTTTGTGCCGTCAGAGTTATCTGCCATGGTGGGAAAAATTCAGTAAAACGGGCCAGTTTTAGCTAAAAACAGACTACGATTTAAAGGGATGGGGCGTAGTTCTCTGCATCAGAGGAGTTCAGGTATGATCCGCGAACAAATAGAAGAAAAGTTACGTACGGCGTTTTCGCCGGTGCACCTTGAAGTGCATGATGAAAGCTACCGCCATAACGTGCCGGCGGGTGCAGAGAGTCATTTCAAAGTCGTGATCGTTAGCGACAGCTTTGTCGATCAGCGTTTCCTCACGCGGCATCGTGCTATTTATGGCGTGTTGTCTGAGGAGCTGGCGGGCAGCGTGCATGCACTGGCATTACACAGCTACACCTTGAAGGAGTGGGAGGGGTTACAGGATACCGTACCCGCCTCACCGAACTGCCGTGGCGCCGGAACCCTGGCGTAAATTAAGCGCACTCACAGAAAACGGCCTACGGGCCGTTTTTTTCATTTATAGCCGCCAAAACCCCTTGTCCTCAGTATTATCTGACGCAATATCGACAAAAAGGGTAAAAGTAGCGCGATTTGGAGGGGCGTGTAGCCTCGACTCGCTTAGACGTTGTCGCTATAATGCTGCGTCTATTTTTCCGGAATGTCTTCGGGACGCTTCTGTTAACAGGGAATGCGGTTCTGGCACCAGAAGCCGTCCCGGTTCTTAGACGCCGCCTGTGTTCACCACAGGCGGCGTCTGAAGTTGACCGAGCACGTGATTTTTTGAGGTAATAAGATGCAAGTTTCAGTAGAAACAACTCAGGGCCTGGGCCGTCGCGTAACGATTACCGTTGATAAAGATGTGATCGAGAACGCGGTGAAAAGTGAGCTGGTCAGCGTAGCTAAGAAAGTGCGCATCGACGGTTTCCGCAAAGGAAAAGTGCCGATGAGCGTAGTGACACAGCGTTACGGTGCTTCCGTTCGCCAGGATGTTCTGGGCGATCTGATGCAGCGCAACTTTGTTGACGCGATCATCAAAGAAAAAATCAATCCGGCTGGCGCACCTCAGTATGTGCCGGGCGAATACAAAATCGGCGAAGACTTCACTTTCTCTGCAGAGTTCGAAGTTTATCCGGAAGTTGAGCTGAAAGGTCTGGACGCAATCGAAGTTGAAAAACCGGTTGTTGAAGTGACTGATGCTGACGTTGACACCATGCTGGACACCCTGCGCAAGCAGCAGGCCACCTGGAAAGAAACCGACGCAGCAGCGACAGCTGAAGACCGCGCAACCATCGATTTCTCCGGTTCTGTAGACGGTGAAGAGTTCGAAGGCGGCAAAGCGTCTGACTTCGTACTGGCGATGGGCCAGGGTCGTATGATCCCAGGCTTCGAAGAGGGTGTTGTTGGCCACAAAGCGGGCGAAACCTTCACTATCGACGTCAACTTCCCGGAAGATTACCACGCTGAAAACCTGAAAGGGAAAGCAGCGAAGTTTGAAATCGTGCTGAAGAAAGTTGAAGAGCGTGAGCTGCCAGAATTCACCGAAGAGTTCATCAAACGCTTTGGCGTTGAAGATGGTTCTGTCGACGGTCTGCGTGCAGAAGTGCGTAAAAACATGCAGCGTGAGCTGAAAGGCGCCGTGCGTAACCGCGTGAAGACTCAGGCAATCGATGGTCTGGTGAAAGCGAACGACATCGACGTTCCCGCTGCACTGATCGACGGTGAAATCGACGTGCTGAAGCGCCAGGCTGCACAGCGCTTTGGCGGCAACGAAGCGCAGGCACTTGAGCTGCCACGCGAGCTGTTCGAAGAGCAGGCAAAACGCCGCGTAGTTGTTGGCCTGCTGTTGGGTGAAGTGATTCGTACCCACGAGCTGAAAGCTGACGAAGAGCGCGTGAAAACGATGATCGAAGAGATGGCTTCTGCTTACGAAGATCCATCAGAAGTCATCGAGTTCTACAGCAAGAACAACGAGCTGATGAACAACATGCGTAATGTCGCGCTGGAAGAGCAGGCTGTTGAAGCCGTGCTGGAAAAAGCGAAAGTGACTGAAAAAGCCACTAACTTCCAGGAACTGATGAACCAGAGCCAGCCGGCCTGATTATCAAATCTGTAAGTTGACGTGAAGCCCGCAACCTCCCGGTTGCGGGCTTTTGTCATTTATAGGGAAAAATCCGACTACTTTTAACGGTTGTTTGCTCATTTAATCTGCAAATTATCGCGTAAGCTACTTTTCCTGGTTAGCAGTTGATAAAAACGTTGTTATGCTTGAAATAGCAGGGGATCATCCCCAAATCGTAACCACGAAGTCACCAGCCCGATAACTGTCCGGGCGGCATCGGGTGTAAGGCCTGGAATCATAGTGTTCCTGATCGCTCTCAAGTAATATCACTACAGAGTGTTGCCAAATGAAATTTATCCAGGAGACGATAATGTCATACAGCGGCGAACGTGAACTAACTGCACCTCAGATGGCTTTAGTGCCAATGGTGGTTGAACAAACTTCTCGCGGAGAGCGTTCATACGACATCTACTCGCGCCTGCTGAAAGAGCGCATTATTTTCCTGACTGGCCAGGTTGAAGACCACATGGCCAACCTGATCGTCGCACAGATGCTGTTTCTGGAAGCGGAGAATCCAGAAAAAGACATCCACCTGTATATTAACTCTCCTGGTGGCGTGATCACCGCAGGGATGTCGATTTACGACACCATGCAGTTTATTAAACCTGATGTCAGCACCATCTGTATGGGCCAGGCTTGCTCCATGGGAGCATTTCTGCTGACCGCAGGGGCGAAAGGTAAGCGTTACTGCCTGCCAAATTCACGCGTGATGATCCACCAGCCACTGGGCGGTTTCCAGGGCCAGGCATCTGATATTGATATCCATGCGCGTGAAATTATCAAAACCAAGCACATGATGAATGAACTCATGGCGAAACATACGGGTCAGACGATTGAAACGATCGAGCGCGATACCAATCGCGACCGTTTCCTGTCGGCGAGCGAATCCGTAGAGTACGGCTTAGTGGATTCCGTGTTGTCCCAGCGTAACTGATTAACATGTTGTTGTGACATAGTGCCGTTGCCTCTGCAGGCCGTTCAGGTGGCGGCCTGCGAAGCTGACCCCACGTGGGAAGGTGAGTGTGACAATGAGGGGAAAGTAAATGACCGATAAACGCAAAGACGGTTCAGGGAAGCTGCTGTACTGCTCTTTTTGCGGCAAAAGCCAGCATGAAGTGCGTAAGCTGATTGCCGGCCCGTCAGTGTATGTCTGCGATGAATGCGTCGACTTATGTAACGACATCATCCGCGAAGAGATTAAAGAGGTTGCGCCGCACCGCGATCGCAACTCGCTGCCTACGCCGCATGAGATCCGCCACCACCTTGACGATTACGTTATCGGCCAGGAGCGGGCGAAAAAGGTGCTGTCGGTGGCGGTGTATAACCACTACAAGCGCCTGCGCAACGGCGACACCAGCAACGGTATTGAGCTGGGCAAAAGTAATATTCTGCTGATCGGCCCGACCGGTAGCGGTAAAACCCTGCTGGCGGAAACGCTGGCGCGCCTGCTGGACGTGCCGTTCACCATGGCGGATGCCACCACGCTGACCGAAGCGGGTTACGTGGGCGAGGATGTGGAAAACATCATTCAGAAGCTGCTGCAGAAGTGCGATTACGACGTGCAGAAAGCGCAGCGCGGCATTGTTTACATCGATGAAATTGACAAGATTTCGCGTAAATCTGACAACCCGTCGATTACCCGCGATGTCTCCGGCGAAGGCGTACAGCAGGCGCTGCTGAAGCTGATCGAAGGCACGGTGGCGGCGGTTCCTCCGCAGGGCGGGCGTAAGCATCCGCAGCAGGAGTTTTTACAGGTTGATACCTCGAAAATTCTGTTTATCTGTGGCGGGGCGTTTGCCGGCCTGGACAAAGTGGTGTCGCAGCGCGTGGATACCGGCACCGGGATTGGCTTTGGCGCCTCGGTGAAGGGCAAGTCAGAGAAAGCCACCGAAGGCGAGCTGCTGGCCCAGGTGGAGCCGGAAGATTTGATCAAGTTTGGTCTGATCCCGGAGTTCATCGGCCGTCTGCCGGTGGTGGCAACGCTGACTGAGCTGAGTGAAGACGCGCTGATCCAGATCCTGCGCGAGCCGAAAAACGCGCTGACCAAGCAGTACCAGGCGCTGTTTAACCTGGAAGGCGTGGAGCTGGAGTTCCGTGAGGATGCGCTGACGGCGATTGCTAAGAAAGCGATGTCGCGCAAAACCGGCGCGCGCGGCCTGCGTTCAATCGTGGAAGCGGCACTGCTGAATACCATGTACGATCTGCCGTCGCTGGACGACGTCGAGAAAGTGGTGGTGGATGCTCAGGTTATCGAAGGTGATAGTGAGCCTAAGGTGATCTACGGTCAGCACGAAACCCAGCAGGCTTCCGGCGAATAAGCGGCGAGCGAGGCAAATAAAAACGGCCCGTATAAACATACGGGCCGTTTTTTATCCCCGGAGCACGTAAATCAGGCTTCGAGTTCATCCCAGCTACTGACAACGTGAGTAGCAATACCGTAATCAACGGCCTGCTGCGGACTCATCCAGTAGTTGCTGTCGGTGTCTTTCTCGACTTTCTCCAGCGGCTGACCGGTTGCATTGCTGATCAGCTTATTAATACGCTCACGGGCGCGCAGCAGCTCTTTGGCCTCGATTTCAATGTCTGAAACCTTACCGCGCACGCCGCCTAACGGCTGGTGGATCATAAAGCGAGTATTAGGGAGCGAGTAGCGGTCATTTTTCTCGGCAGCAAGGAAGATGGTGATCCCAGCGCTGGCGACCCAGCCGGTACCGATAACCATCACTTTCGGCTTAACGAATTTGATCATGTCGTGGATGGTATCACCCGCTTCGACGTGACCGCCCTGGCTGTTGAAAACAGCTTGATCGGCTCATCGCCCATTTCCTGCAGGATCAGCAGCTGAGCGGTAACTTTCTCGGCAAGTGCCTGATTAATCTCACCGGAAATGATAATAGAGCGTGACTGCAGCAGTTTATTGACTGCCAGCGCTGAACTCTTCTCTTCCTGGCCGGTTTCTTCTTTCTCTGGCTCTTGCGGCATGTTTACACTCCATCGGATTATCATAAGTGACCAGAGTTTAGCATAATCCAATTATCAGCTAAATCAACAGTAACATTGACCCCTATTTCTTATCTAAAAACAGCATGTTAAATCGAAATCTGGCATCATGTTCAGCCCCTTGCTCACTTTTAGTACAGTCGCGCTCTGCGCACTATCCTGTGCACCTTTAACCCGGTGTTATGGAGTTTTACTGCCATTGGTCGGGGGAAATGGGCTATATTAAGGGCTGATACGCATAAATGAGACAGCCCACTTCAGGTCTGTTGATAAGGCATGAGGTTAACTGATGACAGAGAAGCGCAAAGACGGTTCAGGGAAGCTGCTGTACTGCTCTTTTTGCGGCAAAAGCCAGCATGAAGTGCGTAAGCTGATTGCCGGCCCGTCAGTCTATATCTGCGATGAATGCGTCGACTTATGTAACGACATCATCCGTGAAGAGATTAAAGAGGTTGCGCCGCACCGTGAGCGTAACTCCCTGCCTACGCCGCATGAGATCCGCCACCACCTTGACGATTACGTTATCGGTCAGGAGCGGGCGAAAAAGGTGCTGTCGGTGGCGGTGTATAACCACTACAAGCGCCTGCGTAACGGCGACACCAGCAACGGTATCGAGCTGGGCAAAAGTAACATTCTGCTGATTGGCCCGACCGGTAGCGGTAAAACCCTGCTGGCGGAAACGCTGGCGCGCCTGCTGGACGTGCCGTTTACCATGGCGGATGCCACCACGCTGACCGAAGCGGGTTACGTGGGCGAGGATGTGGAAAACATCATTCAGAAGCTGCTGCAGAAGTGCGACTACGACGTGCAGAAAGCGCAGCGCGGCATTGTTTACATCGATGAAATTGACAAGATTTCGCGTAAATCTGACAACCCGTCGATTACCCGCGATGTCTCCGGCGAAGGCGTGCAGCAGGCGCTGCTGAAGCTGATCGAAGGCACGGTGGCGGCGGTTCCTCCGCAGGGCGGGCGTAAGCATCCGCAGCAGGAGTTTTTACAGGTTGATACCTCGAAAATTCTGTTTATCTGCGGCGGGGCGTTTGCCGGCCTGGACAAAGTGGTGTCGCAGCGCGTGGATACCGGCACCGGGATTGGCTTTGGCGCCTCGGTGAAGGGCAAGTCAGAGAAAGCCACCGAAGGCGAGCTGCTGGCGCAGGTGGAGCCGGAAGATTTGATCAAGTTTGGTCTGATCCCGGAGTTCATCGGCCGTCTGCCGGTGGTGGCGACGCTGACCGAGCTGAGTGAAGACGCGCTGATCCAGATCCTGCGCGAGCCGAAAAACGCGCTGACCAAGCAGTATCAGGCGCTGTTTAATCTGGAAGGCGTGGAGCTGGAGTTCCGTGATGAAGCGCTGACGGCGATCGCTAAAAAGGCGATGTCGCGCAAAACCGGCGCGCGCGGGCCTGCGTTCAATCGTGGAAGGCGCGCTGCTGGACACCATGTACGATCTGCCGTCGATTGACGACGTCGAGAAGGTGGTAATTGATGAATCGGTGATCGCCGGTGAAAGCCAGCCGATGTTGATTTATGGAAAACCGGAAGCGCAGCAGGCTTCTGGCGAATAAATAACCAAATCAATCCAGTCAGTTATCTTAAAAGGGGGAAAATGTTCCCCCTTTTGCTTTTCTCGTTACCCCAACATTGAATCTATTCCGTTCATCCCCATATACTCAGATACCTGTGGGTCAAACTGCACTTTTTCTGGATGATGTGGTTCCCCTTACCCTGGCGGAAATTAAACTAAGAGAGAGCTCTATGAATCCTGAGCGTTCTGAACGCATTGAAATCCCTGTGTTGCCATTGCGTGACGTAGTGGTTTATCCGCACATGGTCATTCCGTTGTTTGTCGGTCGTGAAAAATCAATTCGCTGCCTCGAAGCCGCCATGGATCATGACAAAAAGATCATGCTGGTCGCTCAGAAAGAAGCTTCAACGGATGAACCTGGCATTAACGATCTCTTCTCAGTCGGGACCGTTGCCTCAATTTTACAGATGCTGAAACTCCCTGATGGCACGGTGAAAGTGCTGGTGGAAGGGTTGCAGCGCGCACATATCACTACGTTATCTGATAACGGCGACCATTTTACCGCCCAGGCAGAGTACCTGGCGTCGCCGGAAATCGAAGAGCGCGAGCAGGAAGTGCTGGTGCGTACGGCGATCAATCAGTTTGAAGGCTACATCAAACTGAACAAGAAGATCCCGCCGGAAGTGCTGACTTCCCTGAACAGCATTGATGACGCTGCACGCCTGGCAGATACCGTTGCGGCGCATATGCCGCTTAAGCTGGCTGATAAGCAGTCCGTTCTGGAAATGTCCGACGTTAACGAGCGTCTGGAATATCTGATGGCGATGATGGAATCGGAAATCGACCTGTTGCAGGTTGAGAAACGTATCCGTAACCGCGTCAAAAAACAGATGGAAAAGAGCCAGCGTGAGTACTATCTGAATGAGCAGATGAAGGCGATTCAGAAAGAACTCGGCGAGATGGACGATGCCCCGGACGAAAACGAAGCGCTGAAGCGCAAAATCGACGCGGCCAAAATGCCGAAAGAAGCGCGCGACAAAACGGAAGCTGAGCTGCAGAAGCTGAAGATGATGTCGCCGATGTCGGCAGAGGCTACCGTCGTGCGCGGCTATATCGACTGGATGGTGCAGGTGCCGTGGAATGCGCGCAGCAAGGTGAAGAAAGACCTGCTGAAAGCACAGGAAACGCTGGATACCGACCACTTCGGCCTTGAGCGTGTGAAAGACCGTATCCTGGAATATTTGGCCGTCCAGAGCCGCGTCAGCAAAATCAAAGGCCCAATCCTCTGCCTGGTTGGACCGCCGGGCGTGGGTAAAACCTCGCTGGGGCAGTCGATTGCCAAAGCCACCGGACGTAAATACGTGCGTATGGCGCTGGGTGGGGTGCGTGATGAAGCAGAGATTCGCGGCCACCGCCGTACTTACATCGGCTCTATGCCAGGTAAGCTGATCCAGAAAATGGCAAAAGTGGGCGTTAAAAACCCGCTGTTCCTGCTGGATGAGATCGACAAAATGTCCTCGGACATGCGCGGTGACCCGGCCTCGGCGCTGCTGGAAGTTCTTGATCCTGAGCAGAACATCGCCTTTAACGATCACTATCTGGAAGTGGATTACGATCTCTCCGATGTGATGTTTGTCGCGACCTCAAACTCGATGAACATTCCGGCACCGCTGCTGGATCGTATGGAAGTGATTCGCCTGTCCGGCTACACCGAGGACGAAAAACTCAATATTGCTAAGCAGCACCTGCTGTCCAAGCAGATTGAGCGCAATGCGCTGAAGAAAAATGAGCTGACCGTGGACGACAGCGCCATCGTTGGCATCATTCGTTACTACACCCGTGAAGCGGGCGTGCGTAGCCTTGAGCGTGAACTGTCCAAGCTGTGCCGTAAGGCGGTGAAAACCCTGCTGATGGATAAGTCGATCAAACATATCGAAATCAACGCCGACAATCTGAAAGATTTCCTCGGGGTGCAGCGTTTCGACTACGGTCGTGCCGACAGCGAAAACCGCGTCGGTCAGGTGACCGGTCTGGCATGGACGGAAGTGGGCGGCGATCTGCTGACCATTGAAACCGCCTGTGTTCCGGGCAAGGGCAAACTGACCTACACCGGGTCGCTTGGTGAAGTGATGCAGGAATCTATCCAGGCCGCACTGACCGTGGTGCGCGCCCGCGCGGAGAAGCTGGGCATCAACGCAGATTTCTACGAGAAGCGCGACATCCACGTCCACGTTCCGGAAGGGGCAACGCCGAAGGATGGTCCAAGTGCCGGTATCGCCATGTGTACTGCGCTGGTTTCCTGCCTGACCGGTAACCCGGTACGTGCCGATGTGGCAATGACCGGTGAAATCACGCTGCGTGGCCAGGTGCTGCCGATCGGTGGCCTGAAAGAGAAACTGCTGGCGGCTCACCGTGGCGGCATCAAAACCGTGCTGATCCCGGATGAGAACAAGCGCGATCTGGAAGAGATCCCGGACAACGTGATTGCCGATCTGGATATTCACCCGGTGAAACGCATCGAGGAAGTTCTGGCTCTGGCCCTGCAAAATACCCCTTACGGCATGCAGGTTGTCACCGCGAAATAGTGATTTAAGGCAAATTCACTGTAAAACTAAGGCTGGCGAGTGAAATGGTGCTTGCCAGCTTTTTTATGTGCCGCTACTTTAAGTGCTGTTAAGCCAGTGACGGCAAGGTTGCGAGTCTCTGAGGCTCAACAAACTCAGGCTAAACGGCCATAACAAATGATTGCACCCAGGTGAGCGGAAGAGTCCGACTCACGGTGTATAAAATAATAGGGGATGAGTGAGTGAATAAGTCACAGTTGATCGACAAAATTGCTGCAAACGCCGATATTTCTAAAGCGGCAGCCGGACGTGTATTAGATGCATTTATCGGTTCAGTCACCGAATCTCTGCAGGCTGGCGACGAAGTAGCGCTGGTTGGTTTTGGCACCTTCTCAGTGCGTGAGCGCGCTGAGCGTACCGGTCGTAACCCACAAACCGGTAAAGAGATCACTATTGCTGCAGGCAAAGTCCCTGGCTTCCGTGCCGGTAAAGCACTGAAAGATTCAGTAAACTAAGTTAATTAAGCTGCCGTTGAAGCAGATTTCTTCGGCGGAGTGAGGATCGCCCGCGCGTTCTCATGTAACATACCGGGCACATCAGCATAATGATGTGCCTTTTTTTATGTTTCAATGACAAACGCGCAATGCGGTTGTCGACAAAGTGCAACTCCACGTTGTTTTTGAGTTGCCGCAGCGCATCGGCGTAGTCCGTCCCTGGAGGGATGATAAGCGCAGGGTTTTACATTCATACTACAGCGGAGTGTTGTCACACCATGATGGACAATTTACGCGCGGCGTCGAACAATGTCGTGCTCAAAATTTTACTGGGTCTGATCATCCTTTCCTTCGTCCTCACCGGCGTAGGTGGTTATCTGACGGGCGGTAACGGTGATTACGCCGCGAAAGTGAACGGTCAGGAAATCAGCCGTGCTCAGCTTGAGCGCGCTTTTAGCAGCGAACGTTCTCGTCAGCAGCAGATGCTGGGCGAGCAGTTCTCTCAGCTGGCAGGCAATGAAGGCTACATGCAGCAGATCCGCCAGCAGGCACTATCGCAGCTGATTGATGAGCAGCTGCTTGACCAGTACGCGAAAGATATTGGCCTGGCGATTAGCGATGACCAGATCAAACAGGCAATCTTCACCCAGCCCGCTTTCCAGACCAACGGTAAGTTTGATAATGCGAAATACCTTGGCATGATCGGCAACCTGGGCTTCTCCGCCGATCAGTATGCGGAAGCGCTGCGTAAGCAGCTGACCACTCAGCAGCTGATCCAGTCCGTTACCGGTACAGATTTTGTGCTGGGGAACGAAGCAGACTCGCTGGCAGCGCTGGTCGCTCAGCAGCGTCTGGTGCGGGAAGTGACGATTAACGTCAATGCACTGGCGGCGAAGCAGAACGTGACCGCGGATGAGATTAACAGCTACTACCAGCAGCATAAAAATGAGTTTATGTCGCCGGAGCAGTTCCGCGTCAGCTATATCAAGCTGGATGCAGCCAGCATGCAGCAGCCGGTCAGCGAAGCGGATATTCAGAGCTGGTACGATCAACATCAGCAGGACTACACGCAGCCACAGCGCGAGCGCTACAGCATCATTCAGACCAAAACCGAAGCTGAAGCACAGTCGGTACTGGATGCGCTGAAAAAAGGCGCTGACTTCGCCGCACTGGCGAAAGAGAAATCCGCTGACCCAATCTCTGCCCGTAACGGCGGTGATATGGGCTGGCTTGAGCCGGATACCACGCCGGACGAGCTGAAAGGCGCAGGTCTGAAAGAGAAAGGCCAGCTGTCTGAGGTGATCAAATCTTCCGTTGGCTTCATTATTGCCCGTCTGGATGATATTCAGCCGCAAAAAATCAAAGCGCTGTCTGAAGTTCACGACGACATCGCGGCGAAAGTGAAGCAGGAAAAAGCCATCGATGCCTATTACAAACTGCAGACCAAAGTCAGCGATGCTGCCAGCAATGACAATGAGTCACTGGCCAGCGCAGAGCAGGTTGCGGGCGTGAAAGCGGTTGAAACCAGCTGGTTTGGTCACGACAACGTGCCTGCCGAGCTGAATTTTAAAGCGGTGCAGGATGCTATCTTCAACGGCGGTCTGGTTGGTCAGGGCGGTGCTCCGGGCAGTAACTCTGACATTATTACCGTCGATGGTGACCGTGCCTTCGTACTGCGCATCAGCGAGCATAAACCGGAAGCGGAAAAACCACTGGCTGAGGTCAGCGCGCAGATCACCGCTGCGCTGAAGCAGCAGAAAGCTCAGCAGCAGGCGAAAGCTCAGGCAGAGAAACTGCTGGCCGAGCTGAAAGCAGGTAAGGGCGATGAAGCGCTGAAAGCGGCCGGTCTGACCTTCGGTGCTCAGCAGACGCTGGCACGTACCGGTCAGGATGCACTGTCACAGGCGGCATTCACGCTGCCACTGCCAGCCGCAGACAAGCCGTCGTACGGCATCAGTGAAGATGCTCAGGGCAACGTCGTACTGCTGGCGCTGGACAAAGTGCAGAGCGGCAACCTGCCGGAGGCGCAGAAGCAGGCAATGGTTCAGGGTATCACCCAGAACAATGCCCAGCTGGCCTTCGCTGCATTGCTGAGCAACCTGCGCAAAGAAGCCAAGATCAAGTACGGTGCAGCAGCGCAGGCGCAATAAGCCTCGCAAATTCACTGCAACTTACTGCAACACCCAAAGGCCGCTTATGCGGCCTTTTCCATTTCTGGGATCGGCTGTTTGTCGGGGTGACGGCGCGGGAGTAGGGTGGCGGTGCTGTCAAACACATGGAGGAAAACAGCATGTTTAATCGTACTTTACAGGCACTTTCGCTGGCGCTGGCTATCGGCATCACGCTACCCGTCGCGGTCAGCGCTGCGGCACCGAAAGAGGCGGTCGCCGAGGTCAAAACGGCGCCGCATGATAAAGGCAGCGCGGAAAGCGCCGGGCAGGTAAGCATTAACAGCGCCAGCGCGCAGGAGCTGGCGGCAGCGCTGAACGGCGTCGGCTTGAAAAAGGCGGAGTCGATTGTTAGCTACCGCGAGAAGTACGGTCCCTTTACTCAGTTGGATCAGCTGAAAGAGGTGCCGGGGATGGGCAGCACGCTGGTGGAAAGGAATCTGTCACATATTAAATTGTGATCCGCATCCAGAGTCTTTAATTCGACCTGCAACAAATGCAGCCTGGCTGCTAATCTCAGAGGTCATACCAGTTGGTATGGCCTTTTTTATCGGGAGATTATCGTGACAACCACCACCATTAAAGTACGCGGCTACCATCTGGATATCTATCAACACGTGAACAATGCCCGCTACCTGGAATTCCTCGAAGAAGCGCGCTGGGCGTGGTTTGAACAGCTAAGCGCCTTTCAGTGGATGACGCAGAGAAATCTGGCGTTTGTGGTGGTAAATATTAACATTAACTATCGCCGCCCGGCGGTGATGGGCGATGTGCTGAATATCGACAGTCAGCTGCTGAAGCTGGGAGGCAAAAGCGGAGTGATTGCTCAGCGCATTACGCTGGATGGCGATGGCACTGAGGTGGCTGATGCGCAGCTGACCTTTGTCTGCATCGATCTGCACAGCCAGAAAGCGCTGCCGCTGGAAGGGGAACTGAAAGCCCACCTCGAAAGTATGCTAGCTTGACTGAATATCACTAACCTACCCGTAGGGGCGAGGCATGCCTCGCCCTGGTTTTAAGCATGCCGTTTTAGTCACTGAAGTCCGGTTTTGGTCTTCATCGCCTGCATCACCGCTGACGGATTTTGCTGGTACTCCTGCAGCCCGTTGGCACGCAGATGGCAGGCGGCACAGTCACCGCAGCCGCTGCCCTTAATGCCGTTATAGCAGGTCAGCGTCTGGTCACGCACCAGCGCCAGCTGCTGCCAGTAGTCGGCCAGTGCCCAGGTCTCGGCTTTATTCAGCCACATCAGCGGGGTTTCGAATCTGACATCCCGCGCCATTCCCAGCGCCACGGCATGATTCAACGCTTTAACAAACTCATCGCGGCAGTCCGGATAGCCCGAGAAATCGGTTTCACATACGCCGGCGATCACCGCTTCCGCTTCGATCTGGTAAGCGTAAATCGAGGCGAGCGTCAGGAACAGAATATTACGGCCCGGAACAAAGGTACTTGGCAAGCCGCTGGCTTCAGGGTCGTAAGTCGGTACCGGAATGTTGTCGCGCGTCAGGCTGCTGACTGCCAGCTCGTTGAGCATGGTGACATCCAGCACTTTGTGCGCCCTTGCGCCCAGCGCTTGCGACAGTTCGCCGGCAATGTCGATTTCCGCACGGTGGCGCTGGCCATAATCAAAGGTAATGCAGTGCACTTCATCATACTGCTGCAAAGCCTGAATCAGGCAGGTCGTTGAGTCCTGCCCACCGCTGAATACCACCACTGCACGTTTCATTATCTTTTCCTCATGATTTGCTGCCGGCTATGGTACTGCCTGATGCGCAATAAAAACAGCACTGCTCAGGAGATAGCAACCGGAGGCGGGATCCACGCACGGGAGAAATCAAACCAGCCCCAGGCATTCAGGTGAATACCCTCCACGTCCGGCGGGGCACTGACCTGATAGCGGTAGTTAAACAAAGGGGTGATGATGGCATCGCTCATCAGCTGCTGGAACAGCGCCTGCAGCCCGGCGTGTCGCTGAGTCAGTTCAGTATGCTGCTGTAAATGGTCAAGCTGGCGCAGCAGGCGTTGCCAGCGCTGCTGGCCAAGCATCTCCGGCCAGAGCGGATCGAGCCGCAGCCAGCTTTCCAGGGTAAACACCGGCGCTTCGCCAATCAGACGGTCGCCCATCACCAGGTCGGCCTGGCCCAGCGACGGGTAATCCTGCCAGTTCTTTGCCGCATGGAAACAGAGCGTCAGCTCACAGCCATGCAGCGCCAGCAGCTGACGTAATTTTTCCGCCATCGCATGCAGTTCAACCGGCAGATGGTAGTGCAGGCTAAGGTGCGCAGGCAGAGAGAGCTGCGCCTGCGGCTGCCAGTCGGGGATCTGCCAGCCCGGCAGCATTTCCCGGCTCGGCGTAATTAATCCCTCTTCCAGCGGCAGCTGTTCAATCACTTCAGGCTGATGTACCAGCGCCATAATTTGCTGCGCCTGCGCGGCCGACAGCGGGCTGTGCTGGCCTCTCGCCAGATAGCAAAAGCCAAGGCTGATACGCTGGCTGACCGGCTGAAGCTGCGCCAGCTCGTGCTGAGTGCCAATCGCAATCTGCACCGGATGACGGCAGCTGGTGCCGAGCTCACGGTCAAAGAGCTGCGGCGCTATCCAGTACTCTATGGCCTGCATCAGCGGGTGCGCGGCGTGATACCAGCCGTGGCTTTCCAGGCGCAGCAGTGCGGGTGTGTTGATCATCACGCGCCAGGGGCCGCAGCCGATATCCGGATTGTCCGGATGGGGCAGCAGGCAGTGAACGCTGGCGAGGCGATGTGCCAGCCAGCAGTCTGGCCGCAGTAAATCAATCCGCAGGCAGAGCCGGTGCGCGGCGCAGACGGTTTTTACCGCCGGGAGTAGCTGCTGGCCGACCTGACTGGCGACGATAGCCTGCAGGCGCTGCTGTAGCTGTCCGGCGCTGACGGCTTCACCGTGATGCCAGCGTAGCTGCGGGCGTAAAAAGAAATACCAGCTTAGCCCATCATCGCTGACCTGCCAGTGATGGGCGAGGTCGGGAATGGCCTCATCACCCGCCAGGCGGCTCAGCCCGGCAAACACCTGCTGGGCCAGATGCTGCTCTGCGCGCCCGGCCTGCTGCATGGGGCGCAGCGAATCGAGCGGACGATAGTAGGGAATACGCAGCGTTGGCTGGTTATTTTGCCACTGGCCGCCCATAAAGGGCTGCAGTAATTGGCTAAGCTGTTCCGGCGCCAGCGCCACCATTTGCAGCGCATGCTGCG
This sequence comes from Avena atlantica, assembly GCA_910589765.1. Lineage (NCBI taxonomy): Eukaryota > Viridiplantae > Streptophyta > Magnoliopsida > Poales > Poaceae > Avena > Avena atlantica. Next base: position 1,392,006 of record CAJUWN010001535.1, on the reverse strand, counting down.
GCTGGCCGTTATCCAGCTGTTGCAGCATCAGATCGCTGCGTAACGCGGCGGGGGACTGCAGAAAAATCAGCGTGCCGCGCTTGCCGCGCCCTGAACTGGCCTGCCAGTCCAGCCAGCCACTCTGCTGCCACTGGCGTAACAGGGTTCGGGCATGGCGCTCGCTGCAAAAACAGCGGCTGCCAATTTCGCTTACGCTGGTGGACTGCGGCTGCCCGGCGCTGTGCTGCCAGAGCCTTTGGTACTGGTTCAATCGATTGAGCTGTCGCATCTCGCCCCAAACCCGGAACAATTTTTAAAAAGTATTCACTATTAGTTCCGCAAATACCAGGGGATACTCCTGGCAGATGAAAAATCGACCACTTGGAGAGAAAATGGTGCGCCTTGCTGCTTTTGATATGGACGGTACGCTGCTGCTGCCAGACCACAAACTGGGTGAGCAGACCCTGCAAAGCCTGCGGGCGCTGAGATCGCATCCGGTTCAGCTCACGTTTGCCACAGGACGCCATTTTCTTGAGATGCAGCCGCTGATGCAGCAGTACGATCTGCCGGCGTATCTGATCAGCGGCAACGGCACCCGCATTCACGACCCGCTGGGGAACCCTTTGTACGCCTGCGATCTCCCTCCCGATGCTGCCTGGCAGGTTCTTCACAGCCACTGGGAGACGCGCGCCAGCCTGCACGTGTTTAACGATAATGGCTGGTTTACGCAGTACGATGTGCCAGAGATCCTGCGGGCGCATCAGCTGAGTGGTTTTCGTTATCAGCTCACCGACCTGCGCCGGATCCCCGCGCATCAGGTGACGAAAGTCTGCTTTATTGCTGATTATCAGGCGCTATGCCAGCTGCAGATCCAGCTGCGCGAAGCGTTTGGCGACAGTGTCCATCTCTGTTTTTCTGCGCGCGACTGCCTGGAAGTGCTGCCGCTCAGCTGTAACAAAGGCGCCGCACTGGCTCGCCTGTCCGCACAGCTGGGTGTGGAAATGGCGGAGTGTATGGCGTTTGGCGATGCGATGAATGACCTGGAGATGCTGGGCAGCGTGGGTCACGGCTTTATTATGCGTAATGCGATGGAGCAGTTGAAAGCGATGCTGCCCCAGCTGCCGATCATTGGAGACTGTGCGACACAGGGCGTGTCTCATTACCTGAATCACTGGCTGAACACACCACACCTCGACTATTCCCCCGAATAATGAGGCCCGTTATCCAGTGTGCCGGACAGGATGTCCGGCTTTTTTCGTTTAGTGACGTGCAGCACGCTCAGCGGCCAAAATGGCCTGGCGAGCACGCGCGCCACGGTACAGCGTCAGCAAAATTCCCAGCAGGAAGGGCAGCAGAAGCCATAGCGATTCGCGGCTGATGCTGTTTCCGCTCAGCGCACTCTCCAGCGCCACGGCAATCAGCGGGAACACAAGGAACACCAGCGAGGCCTGAAACGGCTTAGCCACCTGCTGCAGCGCGAAGTACGCCAGAATACCGCCCACCCCCGCTACTACGCCGAGATAAGCAATAGACAGCAGAGCCTGAGGGGCAAAGCTGTGATAATCCGGCGCTTCCGTCAGGCCAGCCAGCGTTAGCAGCACGCCCGCACCCAGGCAGGGTAGCGCGTTGTAGCTCAGTACCGAGATGCCCGAGCAGCGTTTTTTGCACTGTACGTACATCAGCGCATGGATCACCACGGCCGCCACCAGCGCGGCCACGCCCTGCCACTGGCTGTCGCCGCTGGCGCGAGTTTCATGCCATAAAATAGTGCTCAGTGCGCCGATACTGATAGCCAACCCCAGCAGCTGCTGCAGCGTGGTCTTTTCACGTAAAAACAGGATTGAAGCGGCCAGCACGGCAGCAGGCATGGTGGCAAAGATAATGGCTGCGAGGCTCGACGAGGTGTAGCGCTCACCGTAAATCATCAGCGTAAAAGGGATGGCAAAATAGAACAGCATCACGCAGAGCTGGAAGCCACGCTGACCACGGGAAACAGCAGTGGCACCTTTTTATAACGCGCCAGCAGCAGCAGCAGCGGTGCAGCACAGAGAAAGCGCAGCCCGGTAGCGAAAATCGGCGGCACGGTCGCCACGGTAATTTTCATCGCCATCCACGTCGTGCCCCAGGTCAGAGCAACAGCCGTAAACAGGCCGATAATCAGTAGATTATGGTAACGATTAGCGTTCATTTTGGTCATCCCTGAAGATTGTAATAGTAGAGGACCAGATTAACTAAACGCCTGGGGAAAAGGTTGCTATAATTCTACTCCCTTTCTTATCTCTGAGAGAAAAATTTGCTCCCAAATCCGCTGGATAAAAAAGACAGAATGCTGCTAGATCTGCTGCAGCGAGATTGCACACTCTCTTTGCAGGCGCTGGCCGATGCCGTCAGCCTGACCACCACCCCTGCTGGAAGCGCTTGAAAAGGCTGGAGGATGAAGGCTATATTCGCGGCCGGGTCGCGCTGCTGGATGGGGAGAAACTCGGCCTTGGTCTGACCGCCTTCGTATTAATCAAAACTCAGCAGCACAGCAGCAGCTGGTTTCAGCAGTTTGTCGAGCTGGTGCAGGCGATGCCGGAAGTGATGGGCTTTTACCGTATGGCCGGGGAGTATGACTATCTGCTGCGCGTTCAGGTCGCAGATATGAAAAGCTACGACGGCTTTTATAAACGCCTGGTGAACGGCGTCCCGGGGCTGATCGATGTCACTTCGAGTTTTGCCATGGAAGAGATAAAATACACTACCGCATTGCCGGTTGCCCCATAGTGAGGCTGACCGCTCTCTCTCTTCGATCGATGATCAGGATGTTTTTGTGCGACTTTTTAGCCAATTAAGCTGGTATTTTCTGCGCGAATGGCGCCGCTATCTCGGCGCGGTTCTGCTGCTGATCGTGATTGCCTTACTGCAACTGCTGCCGCCGCACGTGGTGGGAAAAATCGTTGATGGCGTCAGCCGTGACGGTATGAGCAGCGCTCAGCTCCTGCTGTGGGTGGGGGCGATGCTGCTCACCGCCGTGGTGGTCTATTTGCTGCGCTATGTCTGGCGCGTGCTGCTGTTTGGTGCCTCTTACCAGCTGGCCGTGGAGCTGCGCGAAGATTTCTACCGCCAGCTCAGCCGCCAGCATCCCGGCTTTTACCTGCGCCACCGCACCGGTGACCTGATTGCCCGCGCCACCAACGATGTGGACCGCGTGGTATTTGCGGCGGGTGAAGGCGTGCTGACGCTGGTCGATTCGCTGGTGATGGGGCTGGCGGTGCTGATCGTCATGAGTACTCAGATCAGCTGGCAGCTGACGCTGCTGGCACTGCTGCCGATGCCGGTGATGGCGCTGGTGATCAAGCGCTATGGCGACCAACTCCATCAGCGCTTCAAACTGGCGCAGGCGGCGTTCTCCTCGCTCAACGATCAGACGCAGGAGAGCCTGACCAGCATTCGCATGATCAAAGCTTTTGGTCTGGAAGATCACCAGTCCGGGCAGTTTGCTGCTATCGCCAAAGACACCGGCGAGAAAAACCTGCGCGTGGCGCGCGTTGATGCGCGTTTTGACCCAACCATCTATATCGCCATCGGGCTCTCTAATCTGCTGGCGATCGGCGGGGGTAGCTGGATGGTGTGGCACGGCACGCTGACCCTCGGCCAGCTGACCAGTTTTGTTATGTACCTGGGCTGATGATCTGGCCCATGCTGGCACTGGCGTGGATGTTTAATATCGTCGAGCGCGGTAGCGCGGCCTGGAGCCGCATTCAGTCGCTGCTGGCGGAAGCGCCCGCGGTCACCGACGGCAGCAAGCAGGTGCCGGAAGGGCGGGGCCTGCTGCAAATCGCGGTGCGCGAGTTTTGCTATCCGGGGGCGCAGCAGCCTTCGCTTCGCAACCTCAACGTCAATATCAAACCGGGGCAGATGCTCGGATTATGTGGCCCGACCGGCTCGGGAAAAAGCACGTTGCTGAGTCTGGTACAGCGCCACTTTGATATCGATCAGGGGGATATTCGCTACCACGCTATCCCGCTGCCGCAGCTGCGGCTGGACAGCTGGCGCAGCCGTCTGGCGGTAGTCAGCCAGACGCCTTTCCTGTTTTCCGACAGCGTCGCCAACAATATTGCCCTTGGCCGCCCGGGTGCGACACAGAGCGAGATTGAACAGGCTGCACAGCTGGCGTTTGTCCATGACGATATTCTGCGCCTTCCGGAAGGTTATGAAACCGAAGTCGGTGAGCGTGGCGTGATGCTCTCCGGCGGGCAAAAACAGCGTATCTCCATCGCCCGGGCGCTGCTGATGAATGCTGAGATCCTGATTCTGGATGATGCCCTGTCAGCGGTCGATGGCCGTACTGAACATCAAATTCTGCATAACTTGCGGCGCTGGGGAGAAGGGCGCACGGTGATCATTAGTGCTCATCGTCTGTCTGCGCTGACTGAGGCCAGTGAAATCCTGGTGCTGCAGCACGGCGTAGTGGCTCAGCGCGGCAATCATGAACAGCTCGCCAGCAGCCCGGGCTGGTATCGCGATATGTACCGCTATCAGCAGCTGGAAGCGGCGCTGGATGACGACGAGATCGAACAGGGAGTGCCGCATGGCTAGAGTAACCCATCAGTGGCCGACAATTAAACGGCTGCTCTCCTACGGCAGCCCGTGGCGCAAATCCCTCGGCATGGCCGTAGTGATGCTGTGGATTGCGGCAGCGGCAGAAGTGCTCGGACCGGTGCTGGTCAGCTATTTCATCGACAATATGGTGGCAAAACATCATATGCCGGTCGGGATCGCTGTCGGGCTGGTGGTCAGTTTTCTGCTGCTGCAACTGCTGGCCGCCGGACTGCACTATTGGCAGGCGCTGCTGTTCAACCAGGCCGCCGTGGGCGTTGTCCAGCGCCTGCGCACCGACGTGATGGATGCGGCGCTGCGTCAGCCGCTGAGCGCCTTCGATACCCAGCCGGTAGGCCAGATTATTTCACGCGTCACCAATGACACCGAAGTGGTGCGTGACCTCTACGTCACCGTGGTGGCGACCGTGCTGCGCAGTGCGGCGCTGGTGGGTGCCATGCTGGTGGCGATGTTTAGCCTCGACTGGCGCATGGCGCTGATTGCGATTGCAATCTTCCCGGCGGTGATTGTTGTCATGCTGATCTACCAGCGTTACAGCACGCCGATTGTACGCCGGGTGCGCAGTTATCTGGCGGAGATTAATAACGGCTTCAACGAAGTGATCAACGGCATGAGCGTGATCCAGCAGTTCCGTCAGCAGGCACGCTTTGGCGAACGCATGCGGGATTCCAGCCATTCGCACTATCTGGCGCGCATGCAGACCCTGCGGCTCGACGGCTTCCTGCTGCGGCCGCTGCTCAGCCTGTTTTCCGCGCTGATCCTCTGTGGCTGATGCTGCTGTTTGGCTTTTCCTCGGTCGGTTCTATCGAGGTCGGCGTGCTCTACGCCTTTATCAACTACCTCGGGCGCTTAAATGAACCGCTGATCGAACTCACCACTCAGCAGTCGATGCTGCAGCAGGCGGTGGTGGCCGGCGAGCGGATTTTCGAACTGATGGATGCACCGCGCCAGCCCTATGGTGAGGATGTTCAGCCGCTGCAAAGCGGCAGTATTGAGATCCGTGACCTGACCTTTGCCTATCGTGAAGGGCGCCCGGTGCTGAGCGATATCAATCTCTCGGTGCCATCGCGTAATTTTGTTGCCCTGGTCGGGCACACCGGCAGCGGCAAAAGCACGCTGGCGAACCTGCTGATGGGCTATTACCCGCTGAGCAAGGGGGAGATCCTGCTGGACGGACGCTCGCTACCGACGCTCAGCCATGCCGCCCTGCGCGACAGCGTGGCGATGGTACAGCAGGATCCGGTGGTGCTGGCCGATACCTTCTTTGCCAACGTCACCTTAGGAAGGGATGTCAGTGAGGATGCGGTATGGCAGGCGCTGGAAACGGTGCAGCTGGCCGGGCTGGCGCGTGAAATGAGCGATGGCATTTATACCCGGCTGGGGGAGCAGGGTAATAACCTCTCCGTCGGTCAGAAGCAGCTGCTGCGATGGCGCGCGTGCTGGTTGCCACGCCGCAGATCCTGATTCTGGATGAGGCCACTGCGAACATCGACTCCGGTACCGAGCAGGCGATTCAGAAGGCGCTGCGCGCCGTGCGCGAACGTACCACGCTGGTGGTGATTGCGCACCGCCTCTCAACCATTACCGAAGCCGATACCATTTTGTGTTGCACCGTGGGCAGGCAGTCGAGCGCGGCAGCCATCAGCAACTGCTGGCCGCACGCGGGCGCTACTGGCAAATGTACCAGCTACAGCTGGCAGGTGAAGAGCTGGCTGCGGCGGAAAATCAGTAATCTGCGCCGCTGCGCTGCACCAAATGCAGGCGAATAACGGCCTGCATTCCCTCAAATGCACTGCACTAACGCACAACGCACCGTAATGGTGCGTTTTTTTTTGTGCTCAATCCCGTACCGTGATTTTCACGGCGATCTTCCTCCCAGTCGCGACTCAGACCAGCACTGACTAATCGTCTGAAAAATTCAGATTTTTGAACTATGGCACAGCGTTTGCTTAATAGATTTCGTGTCGGCAAAACAACCGTTTTTATACCTGGAGGGGATCGTATGAAGCTGGTTACCGTGGTAATCAAACCGTTCAAACTGGAAGACGTGCGTGAAGCGCTGTCGTCTATCGGTATTCAGGGCCTGACTGTGACTGAAGTCAAAGGCTTTGGCCGCCAGAAAGGGCATGCAGAATTGTATCGCGGTGCTGAATACAGCGTGAACTTCCTGCCAAAAGTAAAAATCGATATTGCGATTGCAGATGACCAGCTGGATGAAGTGGTTGATGTGATTAGCAAAGCCGCTTATACCGGCAAAATTGGTGACGGGAAGATCTTCGTTGCAGAATTGCAGCGTGTCATCCGTATTCGCACCGGTGAAACTGACGAAGCAGCACTGTAATTCGGGGCTAAGAATTGTGATGGGATGGGATAAAATGAAAAAACTCGCTAAGTTTGGCCTCGCCGGCGTGACTCTTTTACCGTCGCTGGCCATGGCAGCCGCGCCTGCGGTAGCTGATAAAGCCGATAACGCTTTTATGATGATCTGCACCGCGCTGGTGCTGTTTATGACGATCCCGGGTATTGCGCTGTTCTACGGCGGCCTGATCCGCGCCAAGAACGTGCTGTCAATGCTGACCCAGGTGGCGATGACCTTCGCGATGGTATGCGTACTGTGGATGGTTTACGGTTACTCGCTGGCCTTCAGCGAAGGTAACGCCTTCTTTGGTAGCTTTAACTGGGCGATGCTGAAAAATATCGCCCCGACCGCGCTGATGGGCTCTTTCTATCAATATATCCACGTCGCGTTCCAGGCCTCCTTCGCCTGTATCACCGTGGGTCTGATCGTCGGCGCTATTGCTGAACGTATCCGCTTCTCTGCGGTGCTGATCTTCGTGGTTATCTGGCTGACCTTTGCCTACCTGCCTATCGCACATATGGTGTGGGCGGGCGGTTTCCTGGCTCAGGATGGCGCGCTGGACTTCGCGGGCGGTACCGTTGTCCATATCAACGCCGCCGTTGCTGGCCTGGTGGGGGCTTACCTGGTGGGTAAACGTGCCGGTTTCGGTAAAGAATCGTTCAAACCACACAACCTGCCGATGGTATTTACCGGTACTGCGATCCTGTACTTCGGCTGGTTCGGCTTCAACGCCGGCTCTGCCAGTGCGGCTAACGAAATCGCCGGTCTGGCCTTCCTCAACACCGTGATCGCCACGGCGGGGCAATGCTGACCTGGACCTTCGGTGAGTGGGCGCTGCGCGGCAAACCTTCTCTGCTGGGCGTGAGCTCAGGTGTGATTGCCGGTCTGGTCGCTATTACCCCAGCCTGCGGTTACGTGGGGGTGGGTGGTGCGCTGATCATCGGCCTTGTCGGTGGGCTTGCAGGCCTGTGGGGCGTGACGTCACTGAAAAAATGGCTGCGCGTTGATGACCCTTGTGACGTATTCGGCGTGCACGGCGTGTGCGGCATCGTTGGCTGCATTATGACCGGCATCTTTGCCTCCTCTTCACTGGGTGGCGTGGGTTATGCAGAGGGCGTAACCATGGGCCATCAGGTCTGGGTACAGCTGTTCAGCGTCGGCCTGACCATTGTCTGGACTGCTGTTGTTGCCTTCATCGGATTTAAAGTGGCGGATATGATTGTTGGCCTGCGTGTACCGGAAGATCAGGAGCGTGAAGGTCTGGACGTCAACAGCCACGGCGAGAATGCTTACAACAACTAAGCTGAAGCTGACACTGATAAGAAAAGTAGTGCGCTAAAAACAATGACAAAGCGGGCCATTTCAGGCCCGCTTTTTTATGGCTGATGATTAAGAACGCTGACGGATCACCCCTTCCTGCACCGTTGAGGCAACCAGGACGCCCTGCTGGTTCCAGAATTCACCGCGCACAAATCCACGCGCGCTGGAGGCTGAGGTACTCTCCACGCTGTAAAGTAACCAGTCATTGAGATCGAAAGGGCGGTGGAACCACATGGAGTGGTCAATCGTCGCCACCTGCATGCCCGGCTCCAGAAAGCCTTTACCGTGCGGCTGTAGCGAAACCGGCAGGAAGTTGAAATCGGAAGCATAGCCGAGCAGATACTGATGAATACGCTTGTCAGCCGGCATGATGCCGTTCGCGCGCAGCCAGGTATAGCGCACCGGGTTGCTGGTATGGCCCTTTAACGGGTTATGAAACTCCACCGGACGGATTTCAAAAGGCTTCTCCGCGAGGAACTTATCGCGCGCCTTTTCTGGAATATACTGCGCCAGCTGCTGGGCAATCTCCCGCTCGGAAGGCAGAGAATCCGGGCCGACAACCTGCGGCATGGTTTTCTGATGCTCGAAGCCGGTTTCCGGGCCCTGGAAAGAGGCGGTCATGTAAAAGATCGGTTTACCGTTCTGTACGGCTTTTACCCGGCGGGCGCTAAAGCTCTGGCCGTCGCGCAGGTTCTCCACGTCGTAGATAATCGCTTTCTGGCTGTCGCCCGGGCGCAGAAAGTAGCTGTGAAACGAATGGATAATGCGTTCCTGTGGCACCGTCTGTTTTGCGGCATACAGCGCCTGGCCCACCACCTGGCCACCAAATACCTGGCGTAGCCCCAGATCTTCACTCTGCCCGCGAAACAGCCCCTCTTCCAGGGTTTCCAGATCCAGCAGATTCAGTAAATTTTGCAGCGCCTGGCTCATAAAACGCATCCTCAGTAATATTTCAGCCCTCAGTTTGCGAAATCCGACCAGTTACCGTCAATGACTGTTTTTGCAATCTGTGGCGTCAGGGGAAATGCGCAAAAATCGGCGCTTCCAGGAAAAAAATCAGTAAGTTGTGCCAGAATTAAGCTTACGCAGGCAGGAAAGCTCTGCCTATTCGCGGTAATTTGGCTGTCGTAATCATTCATTGGAAGGAGAAGTTATCAATGAAAATCTGGCATGTATTAAGTGGCGCGGCTCTGGCTGTGGTAATTACAGGGTGTGCTGACAAAAGCAAAGATGTGCCGACCCCAACGCTGGGATCGCAGGTAGAAGGTCAGCAGGGGGTGATTAGGCAACCGAACGTGAGCGGGACCGTGTGGATCCGTCAGAAAGTGGCGCTGCCACCGGATGCGGTGCTGACCGTGACGCTGTCGGATGCTTCGCTGGCTGATGCACCGTCTAAAGTGCTGGCGCAGCGCGTGGTGCGCACGGAAGGTAAGCAGGCGCCGTTCCAGTTTACCCTGCCGTTTAACCCGGCGGATATCCAGCCAAAAGCACGCATTCTGCTGAGTGCGGCGGTAAGCGTGGATGGCAAACTGATGTTTATCACCGATACGGTGAAACAGGTGGTCACCACGGGCGGAACGCGTCAGGACCTGACGCTGGTGCCTGTGCCTGAAATGGCGATGCCAACCACCAGTGGGGCACCATCAACCGTGCCTTCCACTTCGCCTACCCTGGTAACGCCATCAGGCGCCGTTCCTGCGCCAACGTCGATGTAACGTTTGTCGGGCGCGGCATCCGCGCCCGAAAATTGCATTACCAGTGCCAGCGATACTTCACCAGGTCGATTTTCCCCTCGCGCGATACCTCAATCCCTTCCGCCTGCAGTGCTTTACGCTGTCTGCTGAGATCGTCACCCGTCAGCGAAATTTCACCTTTACGATTAATCACCCGGTGCCACGGCAGTTTGCTGCCTTCAGGCAGGCGCTTCAGCACGCCGCCAACCTGACGCGCCGCGCGCGATGAACCGGCCAGCCGGGCCACTTCGCCATAGGTGGTGACGCTGCCATAAGGGATCGCGGCAACAATTTGATAAATACGCTGTTGAAAACTGTCCTGTTCGATGGTCATAAGCCTATAGCGAGGAAATAATCTGCAGATCGTGCAAGAAACCAACGGTCACCAGGGGGCGGCTTGCAATTGCCGGGGGCATCATTGATAATGCCTGCGCTCTGGTTACCCAGGGCACTCAATGGGGGCCCGGTTGGTTCTCCCGCAATGCTAATTTGTGAACTCGGTCAGGTCCGGAAGGAAGCAGCCGTAACAGATGATGCGTGTGCCGGGATGTAGCTGGCAGGGCCCCCACCCAATTCTGCCTCACCAGCCCTCACGACTTCATTCGTTTCAAATCACACATCATTAGTTAGCGAACAAACTTCCATACTGCAACGGGCACTTTGTCATAAAGCTTATTCATTGTCAGTTCGGCCAGACGATGATCGGCAGCGGAATAGAATACAGCCAGTTCATCATCAGATAATTCGTACTTGTTCTTTTCGATGACGCGCTCAAGCGTGTCGATGGAACGACAGCGTCTGAGGCGCATCAGATAATCAGTTTTTGTTAAAAGTTTGTCTGTCATTATTAAACCGTAAATGAGTAATGGGTTGCTAAAACGAATGGCTGGCCTGTGTCAGGCTTGTTGCACATTCCTCTGCAAAAATGTTGAACAGTCGTTTGGCGGATTTCTGCCAGCGTTGTAAGTCCTGAACATTAATGCCGTAATTGCTGAACAGCATAAAGGTGTCATCCAGGTATTCATCAATCTGACTTATCAGATCGCTGTCCTCGATGTGCTTAATTTTGTAATTCATGGTGAATGCTGCAATATGCTCGATCAGGTCGTTAAGCTGCAGATTGGCAGCAGAGGTAGGATCGTTAACCCAGCCGTGGTGGCTGTCGCCTAACGTAGCCAGGCTTTCATCGTACAGGTTTTCACACAAAAATTTCAGCTGGGCAATATCATGCCTTCTCGGTGAGTATTCGTCCATCTTTTTCCCCTCCTAAGCTTGCGAAACAGGCCATTAAACCGCACTTTAAACATGGGTGCCAGGAAGTGATAATTACTATGCTATGTAACATCTAAACAAAATATAACTTATTTAAAATAACCTGCCGCTCGGATGACCAAATATTACAATTCATCGGACATGTTGTGGCGATCGTTATCAATGAAATCAAACACCAGCGCATCAGGAGTAAGGGTAAAATTGACCGACTGATGGGTTGTTTCACTCGCATCAATATCCAGGCAGGCATTGAATACGTTCCAGCGGAAGCTGTAGTTCATTTTATAACGTGATTGTTGCAAATATTCCAGGGAAATAATTTTCAGACTTTCGGGAACATATCGCGCATTTTGTGAATACCATTCCAATGAACCAATCAGGTCATCTTCTATTTTGGGAATTATCTGTTCGATCTCATGCATTAATTCTAGTGGTTCAATGTTAGTTTGACGATATTTTAATGGTAAAGTTTTGCGCATTTTTCCCTCTCAGAGTTAAATTTTGCTTATCAGCTTAATTGCTGTAGCCGAGTGGATAAGCCAGGTTATAAATTTAGTGTAGCCTATATTGATGATTTAACAGTTAATTATTTTACTCGCACCGGCATGCTTCCGCATAAAACCATCACCATGTTGAGTTTTTTTTATATAAAAAACGCTTCAGCCATCCGACTCCAACGTAATAATTAGATACATTTTAATGATATCCGTCCTGCCTCCATTCACGCTACTTTGTTGTTATGTTATAACATTTAAGTGGCTTTTTAATGAACACCTCTCCGGCTTTTATTCGCATCGGCACCTTGCTCAGCTGCCCGGCATGGCTGCGTATGGTGCTGACCTTACACCTGGTCGGCGCGCTGGCGGCGCTCACCTGGTGGGCGGCACTCTGATGATCGTACTTAATCAGCTGGTGGTTGGCTATCAGCATCGTGCGGTGACGCCGCAGTTAAATGGTGAGTTTGCACGCGGCAGCATGACGGCCCTCGTGGGGGCAAATGGCTGCGGAAAATCAACGCTGCTGAAAACGCTGTGCGGGATGTTGCCCCCGGTCAGTGGTTCGGTCAGCCTCTCTGCGCCACGTCCGACCGTTGCCTGGCTGCCCCAGCACGCTGAGCTGGAGAAAACATTCCCTTTGACCGTTTTCGATCTGGTGGCAATGGGCTTCTGGCGTCAGAGTGGCTGGTTTAAAGGCTTAAACCGCCAGCAGCGTGAGCAGGTCATGTCGGCACTGCAGCGCGTCAATATGCTGCCGTTCGCTGCCGCCGCGCCGGGAACCCTATCCGGCGGGCAGCTGCAGCGCGTGCTGTTTGCCCGGCTGCTGATACAGGACGCAGAACTGCTGCTGCTGGATGAGCCTTTTACCGGCGTCGACAGCGATACCACCGAACTGCTGCTGGCGCTGCTGGCGGAGCGGCATCAGGCCGGGGCGACACTGATTGTTGTCCTGCACGACATGGCTACGGTGGCGCAGCATTTCCCGCAGGTGTTACGCCTGAAAGAGCAGCACAGCGAATGGACCTGCCGCGGCTGCGGCGTGACCGGGCTGAGCTTTAGTCGCCGTGGGGGGGCCAGCGCATGATGCTGATCCAGCCATTTATCGAATTTGGATTTATGCGCCGGGCGCTGGTGGCCTGCGTCGCGCTGTCGCTGAGCGCGACGCCGCTCGGCGTCTTCCTGCTACTGCGCCGCATGAGCCTGGTGGGCGATGCGCTGTCGCACGCGGTGCTTCCCGGTGCCGCAATCGGCTATTTACTCTCCGGACTTTCGCTGGTCGCGATGGGCATTGGCGGAGCGATTGCCGGTCTGACGGTGGCTCTGTTGTCAGGCGCGGTCAGTCGCTATACGCCGCTGCGTGAGGATGCCAGCTTTGCCGGTTTCTATCTTGGCTCACTGGCGCTGGGCGTCACGCTGGTGTCGCTGCGCGGTTCCAGCGTCGATCTTCTGCATGTCCTGTTCGGCTCGCTGCTGGCGGTCGATACGCCCTCCATCGTGCTGGTCAGCAGTATCAGTGCGGTCACCCTGCTGATCTTCGCGCTGATCTACCGCCCGCTGACCATTGATGCCTTTGACCCGAGCTTTCTGCGCGCCCAGAACCGCTGGACCTCACCGCTGGTGCACGCCATTTTTCTGGTGCTGGTTGTCATCAACCTGGTGGCGGGCTTTCAGGTGCTTGGCACCCTGATGAGCGTCGGGCTGATGATGCTGCCTGCGGCCAGTGCCCGATTCTGGAGCCGTCATCTCGCCGGGACGCTGGCGGCGGCAATGATCATCGCCACGCTGGCCAGTTTCAGCGGGCTTTACGCCTCGTTTTACCTCTCGTTACCTGCCGGGCCCGCCGTGGTGCTGAGTGCGGCACTGTTGTTCTTTCTTTCCATTTTAATCGGTCCCTGCGGCGGCATTTTTGCCGGGCGTAAACCATTGGCAATCAGATAGGGAGTAAGTATGAAGAAGTTACCTGTGGCGCTGGCGCTGTCCGTATTGCTGGCCGCACCTGCTGCAATGGCGAAAACCGTTGAAGCGGTTGCCAGTTTTACCGTGCTGGCGGATATCGTAAAAAACGTTGGCGGCGAACACGTCGTGGTGAAAAGCCTGGTGGGGCCAAATGGCGACCCGCACAGCTTTGAACCTACGCCAAAAGATAGCCAGGCGCTGGCGCATGCCGATGTCGTGTTTGTTAGCGGACTGGGAATGGAAGGGTGGATGGATCGTCTGATCGCCGCATCGGGCTATAAGGGAGAGACGGTAGTGGCTTCAGCCGGGATCAACACGCGAAAAATGGAAGAGGACGGAGAAACGGTTACCGACCCGCACGCGTGGAACAGCATGCAGAACGGTGTTATCTATGCCACTAACGTGATGAATGCGCTGATCGCCGCCGATCCGCAGGATGCAGATTATTTCCGTCAGCACGGCAGCGCCTACATCGCACAGCTTAAGCAGCTGGATAGCTGGGCGCAGCAAGAGTTCAGCGCTATTGCGCAGAGCAAACGTAAGGTGCTGACCAGCCATGATGCCTTCGGCTACTTCGGCCAGCGCTACGGGGTGACGTTCCTCTCCCCGGTCGGTTTCTCCACCGAATCTGAGGCCAGCGCTTCCGACGTCGCCGCGCTGATCGCTCAGCTGAAGCAGGAGAAGATCCATGCCTACTTTATCGAGAATCAGACCGATCCGCGCCTGGTTAAACAGATTGCCGCTGCCGGCGGCGCGCAGCCGGGCGGCGAGCTGTATCCGGAAGCATTGACCGGGCAGGGCGGTGAAGCAGACAGCTATATTAATGCTTTCAAACATAACGTCAATGCGATGGTCAGCAGCATGAAATAAGCGTCCAGCCGGTGATTAAGCTGCATAAAAAAGGGGATAGCCGCGGCTATCCCCTTGTGTTGCATGCTTGAGAGTCATCAATTAATGCTTCTTGCCACCCCGGCCCTGTACGGCCTTGAAGCGTGGGTTACTTTTGCAAATGACGAATACGCGGCCGTGACGGCGGACGATTTTACAATCTTTGTGGCGTTTTTTGGCCGAGGCCAGAGAGCTTAAGACCTGCATGATGGCTCCTTACTTTTTCATCGCGCCGAGGAAGCTGCCGAAGCGCTGGTTGAAGCGTGCGGCGCTGCCCTCTTTGGCAAAATCTTTCTGCTTGCCGGTGTAATAGACGTGTGAGGCCGAAGAGACATCCAGCGTCACGTAAGGCATCTGTTTGCCTTCATGCTCAATCGTGCGATCGGTTTTGATGGTCGACCCCACGACAAACCAGGCGTCTGCCGTGGTGTCATGAAACACCACCTGGCGATAGGTTGGATGAATACTCTGTTTCATCTGTTACTCCACTTGTTATGTTATACTATAACAATAGTATGCGCCGCAGGTGAGCAAATTGCAACTGCGCGTACGCTGGAAAAAAGACAAAAAAAAGAGGCCGCATTAAGCGGCCTCTGGTTCACATTAACTTGCGTGAATTAGTGATGATGATCGACTGGGTGGCTATGTTCCAGCTCTTCTTTGTTCTTACTGAAGCGGCGGCGAACCACCACGAAGAACACTGGAACGAAGAAGATCGCCAGGATAGTCGCGGTGACCATCCCGCCCATCACGCCAGTACCTACGGCGTTCTGAGCACCGGAACCCGCACCGGTACTGATAGCCAGCGGCAGAACCCCGAGGATAAACGCCAGAGAAGTCATCAGGATTGGACGTAAACGCATACGTACCGCTTCCAGAGTCGCTTCCACCAGGCCTTTGCCTTCCTTCTCCATCAGGTCCTTAGCGAACTCGACGATCAGGATGGCGTTCTTCGCCGATAGCCCTATGGTGGTTAGCAGCCCCACCACAAAGTACACGTCGTTGCTCAGCCCGCGCAGGGTGGTAAAGATCAGCGCCCCGACCACACCCAACGGTACGACCAGCATTACCGCGAACGGTATTGACCAGCTCTCGTACAGTGCGGCCAGACAGAGGAAGACCACAATCAGCGAGATGGCATACAGTGCCGGAGCCTGGTTACCGGACAGACGTTCCTGATAGGACATCCCCGTCCAGTCGTAACCAATACCGGTAGGCAGTTTCGACGCCAGGTCCTGCATCAGATTCATCGCTTCACCCGAGCTCTTACCTGGTGCTGGCTGTCCTAACAGCTCCATCGACGGCAGGCCGTTATAACGCTCCAGTCGTGGTGAACCGTAAACCCACTGCGCAGAGGCAAAGGCGCTGAACGGCACCATTTCACCGCTGCTGGCACGCACATACCAGTTGCCAATATCACTTGGCAACATACGGTAAGGCGCATCGCCCATCACGTACACTTTCTTCACGCGGCCGCGGTCAATGAAGTCATTAACGTAGGATCCGCCCCAGGCTGCCGCCAGCGTGGTGTTGATATCGGAGAGCGATACCCCCAGCGCCGACGCTTTTTCCTGGTCGATAGTCAGTTTGTACTGTGGCGTATCTTCCAGACCGTTAGGACGCACGCCTACCAGGGTATCTGAATGCTGAGCAATCATGCCAAGCAGCTGGTTACGTGCTGCGGTCAGTTTCTCATGGCCAAGGCCACCCTGATCGATCAGCTGGAAGTCAAAACCGGTCGCCGTACCCAGCTCAACAATCGCCGGCAGGTTGAACG
Source organism: Avena atlantica (assembly GCA_910589765.1). Taxonomy (NCBI): domain Eukaryota; kingdom Viridiplantae; phylum Streptophyta; class Magnoliopsida; order Poales; family Poaceae; genus Avena; species Avena atlantica. The sequence continues at coordinate 1,375,623 of CAJUWN010001535.1, read as the reverse complement.
GAATCACCATCGCATCTTTGATCGCTGACAGCGCGCCCATGGCACGCCCGGCAATCGCCGGCACCTTGTTATCTGAACCCGAACGTTCATCCCACGGTTTCAGGCTGACGAAGGCGATACCGGTGTTCTGACCACGACCTGCAAAGCCAAAGCCGTTAACGGTGAACACCGAGTTAACGTTCGCTTTCTCTTTATTCAGGTAGTAATCCGTCACCTGGTCCAGCACTTTCTGTGTACGTTCCTGCGTGGCACCTGCTGGCAGCTGTGCCATGGTCAGGAATACCCCCTGGTCTTCTTCCGGCAGGAAGGAGGTTGGCAGGCGCATAAACAGATAGGCCATGCCCACCACGATCACCAGATAAATCACCAGATAACGACCGGTGCTGCGCACGATGTGGCCCACGCTGTCGGTGTAGTGATTGGTGCTTTTGTCGAACAGGCGGTTAAACCAGCCGAAGAAACCGGTGGTTTTGCCATGGTCGCCTTTCGCAATCGGCTTCAGCATGGTGGCACACAGTGCCGGGGTCAGGATCAGCGCGACGATAACCGACAGCACCATCGCGGAAACGATAGTAATCGAGAACTGACGATAGATAACCCCGGTAGACCCGCCGAAGAAGGCCATTGGAATAAATACCGCTGACAGCACCAGCGCAATACCGACCAGCGCGCCCTGGATCTGCTCCATCGATTTACGCGTGGCTTCCTTGGGCGGTAGGCCCTCTTCGGCCATGACGCGCTCGACGTTCTCGACCACCACGATGGCGTCATCCACCAACAGGCCGATGGCGAGCACCATCCCGAACATCGTCAGGGTGTTTATCGAGTAGCCAAACGCGCTGATAATCGCAAAGGTGCCGAGCAAGACAACCGGCACCGCAATCGTTGGGATCAGCGTGGCGCGGAAGTTTTGCAGGAACAGGTACATCACCAGGAACACCAGCACGATAGCTTCGACCAGTGTTTTTACAACTTCGTTAATCGAGATCTTAACGAATGGCGTGGTGTCATACGGATAGACGATTTTCATGCCGGCCGGGAAGAACGGCTCCAGTTTGGCAAGCTCAGCTTTTACCGCCGCAGCGGTATCCAGGGCGTTAGCACCGGTTGCCAGCTTGATCCCCAGACCCGAGGCCGGTTGACCGTTATAGCGTGCAATAATCTCGTAGTTCTCACCACCCAGCTCGATATGCGCCACGTCGCTCAGACGGACACGCGAACCGTCGCTGTTCACTTTCAGCAGGATCTTACCGAACTCTTCAGCCGAGGTCAGACGCGTCTGCGCGATGATCGAGGCATTCAGCTGCTGGCCTTTCACCGGTGGTGAACCACCGAGCTGACCGGCCGCCACCTGGGCGTTCTGGGTGTTGATGGCGCTGATCACATCGACCGGCGTCAGTGAGTAGTTGTTGAGTTTATGCGGGTCCATCCAGATACGCATCGCATACTGCGCCCCGAACAGCTGGGTATCACCCACGCCGGAGACACGACTAATGGGATCTTTAATATTAGAACCCACGTAGTCGGAGATGTCGTTCTGCGTCATGGTGCCGTTATCGTTGATGAAACCGGCAACCATCAGGAAGCTACTGGAGGATTTCTGAACTTTAATCCCCTGCTGCTGTACTTCCTGCGGGAGCAACGGCATCGCCAGCTGCAGTTTGTTCTGAACCTGCACCTGCGCGATATCAGCATCGGTACCGGACTGGAATGTCAGAGTCAGCTGCAGCGTACCCGAAGAGTCGCTGCTTGAACCCATGTACATCAGGCCGTCGATGCCGTTCATGTTTTGTTCGATAACCTGCGTGACGGAGTCCTGCAAAGTTTTCGCATCGGCACCCGGGTAGGTGGCGGTGATCTCGATTGCCGGTGGAGCAACGTTAGGATATTGCTCAATCGGCAGTTTCAGGATCGACAGCGCACCCGCCAGCATAATAATGATGGCGATAACCCAGGCAAAGATGGGGCGATCGATAAAGAACTTAGCCATGTATCAGCGGCTCCTGTTAAGACTTCGGTTGTTCAGACTGTGCCTGAGACTGAGGGCTTCTTTGGCACTGTCGTCGCTAACTTCCTGTGGGGTCACCGCCGCACCGGCTTTCACACGCTGCAGACCGGTGGTGATCACACGATCGCCATCTTTCAGACCGGACGTGACCAGCCATTTGTCGCCGAAAGCTTGATCGGCTGTCACATTACGCACTTCAACCTTGTTATCCGCACCGACAACCATGGCAGTCGCCTGGCCAGTTGGCGTGCGGGTGATGCCCTGCTGAGGAACCAGCAATGCATTTGGGTTGGTGCCTTCATCCAGGCGAGCTCGTACGAACATGCCTGGCAGCAGGTTGTGGTCCGGGTTAGGGAACACTGCACGCAGTGTGATGGAGCCGGTGGTCTCGTCGACGGTGACATCAGAGAATTCTAATGTTCCGCTCTGCGAGTATTCTTTACCATCCTGCGTTAACAGTTTGACTTCAGCTTTGCCGTTGGTCTGCTGCAGCTGGCCGGATTTCAGCTCGTCGCGCAGACGAATAAAGTCTTCGCTCGACTGGGTTACGTCAACGTAGATCGGGTCCAGCTGCTGCACAGTTGCCAGAGCGGTCGTCTGAGCACTCTGCACCAGCGCACCTTCGGTGACTGAGGATTTACCAATGCGTCCGCTGATAGGCGAGGTCACTTTGGTATAGGCAAGGTTAATACGGGCAGATTCAACGGCTGCCTGTGCTGCCTGAACGGCGGCAGCGGTCTGGCTCTGGGTGGCTGCCGCGGTATCGTAATCCTGCTGACTGATGTACTTAGTACCCAGCAGAGGCTTGTAGCGTTTTACGGTTAAAGCGGCGATCTGCGCGTTGGCCTGAGCCTGTGCGAGGTCACCTTTGGCGCTGTCGTAAGCGGCCTGATAAGTGGCCGGATCAATTTGATACAAGGATTCGCCAGCCTTGATATCACTACCCTCAACGAAGTTGCGTTTCAGAATAATGCCGGAAACCTGTGGGCGAACTTCTGCAATACGGAACGATGAGGTGCGACCCGGCAGGTCGGTGGTAATTTTAAGCGGCGCGCTTTTTAGCGTCGTGATACCCACTTCAGGGGCCTGTTGCTGACCGGCCTGCTGAGAATCTTTGTTATCACATCCTGTTAGCACTAAGCTGCCTGAAAGCATCAGAACGGCCGCCAGAGGCGTTAACCCTCTGTTTTTGTTCATAAATAAACCTCGAGTGTCCGATATCGATTGTTCAATGGATCACAAACCCATAAACCCATTGCTGCGTTTAAATTATGGTCGTGCTATGGTACATACATTCGGAAATGTATGTAAGTCTAACGCTTTGTAAAAAACACCCTCATGGCACGAAATACCAAACAACAAGCTCAGGAAACGCGAAATCACATCATAGATGCGGCTATTGAGCGCTTTTCTGAGCATGGCGTTTCTAAAACGTCACTGGCTGATATTGCCGCAAGTGCTGGCGTGACGCGGGGTGCAATCTACTGGCATTTCAAAAATAAAACGGATTTGCTCAATGAGATTTGGGCACAGTCCGAATCCGGAATGGCAGACCTGGAGCTTGAGTATCAATCAAAATACCCGGCGGATCCACTCTCTGTTATGCGAGCTATGTTGCTGTATGTCCTTGACGCGGCAGCCACTGATCCGAGAAGACGTGCACTTATGGAAATTATTTACCATAAATGTGAGTTCGTCGGTGAAATGACTACCCTCCAGCTAATGCAGCAAAATCTCTATCTTGAATGTTATGAGAAGATAGAAGAGGTTTTACAACAGTGTATTGATGCAAAGCAACTTCCGGAAAATCTTAACACGCGTCGCGTCGCTGTAGTGATGCGTGGCTACATCAGCGGCATCATGGAAAACTGGCTGTTTATGCCGGAGAGCTTTGACCTCGCCGCCGACGCGCCGCAGCTGGTGGACACGCTGATCGAGATGCTGATCGGGTGCCCAACCTTGCGCAAGCCAGCATAGCGCGAAATTATGAACGTGCGGCGACTTTCTGCTCGAAATCTCGCTGCACAATCGCCAGCGCTGCCAGCACGGTTTCTGGCGCTATCTGATTCTCTTCCAACAGCATAATCAAATCTACGGCCAGTTTGACCTCTTCCGGTGCAGTATCCAGCGACATACGTCTTCCTTATAGTAATAAAAATTTCAGATGCGCAGCATTCTGACCACGCCAACCATGACCAGCGCGCCGGCAAACGCGGCCAGCAGCGCCCGCGGGTGGAAGATTGCCAGCGTCCCGTAGTCAAAATAACTGCTGACATAGCCGCCAATCAAGGCACCCACTGCAGTCAATAACAACGTTGGCATCAGGCCGCCGGGGCGGCCGGGGGAAAAACGGCGTGCAATAACGCCCACCAGCAAACCGGTTACCATCCAGCTAATCAGCCCCATAGCGGCCTCTCTTTCAGCGAGTTATCATCCGATTATAGCCCGCGCTCGCGATTTTCGATGCCGCGCTCAATTCGCTTCAACGCCTGCAGGCAGCGCTGCAAACGCCCTTCGAGTGCAGCCACCTCACGCTGAAGTTGCTGCTGCTGTGCCAGCGTTTCCTGCACGGCCAGCAGACTTTCCCGGTCCTGAATCATCGCCCGCAGGCGGCGCTCAAAATCCTGATGTTCGGCCAGCTTTTCATACAGGTTCTCGCGCACCGGCGTCGCGCGGGTCTCACTGCTGCGCATCTTGAGCGTTGCCAGTTCGCGCTGCATGGCGCTCATCTGCAGCACCACGCGTTCGGCCATCCATGCCACGCTTTCCGGGCGATTATCCCTCACGCTCTGTTTTAACAGCGCCATGGTCTGTCTGACTTCCTGCAGATAATCGCCCAGGCGGGTAGAGTGGCTGTGAAATAACTGATGGTCAAAGCGCGCCTGCGCATTACGTTTATTAGCATGCGGCTCGACAGCCAGCGCCAGCTGTTCCAGCTGCGTTTCCAGTTGTTGCAGTAAAGCTGCGCTTTTCATCGTGTTCTCCAGGGCAGTATTGCGGCTATGATACCCTGTTTAGAGCCAATTTTTTCGGGTACGCCATGCAACGTTATCTTCTTATTACTCTTGGCTGGTTGGCGGTGGTACTGGCCACGCTCGGCGTGGTACTGCCGCTGCTGCCAACCACGCCATTTTTACTGCTGGCGGCCTGGTGCTTTGCCCGGTCTTCTCCGCGCTTCCATCACTGGCTACTGCACCGCTCGGTATTCGGGCGCTACCTGCGTCACTGGCAGCAGCATCGGGCAATGCCACCGGGCGCCAAGGGCAGGGCGATCCTGTTTATTCTGCTGACCTTTGCCTTTTCCTTGTGGATGGTCAAAATTCTCTGGGTACGCCTGCTGCTGCTGGCGATACTCTGCTGCCTGCTGATCTTTATGATCCGCCTGCCAGTGGTTGACGAAGAGCAGGAAAAGCGCTGATTTCGCTAAACACGGTTGCAATTGTCCGGCGTTTTGCCTAGATTTGGTCGTTTTCGTGCGCGGCTTTCCCCCAGTGTTTGAATTTCACCCGGCTTTATCGTCGTGCGTGAAGCAAGCCGCGTGAGTCAGATTTGTATTTACCAGGCACAACACTATGACCGCGACTGCGCAGCAGCTTGAATTCCTTAAAAACAGTATCAAAAGCATCCCGGACTACCCAAAACCGGGCATTCTCTTTCGTGACGTCACCAGCCTGCTGGAAGATCCGAAAGCGTATGCGTTGAGCATTGAGCTGTTAGTTGAACGCTATCGTCACGCTGGCATCACCAAGGTGGTGGGCACTGAGGCGCGCGGTTTCCTGTTCGGCGCACCGGTTGCGCTTGGGCTGGGCGTGGGCTTCGTACCGGTGCGTAAACCCGGCAAGCTGCCGCGTAAAACTTTTGCCGAAAGCTACGAGCTGGAGTACGGCACCGACCAGTTAGAGCTGCATTGTGATGCTATCCAGCCGGGTGACGTGGTGCTGGTGGTTGACGATCTGCTGGCGACCGGTGGCACGATTGAGGCCACCGTGAAGCTGATCCGCCGCGCGGGCGGCACCGTGAAAGATGCCGCTTTCATCATTAATCTGTTTGACCTCACCGGCGAATCACGCCTGAAGGCGCAGGGCATTGAAAGCTACAGTCTGGTGAACTTCCCCGGTCACTAAGATTTTGCGGGGCGGCTGGTCCGCCCCGATCTCTCCTCATCTGCTTCTCTCCCTGTACACCAAATGCCTTCAGCCGCTGTTCGGCACAAAAAGCAGCGATTCATCCCCCTGATGCTTACACTTGTGCGGCAAAATGCAGCCGTCACCGTGATTAAGGAAGTTCGGGATGAACAAAATCGCTACCGTTACTACTCTCCTCGCCGTACTGGCGGATGCCACAGCCGCAAACGCCGCTCAGACTAAGGCCCCTGTTGATTATCAGTACCGGACAAAAGATATCAGCGGGCTGCACACCTTCACGCTGGGATACGCCCAGAGCCACATTCAGCATTTTAACAATATCAAAGGTCTTAACCTTAAATATCGCTACGAAATCCCTCAGCTGCCGCTCAGCGCGATGGTGTCACTCACCTGGATGAACGGGCGCGGAAGCCAGTTTGCACAGTTTGATGGCGCCTCAGAGAATAAATACCATCGCGTGCGCTACTATTCGCTGATGGTGGGGCCGGCTTATCGCATCAGCCATTGGGCCAGTCTCTACGCGCTGGCTGGCCCGGGTTGGGAAAGCAGCACCAACATCACCCACTATCGAGATGCTGATGGTGAACATTCCGGGTGCAAAAAAAGGGCCCGTTCGCGTTTTGCCTGGGGGGCGGGAATGCAGTTCAACCTGATTGATAACCTGGCGCTGGACGTCGGTTATCAGGGCGGTCACCTGCAGAATACGTCCAGTCACGGCTTCAACGTTGGCGTGGGGTATCGTTTCTGATTTGTTCAACAGAACGTGGAAAGGGCAGCGAATGCTGCCCCTGTGTTATCAGAATGAGAACTTAACTCCCGCCTGAATAATGTTGTCGGAGGTATGGGATGACTCGTTCAACTGATAGTTGAGGCTATACCCCAGCTGCTGGTGCGACAGCTCGATACCTACGTTACCGCTAAACACTGAGTGGTCAGTGATAGTTGAGTGTGTCGTTGAAGAACTGCCTTCCTCACCAGGCATCCAGCTACGGCTCTTTGCTGTTACATCGCCACTATTCCCAGTCCACGTCAGGTCAATAGTGGGTTTAATCTGATAGCCAGCTGAGGTGGTGAACGCTTTAGACAGCGAAACGCCCAGCGGGAATGACCAGATACTTTGTGAACCGCTAGCGGTATCGAACAGGTTACCCAGCTCATTATGCGTTTTAAAACCTTCACTCTTAAGCAGGGTGTAGCGCACTCCAGCGTGTGGTTCTACATCCGCCAGGCCACTCTGCCAAAGGTAATTTACCTTGATACCACTGCTAACGGCCCAACTGTTCACACCCGCACGCAGCGCCGAGCCATCAACGCCCGCAGGAGTTTGCTGTTTCAGCCGGTTATGGCTGCCCGTGTAGCTAACATCTGCCATCACACTCGCCGCATCCAGCTGCCAGCTGCTGTAAAGCGTGCTCCCCCAGAAATTGAAGTCATTCCGCGTTGGGCTGACATTCCCCCGGCTGGAACTTTTCCCCCCGCCAGCATTCAGCGCTATACCGCTGGTTAAACTTCCATAATCGCCGCCATCTGTCCGGTAATCACTGCCCAGCGCCACTCCACCGAGGTGAGTGGCGGCACGCGCCTGCCACTCTCCCGAAGAGAATCCATGGGAACTGCTGTTATCTGACAATAGCGTGGCCCACAGATTACCCCCGCTGCTGCTGTCATGCAGGTCAGAGGCGAGATGGCGGGCAACCGCCTGTTCCGCGGCTGACAGCGCCATAAAGGTCGTGTGCTGAACGCCAATCACCGAAGCCATATGCAGGGCAGACTGCACCACCCGGCTGGCCACCACCCTGTCACGAATGAAGCGGATATCCATTACCTGCGAAACAAAACGCTGGCTGGCATCGGCAGAGTGGGTATTGACCCCCTGCTGTTTCGCCATATCCGCCAGCAGATCGGCAGTGTCCTGCGGCAGTAGCGGGAGTGCCGCTTGCTCCGCGCTGAGGCGATGGGCATTGCCACTGCTGCTGGCGATCATATTTAACAGTCGGCTGGTACTGACAATGTTCTGCTGTTGCCAGAATCCATCCCGGGCGCTACCGCCCAGGCTGGCGGTGAAAGCTTCAGTGGTTTTCAGATTATCATCTGCGATCACCATCATTTTGGCGTTGGTGTCTATGCGCCCCTCGCCGGTCAGAAGGGGGGCTGAACGCTGGCCAACATACGGTTTGGCAGAAATGACCGTCAGCGATGAGCCAGCAAAATGCTGCTGATGATCATTGCTGCCTACACTCCAGCCAACATCCGCGCTGGAGAGGTTGGCACTCTGACCAGCAGCAATCACCAGGGTGCCGTCAAATGGCGCAGCCTGCTGCTGAGCCATCCATTCAGCCCCCTGCTGCCAGCGTTCCGCATTCAGCTGGCGCGTACCAATGATCGCCGCTGCCTGCTTTGTTACCTCAATCAGACCCCGTGAAGCATCGAGCAAGCTGCTGGCATACAGCCCGCCGTCAATGCGCAGCGCCCCGGCGTGAAGCGCGCTACGTTCGGTGGTAAAGGTCCCCCGGTTTGCAGATACTGATTGTCGCTGCTGTTTTGAGTGTCTGCCTGGCCTATGGATAGACTGTTTGCGCTGAAGCTCCCCGCAGTAATCGTAAGCTGTCCACTGCCAGCCTGACCTGCGCCGCCATTTTTACCACCAAGCTGGATATCCGTGGCGATCTGTCCACTGCCGCCATTGAACTGCGCATAGCCGTTGCCAGCGTTACCGCCCTGGCCGCCGCGTCCTGCGGCAGTCGCGCCGGCGTCACTGCCGTCGCTACCCGTTTTACCGCCGTTGCCGCCCAGCTGCATAATTCCGCCGTTCAGGATCTTGCTGTTCTCAAATCTCAGGCTAGCCTGACCGCCGTGACCGCCGGCACCACCCAGTCCGCCAGGCGCATTCAGCGCAGCATCGCCGCCCTGGCCGCCGTTGGCGCCATTACCCCTAGCGTGATTGAGTGAAGGCTTAGGGTACTGTCAGTGACATGGATAAGAGCATTGCCGCCATTCCCTCCAGCAGCACCGGCTCCGCCCATGCCACCATTTGCGCCCTCGCCACCCTTGCCGGAATAGGTCACTCCATTGTTGCCCTGTTGCGCACCGTTGCCGCCACGGGAACCCTCACCGCCAGCCCCACCGGCCTGCAAGTGGTTATTGACTGTCAGGCGCGAGTGGTTGAGGCTCAATAAAGCATGACCTCCCTGTGCGCCGTTGCCACCGTTGGCGCCTGCTGCTCCCGCGCCGCCATGACCGCCGTTGCCACCTGGGCCGCCGCTACCGCCGCTGCCTCCCCAGCCGCCTTCGCCGCCAGAACCTTTAGTACCATCCACCCCGCTGGCACCGCTTGAGCCGCTCTGCCCCCTTGCTCCTTGCAGACCACCATCAGCACCCTGGCCACCGGCAGTCCCCTGAGTGGCGGCACCAGCCTGGCCGCCACTACCGCCGAGGATGATATTATCAGCGCTAAAATCACCTCCGTTGAGGCTGAGTTTTCCATTCCCTCCTGTAGCGCCGTCACCCCCGTCACCCCCGCGAGAACCTGCAGCGCCGTTAGCTCCGTGGCCGCCTGCCGCACCGCTGCCTCCGTTGCCGCCGTTGCCACCATTACCGCCATTGCCGCCGGATGAACCGCTACCGGCATCGCCACCCGAGCCGCCATTGCCCGCATCGCCACCGGCTCCGCCATCACCGCCTGTTCCACCCGCTGCGCCAGCGGAAGAGACGCCTGCTGCACCGCCATTCCCGCCGTTAGCTCCGAGCGCAATAGTGCTAAAGGAGCCATGATCCTTGTCTATGGAGAGCGTTTCCGAGGCGCCGGGCTGCCCGGCGGCACCCTTAGCGCCCAAGCGGCCGCTACTGCCACTGCTGCCATTCAAAGCCGCAGCGGCAGCAGCACCTGCAACCCCGTTGCTACCGTTATCGCCGTTAAACCCGATGCCGCCCGAGCCGCCGTTGTTACCCCGGCTTCCATTAGCGCCCTTATTCCCGCTCCCCCCATTTCCTGCGCTGGCGCTGAGGCCCGCATTCTCTCCATCTTCACCACTTCCGCCTTTGCTGCCAAGGGTGATGGTCTGGCTTGAGGCAGGGGGTTCGTTCGCGGCGGGGAGATTACCCGCTGCTGAGACATAAGTGCTGAAAACAGGCAGTGAGAGCAGTACAAGCGCAGGAAGAGAATTGACCAGACGAGACTTTCTAAACGGGATATTGCTGAGTTGTCCAATCGTTGTCTGTTTCATAAATTAATCCTTTATCGGTGAAATCCTTGTGATGCAGCAACTGGATGAAAAACAGGCGGCATCGCTCTTCGGTACATTGAGATGCAGATTGGTTTTATCAGGGGATAATCGGATTATTAGGCACTGTCGTTCCTTGTATGCCGGGGAAAGGCACCTCATGTGCCCTGGAAGTGAATCGCGCGCTCAATCTGACATAATCGTTTTGCCGCAAATGAACAGATCGTGTTAATCATGGTGTTTAATGCTGATTTTCGTAATTTATCCATAGTAATGTGCTGGTTTTTGGTTGTCAGGTCGAATAAAAATCATAGGGTGCCTGAAGACAAAATAAAGCGGCCAACAGCATGGCGACAGCCAGGCCATCTGTTATAGTACCTCTCCTTAATCCGCTGAACTGCCGCTAACCGGCCGTTTTTGCCGATATCCATTAACAGGCTAAACTACGGTTTCTCACTGTTTAGGTTTACCCTCGACTAAAAAACAATGATGAAGTCTTAATGAGCTATCAGGTACTGGCCCGCAAGTGGCGTCCGCAAGCGTTTACTGATGTTGTCGGTCAGCAACATGTTCTGACCGCGCTGGCTAACGGTTTGTCCCTTGGCCGCATCCATCACGCCTATCTTTTCTCCGGCACCCGTGGCGTTGGTAAGACCACCATTGCCCGCCTGCTGGCAAAGGGGCTGAACTGTGAAACCGGCATAACCGCTACCCCGTGCGGGCAGTGTGACAACTGCCGTGAAATCGAACAGGGGCGCTTTGTCGATCTGATTGAAATCGATGCCGCTTCCCGTACTAAAGTGGAAGACACGCGCGATCTGCTGGATAACGTCCAGTACGCTCCGGCGCGTGGTCGTTTTAAAGTCTATCTGATCGATGAAGTTCACATGCTCTCGCGCCACAGCTTTAACGCGCTGTTGAAAACCCTGGAAGAGCCGCCGGAGCACGTCAAATTTCTGCTAGCCACCACCGACCCGCAAAAGCTGCCGGTGACCATTCTGTCGCGCTGCCTGCAGTTCCACCTCAAGGCGCTCGATCAGGAACAGATTCGCGGCCAGCTTGAGCACGTGCTGAAGGCCGAACAGATTGCTGCGGAAACGCGTGCACTGCAGCTGCTGGCGCGTGCCGCAGACGGCAGTATGCGCGACGCGCTGAGCCTGACCGATCAAGCCATCGCCATGGGGCAGGGGCAGGTGACCACCGCCACGGTGAATGACATGCTCGGCACCCTTGACGACGAACAGCCGCTGGCGCTGATTGAAGCGCTGGTTAATGCCGACGGTGAACAGGTGATGGCGCTGCTGACTCAGGCCGCATCGCGTGGCGTGGAGTGGGAAGCGCTGCTGGTGGAGATGCTTACCTTGCTGCACCGCGTGGCGATGATCCAACTGCTGCCTTCAGCGCTCGGTGATGACATGGCCGCGATTGAACAGCGGCTGCGTGAACTGGCGCGGGTGCTGCCACCGGCAGATGTGCAGCTCTATTATCAAACGCTGCTGATGGGGCGCAAAGAGCTGCCGCTGGCGCCGGATCGCCGCATGGGCGTCGAGATGACGCTGCTGCGCGCGCTGGCTTTTCATCCGAAAGCGGTGATTGCTGAACCGGTTGCACGCCCGACCATGACGCCACAGGCGACTGCTGCGGTGATGCCTGCACCGGATGCCGCGCCGCCGTCCAGCCCGCCTGCAGCGCATACCGTGGAGTCCCCGCCACCGCAGGGATTACCGGATACCACCAGCCAGCTCCTTCAGGCGCGCACGCAGCTGCTGCGCCATCAGGGGGCGAGTAAGCCAAAAAAGAGTGAGCCGGCGGCGCAGGGTGCGCGGCCGGCAAGCTCGGCACTGGAGCGCCTGGCCGCCGTTACCGAACGCGGGCAGCAGCGCCTGCAGCAGGCCGCAGCGCAACCCGCCGCGCCGGTAAAGGAAGAGGCCTACCGCTGGAAAGCGCTCAATCCGACAGAAGTAAAAACGGAAAAGGTCGCCACGCCAAAAGCGCTGCGCACCGCACTTGAGCTGGAAAAACATCCGGAACTGGTGGCGAAGCTGGTTGCTGAGTCATTACAGCGTGATGCCTGGGCTGCCGAGATCGCTGCGCTTACGATGCCAAAACTGGTGCAGCAGCTGGCGCTCAACGCCTGGAAAGAGCCTACCGAAAACGGCATCTGCCTGCATCTGCGCTCCAGCCAGCGCCATCTGAATTCGCCCTCGGCGCAGAAAGCGCTGAGTGATGCCTTGAATGCTGCTTCCGCACACCCCATTGAATTAACCGTGGTGGAAGATGATAATCCGGCGGTGCTGACCCCGCTGGAGTGGCGGCAAAAATTTACGAAGAGAAACTGGCGCAGGCGCGTCAGTCGATTATCACGGATACTCATATCCAGACGCTGCAGCGATTTTTCGACGCTGACGTAGACGAAGAGAGTATCCGACCTGTTTAACCCGCCGCATTATCACGTGATGATGTGGCCTGAGCTGAAGAGAGAGAACTTATGTTTGGTAAAGCCGGATTGGGCAACCTGATGAAGCAGGCCCAGCAAATGCAGGACAAAATGGCGCAGGTGCAGGAAGAGATCGCTGCGATGGAAGTGACCGGTGAATCTGGCGCTGGCATGGTCAAGGTCACCATCAACGGTGCGCACAACTGCCGCCGCGTGGAAGTGGATCCAAGCCTGCTGGAAGATGACAAAGACATGCTGGAAGACCTGATTGCTGCGGCATTCAATGATGCCGCACGTCGCGTTGCTGAAACCCAGAAAGAGAAAATGGCGGCCGTTTCCAGCGGAATGTCTCTGCCACCTGGCTTCAAGATGCCATTCTGATGCAAACCAGCCCGCTCCTTGAAGCACTGATGGAGTCGCTGCGTTGCCTGCCGGGCGTCGGGCCGAAGTCGGCACAGCGCATGGCTTTCCAGCTGTTACAGCGCGACCGCAGTGGCGGTATGCGACTGGCGCAGGCCCTGACGCGGGCGATGTCGGAGATTGGTCACTGTGCCGACTGCCGGACATTCACCGAGCAGGAAACCTGCACCATCTGCGCCAATCCCCGGCGTCAGCAGAACGGCCTGATCTGCGTGGTGGAGAGCCCGGCAGATATTCACGCCATTGAGCAGACCGGGCAGTTTGCCGGGCGCTACTTTGTGCTGATGGGCCATCTGTCGCCGCTGGATGGCATCGGACCGAATGATATCGGCCTCGATCGCCTTGAGCAGCGGCTGGAAAAAGAGTCAATTCAGGAAGTGATCCTCGCCACCAACCCGACGGTTGAAGGCGAAGCTACCGCCAACTACATTGCCAGCCTGTGTGAACAGTATGGTGTGGACGCCAGCCGCATCGCGCACGGCGTGCCGGTGGGCGGCGAGCTGGAAATGGTCGACGGCACCACGCTGTCGCACTCTCTGGCCGGGCGCCTCAAGATTAAATTCTGAACAATCAACGGCACGAGTTGATCGTGCCGTCTTGAAATCCCCAAATATCCCCCCACTTATATCCTCAACGTTCATCAACCTGTTCTTAGTTGAGGTAGCAATGACCATGAAAGGACAAGAGACCCGTGGCTTCCAGTCAGAGGTAAAACAACTTCTGCACCTGATGATCCACTCCCTCTATTCAAATAAAGAAATCTTCCTGCGTGAGCTGATCTCAAACGCCTCTGACGCCGCCGACAAGCTGCGCTTCCGTGCGTTATCCACCCCGGACCTTTACCAGGGTGACGGCGAGCTGCGCGTACGGGTTTCGGTCGACAAGGAAAAACGCACCCTGACGTTGAGCGACAACGGTATCGGGATGCGTCGTGACGAAGTGATTGAAAACCTCGGTACCATTGCCAAGTCAGGCACCAAATCCTTCCTTGAATCACTGGGTTCAGACCAGGCGAAAGACAGCCAGCTGATCGGCCAGTTTGGTGTTGGTTTCTACTCGGCGTTTATCGTGGCCGATAAAGTGTCAGTCCGCACCCGCGCAGCCGGCGCTGCCGCCGATGAAGGCGTGTTCTGGGAATCTGCCGGTGAGGGCGAATACACGATCGCCGACATCAATAAAGAAGATCGCGGCACGGAAATCACGCTGCATCTGCGCGAAGGCGAAGATGAGTTCCTTGATGCATGGCGCGTGCGCAGCATTATCAGCAAGTATTCCGACCATATTGCCCTGCCGGTAGAGATTGAAAGCCATAACGAAGAAGACAACACCACCAGCTGGGAAAAGATCAACAAAGCGCAGGCGCTGTGGACGCGTAATAAGTCTGATATCAGCGAAGATGAATACAAAGAGTTCTACAAACACGTCGCGCATGACTATACCGACCCGCTGACGTGGAGCCACAACCGCGTTGAGGGCAAGCAGGAGTACACCAGCCTGCTCTACATCCCGGCGCAGGCGCCGTGGGATATGTGGAACCGCGATCACAAGCACGGCCTGAAACTGTACGTGCAGCGCGTGTTCATCATGGACGACGCCGAGCAGTTTATGCCGAACTATCTGCGTTTCGTCAAAGGGCTGATCGACTCTAACGACCTGCCGCTGAACGTCTCGCGTGAAATCCTGCAGGACAGCCGCATCACGCAGACCCTGCGCGGCGCGTTGACCAAGCGCTCCCTGCAGATGCTGGAGAAAGTGGCGAAGGATGATGAAGAGAAATATCAGAAATTCTGGCAGCAGTTTGGTCTGGTGCTGAAAGAAGGCCCGGCAGAAGACAGCGGCAACGTGGCGACTATCGCCAAACTGCTGCGTTTTGCCAGCACCAGCAGCGAAGGTCCGGCGCAGACCGTGTCGCTGGAAGATTACGTCAGCCGCATGGTGGAAGGGCAGGAGAAGATTTACTACATCACTGCCGACAGCTATGCCGCGGCGAAAAGCAGCCCGCATCTGGAGCTGTTCCGTAAGAAAGGCATCGAAGTGCTGCTGCTCTCCGACCGCATCGACGAATGGATGATGAGCTATCTGACCGAATTCGACGGTAAGTCTTTCCAGTCGGTGAGCAAAGCGGATGACGCGCTGAGCAAACTGGCCGATGAAGAGACCGAAGAGCAGAAAGAAGCGGAGAAAGCGCTGGAGCCGTTCGTGGAGCGCGTGAAAACGCTGCTGGGTGAGCGCGTGAAAGAGGTGCGCCTGACGCATCGTCTGACCGACACCCCGGCGATTGTCACCACCGAAGCGGACGAAATGAGCACCCAGATGGCGAAGCTGTTTGCTGCTGCTGGCCAGGACGTGCCGGAAGTGAAGTATCTGTTTGAGCTGAACCCGGATCACGCTCTGGTGAAACGCGCCGCCGATACGCAGGATGAAGCCCGCTTTGCCGAGTGGGTTGAGCTGCTGCTGGACCAGGCGCTATTCGCCGAGAAAGGCACGCTGGACGATCCTAACCAGTTTATCCGCCGCATGAACCAGCTGCTGCTGGGTTAATCGCCTCTGTCCAACGGGCGAGGTATGCCTCGCAGCTGGGCAGATCGCAGTAAGGGTCGGGCAAGTGCCTGACCCTTTTTTTATCCTGCTTTATTCCCGCAAACTCGCCGACCCGCAGCACGCCCGGCCCCTCATTAACCCGCGATCGATGCTTCCTCTAACAGCCAGCGGCGGAACAGGTCGATCTCGGTTTCCTCTTTACGCGACGCTTTCACCATCATCCAGGTGGCGCGGTCCACTTCGGCAAAGCCCAGCGGTGCAATCAGCGATCCGTCCCGGATCTCTTTTTTCACCAGGATCTGCGGCGTCATAATAATTCCCAGTCCATTACGCGCCGCCTGAATCGCCAGCGTCAGATTATCAAAATGCCTGCCTGCCCAGAAATCGCCGCGCGCGCCGGTTTTCTTCGCCCATTCGGCCCAGGCGTGCAGTTTAGTATCGGCATGCAGCAGCGGCAGAGTAGAAAAATCGGTCTCGTAGTTGAAGCGGTTAGCGAACAGCGGCGAACAGACCGGGCCAATATAGTCGACGGTGATCAGCGTAGCGGCAATGTCCTCCTGCAGCGACTCCTCGTGGCTGACGATCAAAATATCCGTGTACTCATTACGCACCCGTTCAATATCCACATGGGTTTGAAAGGTGAGGGCAATTTCGGCGTGGCGTTCGGTGAAGCGGCTGATGCGTGGAATCAACCACTGCGCCAGGAAGCTCGGCGCGCAGGAGATCGTCAGGCTGTGCAAATTTCTGGCCCTGATTTTCTCACAGGTTACTTCAATTTCACGAAAGGTTTGCATGCAGCAAACCTTAAGGCGCTCGCCGTCGGATGTTAGCTGAACCCGACCATTTGCCCGCAGAAACAGCGGCTTGCCCAACCACTCCTCAAGCTGCTTGATTTGATGGCTGACTGCGCTATGCGTCACGTTCAGTGATTGTGCAGCCAGGCTAAAGCTTTGGTGCAGGGCTGCCTGATGAAAATAGCGTAAAGCGCGCAGAGAAGGGAGGCCGGACATAAAAATACCCTGTGAGAAAATCTAACAGCAAGTGTCTGTTTATATCATTTTAAAGTCCAGCACGATTTCCCTACTCTGGCTGCGGAGTCGGGAGCGTTGTCCTGCCAGCGACCAGCGGACACCCCAGGATTGAGGCTCCAGCGACACAGCCGTATTTTCCTCTTGTCAGCCCACAATAACGAACAACTGCTATGTGAAGGAAAGGAAAATGACAAACCAGCACTCCATCAAACCACAGCTCGTCATGTTTACCGGCGGTCGAGATAGCACCCTGGCGGCTTGTTATCTGATGTTACAGGGTATCCCTGTACACCTCTGGTCAGGAAACAGTGGATGTTCACTGCATCGCGGCATCCTGTCGCACCGCGTTGAAGAACTGAAAAACCGGTTTGGGGATCTCGTTGTCGGTCACACCATTGCCGACATCAGCGGGGCGTTCCGCTCTATTGCTATCGAACATCTGGAAACCGACATCCTGAAATACCGCAAAAACCTGGTGCTGCTGGGGGAGAAACTGGCTATCCACGCGCATCTGGTGGATTTTTGCCACCGCAACGACATCAACACTATTAACGATGGCATTACCCATTATCAGATGGAGTTCCCGGAGCAGCGCCAGGTGGCAAAAACCTTCCTGATGGAAATGATGGCGCAGTACGACATCAACTATCAGTCACCAATCTATGAATTTGCCCAGTCGGCGGACGATGTGAAATATCGCCTGTTACAGCTGGGGATCTCCACCAAATCACTCGAGGGGATCAGCATCTTTGCCGACAGCTTCTCCACGCCGAATGATGAGGTGATCCTCGCTTATCTGCGCGATAAGGCGCCGCTGGCACAGAATATCGTGCGCTTCCTGTCGGGTGAAACCCTGATGACACCAGTGCTGAAAACCAGCGCCGCCGCCTGAAACTGAATAAGCAACGGTGACGCGCCCTGCGGGCTGCGTCGCCCGTTCGGAGCCTGAGATGAAAATAATCGTTAAGTGTGCGGCCATTATCATTAATCAGCGTTCGCTATTACTGACCCGCAAAAGCGGTACAGAGATTTTTATCTCCCCCGGTGGCAAGCCGTTGCCCGGTGAAGATCACCTCAGCTGCCTGAAGCGCGAACTTCAGGAAGAGCTGGGCGTACAGATTAAAAGCTTCCGGCCGTTTGGCCTGTTTCACGGCCGCGCCGAGTTTGAAGCCATGGCCATTGAGAACCACGTTTATCACGTGGAGATCGCCGGGCAGCCGCGTGCCGGAAGCGAAATTGAGGAGATTGCGTGGGTGAATTACCGCAAGCCTCCCTGTGAAATCCCGGTTGGCTCCATCTTCCGCGATAACGTTATGCCACTGCTTTTCCAGCAAGAGTTGATTAACTAATGGACGCATCCTCACTTTCCCCCCAGCTACAGCAGATCCACGGCGATCGATTCTACAAGCGAGTGCATATGCTGAGAGACGAACTGCGCGATGAACTGACCGAGGTGTACCAACTGCAGAACTACGATCTGTTCTTTGTGCAGTCGGTGCGCGTCGGGCTGGTGATCCTGTCGCACCTGTTCCATAAACAGGAAACCACGCTGTGCCTGGCGAAACACGCTCACTATCAGCCCATCAGTGAACTGTTCAGCATGGCGACCCAAACCGGGCCGGGGAGCGTGCCGATTATCACCCACGTCAACCCCTACACTGGCGAAGTGAACAGTCTGAAAGACTGCAAAGGAAAAGGGGTGGTCGATGCTTCCCACAGTTTTGCCACCACCCGTCACGCGGAACTGACGCAGGACAGCTCGATCTTTGTCGCGCCGCTGCATAAACATGCCTCTCTGACCGTCGGGCTGGCAATTATTGCGCTGCGCCCGGAGCATTTCAGCACGCTGATGCGCAGCGAGCTGCGGCTGTTTGAGGACTCGACCTCTTCGGCTAAGCCGCTGGAAGAGGCGCTGGAAAACGTGCGCAGCAAAAGCTGGCAGCCGTACAACGTGGCGCAGGTCAGCAGGGTAGCGCTGAAAGATGTGGCGGGCATGGACTTTACCTCCATCAGCGAACCGGGCCTGCCGTTCAGCTGTTTTCCGGTGCCTGCGCTCAGCGAAAACCTGCAGCAACAGGTCAAAGATGCCGGTGCCAGCTATTTCCCGCAGACCAAAACGCTGCGTGTGTCGTGCTGGGCGCGCGGTGACGGGCAGCAATCGGTGGACATGACCGAACAGGTCGAACGTCATCTCCACACCCTGTGGGAGGCAAAATGAAAAACGGCTTCGCTTTTAAACGGCAACATGATTGGCCTGCTCGGTGGGCTGATCCTCAGCACCGATTCGGTGTTTATCCGCATGATGGGCATCGAGAACTCCTGGCTGATCGTTGCGCTGCGCGGCATCTGCATGTGGGGGATCTGCCTGCTAATCTGGACCTTCTGGCGTCAGAGCCGGTCGACCATTGGTACGCCCTGGCTGACCAAGGATAATATCCTGTCGACGCTGTTTTTCTGCATCGCTTCCGCCTGCTTCGTTAACGCGCTGAACCGCGGCAATGTCGCTACGGTGCTGGTGATTATCTCCTCCACGCCGTTTATCTCCGCGCTGATCTCGCGCCTGCTGTTCAAAGTCGCTATCGATCGCAGCGTGATGCTGGCGGCGCTGGCGGGGATTGCCGGCGTCGCGATTGTGATGTCAGGACGCGGGCTGAGCGGCGATGGCGTGGCCAATCTTTATGCGCTGGCCACCGCCGTATCGATGGCGCTGGCGTTTATCTTCACCTCACGCGTTAGCGGCGGTAGTGCTGGCCTGCCTTCGCTCGGCGCGATGCTGGCTTCGCTCATCATCATGCTGTGGCCGGACGCTAACATGGTCGATAGTCTGAAAGTGTTATCGCTGGCGCAATATGGCTGGGTGATTGCCGAAGGGGCGCTGATCATGCCGCTGGCTATGGGTTTAATCACCTTATCGACCCGTTTTGTCTCCCCGGCGAATGCGGGCCTGTTTTTACTGCTGGAAACCGCACTTGCGCCGCTATGGATGTATCTGTTCCTTGGGGAAGTGCCAACAATTCATGCAGTTATTGGTGGGGCCATCATTATCATCGCGGTGATTTCGCAGTCGCTGTATGCGCGGCGCCAGGTGGCGTTACAGGACTACGCGGGTGCGGGTTAACCGCTCCCTTCCTTGTGGATACCGGGCCATAATGGTATGTTCTTGCCCTTGGATAACGTGATCATTTAAGCAATTCGCAAGGGGATTTACGCAATGCGTATTATTCTGCTCGGAGCTCCGGGTGCAGGTAAGGGGACTCAGGCTCAGTTCATTATGGAGAAATACGGTATTCCGCAAATCTCCACGGGTGACATGCTGCGCGCCGCGGTGAAAGCCGGTTCGGAGTTGGGTCAGAAAGCCAAAGAGATTATGGACGCCGGTAAACTGGTTACCGACGAACTGGTTATCGCACTGGTTAAAGAGCGTATCGCCCAGGAAGATTGCCGCAACGGCTTCCTGCTGGACGGTTTCCCGCGCACTATTCCTCAGGCTGATGCCATGAAGGAAGCGGGCATCAAAGTCGACAACGTGCTGGAGTTCGCGGTACCTGATGAACTGATCGTTGAGCGTATCGTTGGTCGCCGCGTACACGCGCCGTCTGGCCGCGTTTACCATGTGACGTTCAATCCACCAAAAGTGGAAGGGAAAGACGACGCGACCGGCGAAGAGCTGACCACGCGTAAAGATGACCAGGAAGAGACCGTGCGTAAGCGTCTGGTGGAATATCATCAGATGACTGCTCCGCTGATTGCTTACTACAGCAAAGAAGCCGCAGCAGGTAACACCGCTTACCACAAGATCGACGGCACCCGTAAAGTGTCTGAAGTCAGCGCTGAACTGGCTAAAATCCTCGGTTAATCCCTGGTTAGTGCTCATTGAGCCAGGAAAACCTGGCTCAATTGCAGCAATTGGTTTCTCCCCCGTCTTTTTCCGCTAAAATAAGTCTCGTTTGCATTTCGCACCATGCCTGAAATCAAGGAATAACAATGAGGCAAGATAAGCCCGGCGTACTGTTGGTTAACTTAGGCACACCTGATGCCCCGACCACACCAGCCGTAAAACGTTACCTTAAGCAATTCCTCAGCGACAAGCGCGTGGTCGATACTCCGCGCTGGCTATGGTGGCCGATTCTCAATCTCGCTATTTTGCCGCTTCGTTCACCGCGCGTATCAAAGCTGTATGCTTCAGTATGGATGGACGAAGGTTCACCGCTGATGGTGTATAGCCAGCGCCAGCGTGCGGCACTGGCGGCACGGCTGGATATGCCGGTGGCACTGGGAATGAGCTACGGAAATCCGAGCCTGAAAAGCGCCATCGACAGCCTGATGGAGCAGGGCGTTAACCGCCTGATCGTACTGCCGCTGTATCCGCAGTTCTCCTGCTCTACCGTTGCCGCGGTGTGGGACGGGATCACCAGCGTGTTTGCCGGTTACCGCAGTCTGCCGTCGGTAAACTTTATCCGCGATTATGCTGAGCACCCGGCCTATATCGCCGCCCTGAAAGCCTCGGTTGAGCGTTCGTTTGCTAAGCACGGCAAGCCGGATCTGCTGGTGGGCTCGTTCCACGGCATCCCGCAGCGCTTTGCTAATGAGGGTGACGACTATCCGCAGCGCTGCCATGACACCTTTGAGGCACTGAAAAGCTCGCTCGGTCTCAGCAGCAGTGAGGCGATGCTCACCTTCCAGTCACGCTTTGGCCGCGAGCCGTGGTTGATGCCCTACACCGATGAGACGATGAAGTCCCTGCCGGCGAAAGGCGTGAAGCATGTGCAGATCATGAGCCCGGGCTTCTCGTCTGACTGCCTGGAGACGCTGGAAGAGATCAACGGCGAGAACCGCGAAATCTTCCTGCACGCGGGCGGCACGCGCTTTGAGTACATCCCGGCGCTGAATGATGATGAAGCCCACATCACCATGATGATGGAACTGGTGAATCAGTATCGCTAATCCCACGGGGCGGTAACGCCCCACAGCGATCGTCTCAGAGCGCATTTATGTTATCATTGTGCTCTGATCCCCTGCCCGTAGTCCGCAAATATGAAATTCCCCGGTAAGCGTAAATCCAAACACTATTTCCCCGTCAGCGCGCGCGATCCGCTGCTGCAGCCGGTTCAGCCGGTCAATGATGCCGCCAACAGCTGGATCGTCGGTATCGATCAGATCCTGGTGGATATTGAAGCCAAAGTGGACGACGAGTTTGTGGCCCGTTACGGCCTGAGCCTCGGGCACTCGCTGGTCATTGAAGATGACGTGGCGGAAGCGCTGTACGCCGAGCTGCACCGCGAAAACCTGATCACCCATCAGTTTGCCGGCGGCACCATTGGCAACACCCTGCATAACTACTCGGTACTGGCGGATGACCGCTCGGTCCTGCTCGGCGTGATGTGTGAAAACGTGCAGATCGGTGGCTATGCCTACCGTTACCTGTGCAACACTTCCAGCCGCACCGACCTGAACTATCTGCAGGGCGTGGAGGGGGCGATTGGCCGCTGCTTTACGCTGATTGGTGATAACGGTGAACGCACCTTCGCCATCAGCCCGGGCATGATGAACCAGCTGCGCCCGGAGAGCATCCCGGAAGAGGTGATCGCCGGAGCATCTGCGCTGGTGCTGACCTCCTATCTGGTGCGCTGCAAGCCGGGCGAGCCGATGCCCGCCGCCACCATGCAGGCGATTAGCTATGCCAAAAAGCATGATGTCCGGTGGTACTGACGCTCGGCACCAAATACGTGATCGCCGATAACCCACAGTTCTGGCGCGATTTCCTGCGCGAGCACGTTTCGGTAGTGGCGATGAATGAGGATGAGGCGTTTGAGCTGACCGGAGAGAGCGACCCGTTACAGGCGGCGAATATCGCCCTCGACTGGGTGGATCTGGTGCTGTGCACCGCCGGGCCAAACGGCCTGTATATGGCGGCGTTTACCGAAGAGTCCGGCAAGCGCGTGACCCAGCATCCGCTGCTGCCGGGGGCCATTCCGGAGTTTAACCAGTATGAGTTCAGCCGCGCCATGCGCCATCAGGACTGCACCCAGCCGCTGCGTATTTTCTCGCATATCGCGCCGTACATGGGCGGGCCGGAGAAGATTATGAACACTAACGGGGCAGGGGATGGCGCACTGGCCGCGCTGCTGCACGACATCACCGCCAACAACTTCCACCGGGTGAACGTGCCGAACTCCAGCAAGCATGCGCGCAGTTATCTGACTTACTCTTCGCTGGCGCAGGTGTGTAAATATGCCAACCGCGTCAGCTATCAGGTGCTGAATCAGCATTCACCGCGCCTGACGCGCGGCCTGCCGGAGCGGGAAGATAGCCTGGAAGAGTCATACTGGGAGCGGTAAATTCATCACGGGTTACAACCGCTCCCGGCGTGGTAGGGGCTGACCCTCTTTTTCGGTCAGCCCGCAGCGGCGTCATTATCTCGGGTCGACCGGAAAAAATGGTCGACCCCTACGGGTTACAACTGCTCCCGGCCTGGTAGGGGCTGACCCTCTTTTTTGGTCAGCCCGCAGCGGTGTCATTATTTCGGGTCGACCGGAAAAAATGGTCGACCCCTACGGGTTACAACTGCTCCCGGCCTGGTAGGGGCTGACCCTCTTTTTCGGTCAGCCCGCAATGGTGAAATGGGTAAACGGTCGTTCCATAAGATCCCGGCGGATTAAATCGGGCACTCCTGGGGGGCTTCTTCCGTGTTTAGCAGCAGTAAATTCAACATGCTATTGGCAATCTCACGTTCGCCCATCACCACGCGATCCGCACCGCGCTCCATAATGTAATCCACTTCATCGTCATAGTGCGCACGGGCGATAATCTCAATGTTCGGGCGCTTCTCACGCGCTGCCGTCACAATCTCCCCCGCTTCATAGCCATTCGGAATAGTCAGCAGCAGCCAGCGTGCGCAGTCGAGACGTGCCAGCTCCATGGTATCGATGCGCGCCGCGTTACCCAGCACCGCTTTGATGCCCTGCTCGCGTAAGGCTTCCACGCGCGGGCGGCTGTTCTCCACCACCACAATCGGCACGCCGGCTGCCATCAGGCGGCTACCCAGCAGGCTGCCAACGCGGCCAAAGCCGACAATCACCGCGTGGTTGCACAAATCCACCGGGATCTGCTTCTCTTCCTCTACGGCCTCTTCCATCGTCAGCTGTTCGATGCTTTCGGTTTTTTGCAGATACTTCTCCAGCAGAGCAAACAGAATCGGATTGAGCATAATCGACAGGATAGCCCCCGCCAGCACCAGGTTGCGCCCGCTGTCCGGCAGCAGATTCAGGGAGATCCCCAGCCCGGCGAGAATAAAGGCGAACTCACCAATCTGTGCGAGGCTGACGGAGATGGTCAGCGCGGTTCGCTTTGAGTGACCAAACATGCTGACCAGCAGCAGCGCCACCAGCGATTTGCCCAGTACGATAATCGCCAGTGCGCCGAGCACCGCCAGCGGCTGCTGGATCAGGATCATCGGGTCGAACAGCATCCCGACCGAGACAAAGAACAGCACCGCAAACGCATCGCGCAGCGGCAGCGTATCGTGCGCCGCCCGGTGGCTCAGCTCCGATTCATTCAGCACCATGCCAGCGAAGAAGGCACCGAGCGCGAAGGAGACATCAAAGAATTCTACCGCGCCAAAGGCGATACCCAGCGCCAGCGCCAGCACCGCCAGGGTAAACAGCTCGCGCGAGCCGGTGGCGGCACTGCGGGCGAGGATCCACGGCACCACGCGCCGGCCCACCACCATCATCAGCACCATAAACGCCACCACCTTACCAATAGTGATCAGCAGGTCGAACAGCACCATACCGACGCTGGCTTTGCCCTCTTCAAACAGCCCGGCCACCGCAGGCAGCAGCACCAGCGCCAGCACCATCACCAGGTCTTCCACAATCAGCCAGCCAATCGCAATCTGTCCGCGCTGGCTGTCAATCAGCTGTCGTTCTTCCAGCGCGCGCAGCAACACCACGGTGCTGGCGGTGGAAAGGCAGAGTCCAAACACCAGCCCGGTCATCATTGGCCATCCCAGCGCCCACGACAGCCCCATTCCGAGCAGCGTGGCGGCGGCGATCTGCGCAATCGCCCCCGGGATGGCTATCGACTTTACCGCCATCAAATCTTTCATCGAGAAGTGCAGACCAACGCCAAACATCAGCAGGATCACGCCCAGCTCGGCCAGCTCTGGCGCCAGGTTGGTATCGGCGACAAAACCCGGGGTAAATGGCCCGGCCAGCACGCCAGCCAGCAGATAACCGACCAGAGGAGAGATGCGCAGGCGATTCGCCAGCATACCGAAGAGGAACGCAAGGACTAAGCCTCCGACAATCGTGGTGATAAGCGGTGTGGGTGTGGTGCATATCCTCTCCTTTGAATGGAAATGTGTCCGATTGTAAGTTTTTAGTGTATGGCAAATTCTGACGGGGCGCTTGTCATAATTGGTAATAACGGCAAAAAATCTGAATCATTGAGATGAAGTCGCCAGAAAGTGCGATTTATCCCACTTATCAGTGTGCGGAGCAGGCTTTGCAGGAGAGTAACCCGGCGCGAAATACAGTTATCGCACCGGGCTGGGACTATTTACGGCGGTTATCAGGCAGGAAAGCAGTCAGGATGCCAAGAAGCGGCAGATAAGCACAGATTTGATAGACCACATCAATGCTGCTGTGGTCAGCCACCAGGCCCAGTACCGCCGCGCCCAGCCCGCCCATGCCGAAGGCAAAACCGAAAAACAGACCGGAAACCATGCCGATACGCCCTGGCATCAGCTCCTGGGCATACACCAGAATGGCGGAAAAGGCTGAGGCGAGAATAAAGCCAATCACCACCGACAGCGCGCCGGTCCACCACAGGTTGGCGTGCGGCAGCAGCAGCGTAAACGGCGCCACGCCGAGAATGGACACCCAGATCACGCGCTTGCGGCCAATACGGTCGCCGATCGGCCCGCCAATCACCGTCCCGGCCGCCACGGCGAACAGAAACGCGAACAGGTGCAGCTGCGCGCTCTGCACCGTCAGGCCAAACTTGTGCATCAGATAGAAGGTGTAATAGCTGCTCAGGCTAGTGAGATAGAAGTATTGGAGAAAATCAGCACCAGCAGAATCGAAATGGCCAACGCCACCTGACGGCGGGGCAGCGGGCTAACGGCACTCTGCGCATGGCTTTTACTGGCGCGATGCTGAGTCTGATACCAGCGGCCGATCTGCAACAGCACCACAATCGCCAGCAGCGCGGCCAGCGAGAACCATGCGACGTTACCGCGCCCGTAAGGGGCAATGATCAGCGCGGCCAGCAGCGGGCCGAGTGAGCTACCCAGATTGCCGCCCACCTGGAACAGCGACTGCGCAAGGCCGTGACGGCCGCCGGATGCCATGCGCGCCACGCGTGACGACTCGGGATGAAACACCGACGAGCCAGTACCCACCAGCGCCGCCGCGACCAGTACCATGGGGAAGTTATTCGCCATCGCCAGTAGCACCAGCCCGGACAAGGTAAAGCCCATGCCAATCGGTAGCGACCACGGCTGCGGGTGTTTATCGGTATAATAGCCAATCAGCGGCTGCAGCAGCGAGGCGGTCACCTGATAGGTCAGGGTGATCATGCCGATTTGCACAAAGCTCAGCGAGAAGTCACTCTGCAGCAGCGGGTAAATCGCCAGGATCAGCGACTGGATCATATCGTTTAGCAGATGGGCAACGCTGATCGCGCCGAGAATGCCAAAAGCGGTACGCTTCACCGGCAGATTCGCTGAAGCGAGGGTGTCATTACTTGCCATAAATTAACCTGTCATCGAAATTTGTTTTTATTAGAGAAGTTCAAGGGTGTGCCCCTGCCTGCAATATAAGACGGAGAGATTACCCTTCAGACCTCATCCTGCTGCATAATCAGCCGGAAGTCACAAAAAATTAAAACTTTGTTACCTAATGCAGTTGTTCAACAAGGAGAGGCAGAGTGCCAGTACTGAAAAAAAGTTTAATCAGCGTGCTGACGGTAGCGCTGTTATCCACCCCGCTGATGGCGCAGGCGTGGGTGAAAGATCGCACCTATAAATTTACCGTCCTGCACACCAACGATCACCATGGGCGCTTCTGGCCAAACGAGCATGATGAGTATGGTCTGGCGGCGCAAAAAACCATGATGGACCAGATCCGCTATGAAGTGCAGGCGCACGGCGGCGCGACGTTGATCCTCTCCGGCGGCGATATTAATACCGGCGTACCGGAATCGGACCTGCAGGATGCCGAACCGGATTTTCGCGGCATGAACCTGATTGGCTACGACGCCATGGCGATTGGCAATCACGAGTTTGATAACCCGCTTTCCGTCCTGCGCCAGCAGCAAAAATGGGCCAAGTTCCCGCTGCTTTCCGCCAATATTTATCAGAAAAGCACCGGCAAGCGCCTGTTCCAGCCCTATGCACTGTTCAACCGCATGGGCCTGAAGATTGCGGTGATCGGCCTGACCACCGATGACACGGCGAAGATCGGCAACCCGGAGAACTTTACCGACATTCTGTTCCATAAACCGGCCACCGAAGCGAAAGCGGTGGTGGAAGAGCTGCGTGCAACAGAGAAGCCTGACGTGATTATTGCTGCCACCCATATGGGGCACTATGACAACGGTCAGCACGGTTCCAACGCCCCGGGCGATGTGGAGATGGCGCGCGAGCTGCCTGCCGGTTATCTCGATATGATCGTCGGCGGCCACTCGCAGGACCCGGTGTGTATGGCGAAAGAGAATGTGAAGCAGGCCGACTATGTACCGGGCACCCCCTGTACGCCGGACCGCCAGAACGGCACCTGGATTGTGCAGGCGCACGAGTGGGGCAAATATATTGGCCGCGCCGACTTTACCTTCCTGAACGGCAAGCTGACGCTGGAGCACTACGAACTGGTGCCGATCAACCTGAAACATAAGATTACCAATGCTGACGGCAGCAGCAGCTGGGTGAACTACACGCCTGAAATTGTCAAAAACAGCGCGATGCAGAAACTGCTGACGCCGTTCCAGAAAAAAGGCGAAGCGCAGCTCGGCGTAAAAATCGGCAGCGTCAATGGCCATCTGGAGGGGGATCGCAGCAAGGTACGCTTTGCACAGACCAACATGGCACGCCTGATCCTTGAAGGGCAGATCGACCGCACCAAAGCCGATTTCGCGGTGATGAGCGGTGGCGGCGTGCGTGATTCGATTGAAGAGGGCGCAATAACCTATAAAGACGTGCTCAAGGTGCAGCCGTTTGGCAACACGCTGGTGTATGTCGATATGAAAGGCAGCGAGGTGGAAAAATATCTGGCGGTGGTGGCCAATAAGCAGGTGGATTCCGGGGCTTACGCTCAGTTTGCCCGCGTCAGCCTGGTGGCCGACGGTACGGGCGTCAGCGCGGTGAAGATCAATGGTCAGCCGCTGGATGCGGAGAAAACCTACCGCATGGCGACGCTAAGCTTTAACGCCACAGGCGGTGACGGTTACCCGGTGATTGATAAGCTGCCGGGCTACGTGAATACCGGCTTTGTCGATGCGGAAGTGCTGAAACAGTACATTGAGAGCCACTCACCGCTCGACGTGGCGAAATACCAGCCTGCCGGAGAAATTGTCTATCAAAAGGGCGGAGAGCAACCGGCCGAGAGTGCAAAGCCGGTAGAGGATGAGAAGCCGCTGGCACCGAAGAAATGGCGCCAGGCGAAAAATCGATACTGTCATGCGTTAATGGATTTTTTTCTCCAGGGGTCGGCCGCTTTTTGGGTCGACCCAAACGTCAGCCTACGGGCGGACCGAAACAGAGGGGCCGCCCCGACAAATCCGTTCGCGCACTTTATCGTACAGCCAGTTATACAACATGGTGTAAGGCAGGAAGAACAGGAAAAACGCCACTTCAATCAGGAATGCCTGCCACAGCGAAATGCCCAGCATCCAGGCTGCAATCGGCAGGCCGATAAGAATAAATCCACCCTCGAAGCCCAGCGCGTGCAGCACGCGTAATCCCACTCCTCGCTTAACCTTATTACGCGGCCACAAGCGGTCAAAACCGGCGTTATAAATCATGTTCCAGACCATTGCTACCGTTGACAACATAATTGCCAGCGCGCCCATCTGGAATAACGGTTTATCCATCACCCACGCGGCCAGCGGCGAAACAATCGCAATCGCCAGAACCTCAAAACCTGCGGCGTGAAAGAACCGTTCTTTCAGGGAACGACCAGACATAGTGAACTCCATTATTTTCAGTAAAACAGGGCTAGTAAATTGCCGTTGGGGCCTGGCATGCCTGGCCCGAATATGTTGGTCATTATCCGCCGTTTTTTTGCTAAGATAAAATGACTATCCATCGATAAAGGCGATATATCTATGCGCTACTCCCCGGAATCTCTTGAAGCCTTCGTTCAGACTGTAGAAAGCGGTTCGTTCTCGGCGGCGGCGCGTGCGCTGCGCAAAAGCCAGTCCACCGTCAGCACGGCGGTGGCCAATCTGGAAAGCGATCTTGGCTTCACGCTGTTTAACCGCGAGGCGCGCACCCCGGTGCTGACCGAAAACGGCCAACGGGCGCTGGCGCAGGTGAAAGAGATCCTCGCGGCGTCATCACAGCTGGATGAGCTGGCAATGCGCCTGGCGGGGGAGGTGGAACCCTGTCTGCGGCTGGCGATCTCCGATTTCTGGCAGGCCGATTATCATGAATCGCTGCTGCAGCGCCTCTCTGCGCGTTACCCGGACATTGAGTTTGAGTGCATGATTGCCGAGGATGCCGACGTTATCGATCTGCTGCAAAATGGCCGTGCGCACATTGGCGTGGTGCGGGTGCAGCAGCACTACCCGGTGGATATCTGCGTGCAGCGCTTGCAGGTTGAAGCGCAGATGGCGATCTATCTGCATCAGGATCATCCGCTGGCGCAGCAGGCGCAGGTCAGTGAAGCGGAGTTAAAACAGCTGCGCCAGCTGCGGCTCAATACCTGGGTGGAGCAGCAGCCCGCACCGGCCGGAAAAGTGTGGCTGGCACCGTCGTATCTGCTGCTGCTGGAGATGGCCGAGCAGGGCTTTGGCTGGAGTATTTTGCCGCGCTGGCTCACCGAACAGTTTGGTCATCAGCTGCTGCGCGAGCTGCCGGTGGCGGGCTGGCCGCAGAATATTCAGGTGGATGCCGTCTGGTCACGCCGGGCGCCGCCGGGGCCGGCAGGGCGCTGGATGATCGATCAGCTGATTGCCCAGCGATCGGACTAATCGCGTTTGGCGATATCGGCGAAGCGGGCGTCGAGCAGCTGCGCCAGATCCTGCGGGGCCAGCTCGATATCCAGCCCGCGGCGGCCGCCGGAGACATAAATGGTGGCAAACTGCTGCGCCAGCTGGTCGATAACCGTCGGCAGGCGTTTTTTCTGCCCCAGCGGGCTGATGCCGCCCAGCAGATAACCGCTGCTGCGCTGCGCAAACTGCGGATCGGCCATTTCGACCTTTTTCGCCCCCAGCGCTTTCGCCACCTTTTTCAGATCCAGCTGTCCGGCAACCGGGGTGACCGCCACGGCCAGCGTCTTATTGTCACCATTTAGTGCGATCAGCAGCGTTTTATACACCTGATCCGCATTGAGATTGAGCTTGCGCACCGCCTCATCGCCAAAATGCGTTTCGCTGCTGTCGTGCTCGTAAGGGTGCAGCGTAAATGTGACCTTTTGTTTTTCAAGCAGTTTTACTGCGGGTGTCATAATCACTCACCTTCTTTGCGCGATATGATAAAAGAGTGAACCTCTGATGAATAAAAAACTGGCGAAATTTTGCGCTTTGAGCGACAATCTGGCCCGCGTCAGCCCGAGGGCTGAGACGATAACAAAAATCATAAAAATGTTGTTATTGACGGGCCGATTTCAACATCGGCCTTTTTTTTATGCTTTTTTCAGCAGGCCGGGCAGGTTGCCTTCGCCGTAAAGGTGCAGCGCGCCGACCGCCACCACGTAACGTCCCGGCGGGAGCTGGCGCAGCAGCTGGCTCCACTGCTGATTGCGCTGATGCATCAGCAGGTCGTTCAGACTGCTGCTGAAGGTGTTCGGCAGCTCCAGCTTGCCGAGGCTGCCCGGCGGCGCTTCCAGCCACCAGCTGACCATAGTTTGCAGCAGGCGGGCGTTGGTGTGCCAGTGCTCCAGCGTGTCCTCCAGCAGCGGCAGTCCGTTGTCCGGCAGGGAGTTCAGCAGCGCCAGCTGGGTTTCCGGCCCCTCCAGCTCAATCACCTTTTTTTCCAGCCCGCGCGCGGCCTGCAGCAGCTGATAGTCGATGCCGCAGTCGGCGTGCAGCCCAAGGCGCTGAGCCTGCTGCGCCTGCAGCATCAGCGCCACCTGCCAGGCAGGCAGCGTGTCGATGCGCTCCGGGGAGATCCCCAGCTCTGCCGCCCGCTGTTGCAGGGTGCTGAGCTGCTCAGCGCTGAGGCGCTCTGCCAGCGGTGGGCAGACTGCGCTGTCGCTGAACGGCGAGCCACCGGCGGTAATATCGGCCTCCACTATCAATGCGTCGGCCTGGCGTAAACGCGCCATCAGCACGGCAGGCAGCGGCAGCATATTGCGCGTGCCCATATGAATACTGCCGACCAGATGCAGCCGGCAATCGCCCAGCGTGACGTCCAGCGCCGGATAGCTGTAGTTCACCGGCCAGAACCTGTCGCGTAGCGCCCGCAGTACCTGCACAAGATTCCTCATCATTTCCCGCCTCATCCGTTTAGTGCCACCATGCTAACGCGATAACTCGCTGACGGACAGGGCAAAACGAAGCGCAGCCGCGAGGATTCAGTGCTGCGGCGGACGATAGCGGATCAGGCGGTTGGCGTTGCTGACCACGGTAATCGAAGAGAGCGCCATTGCTGCGCCAGCCACCACCGGGCTGAGCAGCGTGCCGGTCAGCGGGTAGAGCACCCCGGCCGCGATCGGGATCCCCGCCGCGTTATAGATAAACGCCCCAAGGAGATTCTGTTTCATATTACGCAGGGTCGCTTTGGCGATGGATAACGCATCGACCACCGCATTCAGATCCTGGCGCATCAGGGTAATCGCCGCCGTTTCAATCGCCACATCGCTGCCGCCGCCCATGGCAATGCCGACATCGGCCTGCGCCAGCGCCGGGGCATCATTGATGCCGTCGCCAATCATCGCCACCTGCTGGCCCTGCTGCTGCAGGTGGGCGATCGCTGCGGCTTTACCCGCCGGTAATACGCCCGCAATCACCCTGTCGATCCCGGCTTCGCGCGCAATGGCAGAGGCGGTGATTGGGTTATCCCCGGTCAGCATCACCAGCTGATAACCGCGCTGGTGCAGGCGCTGCAGCGCGCCGACGCTCTCCTGGCGCAGCGGATCGCGGATGGCAAACAGGGCGACAATGTGGCCGTCGGCGGCCAGCAGCACCGGAGTAGCCCCCGTCTCTGCCAGCTTATCCATCTGCTGCTGCACGCTATCGGTGGCAATCTGCTGCTGCGCCATCAGCGCGGGGTTACCCAACAGCAGCGGAATGCCGTCGAGTATGCCGCTGACGCCCTGGCCCGGTATTGTACGAAATTGCGCAATGTCCGGCAGGGAGCTAAGGCCCGCACGCGCGACGATTGCCTGCGCCAGCGGATGGCCGGAACCCTGCTCCAGCGCGGCAGCCTGGCGTAATACCGACGGCTCATCGGCCCCGTTAAACAACTGAATCGCGACCACGCGCGGCTTGCCCTCGGTCAGGGTGCCGGTTTTATCGAACACCAGCGTGCTGAGGGTGCTGGCCCGTTGCAGTGCATCGGCATCGCGCACCAGCACGCCAAACTCGGCGGCGCGCCCGACGCCGGCAATAATCGACATTGGCGTGGCCAGACCGAGCGCACAGGGGCAGGCGATGATCAGTACGGTGGTGGCGATCACCAGCGTGTAAACGATTTGCGGGGCGGGGCCGAACAGATACCAGACGGCGGCGCTCAGCAGCGCAATCACCACCACGGTGGGAACAAAGATCGCCGAGATCTTATCCGCCAGCTGGCCGATCGCCGGCTTGCTGCTCTGCGCCTGGCGCACCAGCTGGATAATGCGCGACAGGGTGGTATTTTTGCCAATCGCATCGGCCCGCAGCAGCACGCTGCCATCCTGCATCACCGTTCCGGCATGCAGCGTATCGCCTGCGGATTTCTGCTGCGGAACCGCTTCCCCGGTCAGCATGGCCTCGTCCAGCCAGGCTTCGCCCTGGATAATCGTGCCGTCAACCGGCACGCGATCGCCAGTGTTGACCCGCAGCGTCATCCCCAGCGTCACTGCGCTGAGCGCCAGGGTCTGCTCGCCCCGGTCAGTGACCACGCGCGCCGTCGGTGGCGTCAGGTCCAGCAGCTTTTCCAGCGCCTGCGACGAGCGCTGGCGCGCGCGCTGCTCTAGCATATGCCCAAGGTTAATCAGGCCGATGATCATCGCGCTGGCTTCATAGTAGAGGTGGCGGGCGGCCATTGGGAACAGGTCGGGCCACAGGTTGACCGCCATGGAGTAAAGCCAGGCCGCCGCGGTGCCGAGCGCCACCAGGGTATCCATCGTCGCCGTACGGTTGCGCAGGCTTTTCCACGCGCTGCGGTAGAAGTGCCCACCGGCAATCGCCATCACCAGCAACGTCACTACGCCAACCATCAGCCAGCCGCTGCGGTTGGTGGCGCTCAACATCATATTGTCGCCGACCATGCCCCACAGCATCAGCGGAATACCGAGCGCCAGCGCCAGCGCCGCCTGCCAGCGAAAACGCTGCACTGCGGCCTGCGCGCTCTGCTGCTGCTTTTCCCGCCGCTTAACGTCATCTTCGATGATTTCTGCGCCATAGCCGGCACGCGTCACCGCGTCAATCAGGGACTGCGGCTGCGCCGAACCCAGCACCAGCGCGCTGCGCTCGGCCAGGTTCACCCGCGCCTGGCTAACGCCGTCCACCTCCTGCAGCGCATGCTGCACGCGGCTGACGCAGCTGGCGCAGCTCATGCCATCAATCAGCAGGTGAAAACTCTCTGCCGGAAGCGTGGCATCATCCGCTGTCAGCGCTTCCGGCTGAGTTTCTGAGTCTGTCAGCGGATCAGCCTTTGGGTGCGAACCGTCCTGCGCCACGCGGGCATGGTAGCCCGCCTGCTCAATCGTGGCGATCAGCTGATCGGCACTGGCGTCGCCGGAAATGCGCGCGGCATCAATGCTGACTTCCGCCAGTTCAACATCCGGGCGTTTTTCCAGCGTCTCTTTCACCCGCTTCACGCAGTGGCCGCAGGTCAGACCGTCGAGAGCCAGTAAGGTTATTTGCGACATATCATCACTCCTGTTAATCCGGTTTGACCCGGAACTGTTTTTGCATTAGTTATGGAGGTTAAACCTTCCATCAAGGGAAAGGTCAAGGGGGCGATAATGAACATTAGCGACGTGGCAAAAAAAACCGGCTTAACCAGTAAAGCGATTCGTTTCTACGAGGAGAAAGGGCTGGTGACGCCGCCGCTGCGGACGGAAAACGGCTATCGCAGCTACAGTGCCAAACAGCTGGAGGAGCTGACCCTGCTGCGCCAGGCCCGCCAGGTGGGGTTTACTCTGGATGAGTGCCGTGAAATGGTCAGCCTGTTCAACAACCCGCAGCGCCACAGCGCCGATGTCAAAGCGCGCACGCTGAGCAAAGTGGCGGAGATTGAAGCGCATATCACCGAGCTGCAGCTGATGCGCCAGAAGCTGTTAGACCTGGCAGCCAGCTGCCCCGGTGATGACGGGGCCGACTGCCCAATCATCGATCATCTGGCGGGCTGCTGCCACAGCGCGCAACGTAGTTAGCCAGCGCGGCGCACGACGCGCAGCGTGATCCCTTCCACCGCCACCACCACAATGTCGCTTCCCGCAGGCAAATCTTCCTCCGCCTGCACGCGCCAGTTACCGTCCCCAATGCGCACATGGCCGAAGCCGTTGACCAGCGGCGCATCCAGCGTCAGCTGACGGCCAACCATCTGCTGCCCGCGCTGGTTCAAGGTGGAGGGGGGCTGGTGGCGATCGCGGCCTTTCAGCCAGCTGTACCACCACAGCGCGGCGAGAATGGTCAGCACGGCGAAGCTCAGCCCCTGCCATGCCCACGGCATCGGCACCAGCCACACCAGCAGGCTGACCAGCACCGCCGCCACGCCGCTCCACAGCAGATAGCCGCTGGCGCCGAGCATCTCGGCGGCCAGCAGCAGGCCGCCCAGCGTCAGCCACAGCCACCACGGATTGGCTAACAGCTCATCCAGCAGCATCAACGTTTACGCTCCGCTTTGCTTTCGCCCAGCAATTCACCGATCCCGGCGATGGAGCCCATCAGGCTGCTGGCATCCAGCGGCATCATCACCACTTTGCTGTTGCTGGAGGAGCCGATATTTTGCAGCGCGTCGGTATATTTCTGCGCCACAAAGTAGTTAATCGCCTGAATATCCCCGGCGGCAATCGCCTCGGACACCATTTTGGTAGCCTGCGCTTCCGCTTCTGCCCCGCGTTCACGCGCTTCGGCCGCGAGGAATGCCGACTGACGCTCGCCTTCCGCTTTCAGGATCTGCGACTGCTTCTCGCCTTCGGCGCGCAGGATTGCCGCCTGACGTACCCCTTCCGCTTCGAGGATATCGGCGCGCTTGGTACGCTCGGCCTTCATCTGCGCGTTCATCGACGCAATCAGTTCGGCAGGCGGGCGCACGTCGCGGATCTCAATACGGGTGATTTTGATGCCCCACGGGTTGGTGGCTTCATCGACAATATGCAGCAGGCGGGTATTGATGTTATCGCGCTGCGACAGCATCTCATCCAGCTCCATCGAGCCAAGCACGGTACGCATGTTGGTCATGGTGAGGTTGATGATCGCCAGCTCAAGGTTGCTGACCTCATAGGCGGCGCGCGCCGGGTCGACCACCTGGATAAAGCACACGGCATCGATGGTGACGCTGGCGTTATCTTTGGAGATGATCTCCTGTGAGGGGATATCCAGCACCTGTTCCATCATATTGATTTTACGACCTACGCGATCCATAAACGGGACCACCAGGTTCAGGCCAGGCTGCAGCGTATTGGTGTAGCGACCGAAACGTTCCACGGTCCACTGGTAGCCCTGCGGAACAATTTTAATCCCGGACCAGACAAGGATCAGTGCCAGAACGATAATGACGGGAATCACAGTAAACATAAAATAACCTCCGGATTGTTATTATTGTAGGGGCTGATGGCGTTACCTGCCGCCCCTGTCTGGCACCTGTGCCAACCGTGGAGGGTTGACCGGAAAAGAGGGTCAACCCCTACGGGGTCATGCTTTGCGCAACGGTGGGGGACGACCCTGTTTTTCGGTCGTCCGGTGCGTGAATCATTTGTAGGGGACGACCCTCTTTTTCGGTCGTCCGGTATGTGAATCATTTGTCGGGGACGACCCTGTTTTTCGGTCGTCCGGTATGTGAATCATTTGTAGGGGACGACCATCTTTTTCGGTCGTCCCGCTCTTAGTACAGCAGAGAATAGAGCTGACGGCGGTATTTCGCGGCCAGCGCATCGCCGGTCCCCAGCGCGGCGAGGATCTCCTGCAGCATCTTACGCGCCTGACCATCGGCCGCGCCGAGATCTTTCTTCAGATGGCTGAACAGCAGCTCCAGCGCCTCTTCATTGCGCCCGACCTGGTGGAACTGCAGGGCCAGCTGGGTGGCCAGCTCGACATTATCCGGCTCGGCTTCAATCTGCTGCTGCAGCTGCTGAATTTCCGGCGTATCCGCCGCCTGCTTCAGCAGGTCAATCTGCGCCACCAGCCCCTGATAGCGGGTATCCTGATCCTGCAGCGGCACCACTTTCAGCACCGCTTCGGCTTCTTCACTGCGGTTGAGGCCAATCAGCACTTCCGCCAGCAGGAAGCCGATCTCGCTATTCTGATTGCTCAGCGCCCATGCATCCTTCAGCAGCGGCAGCGCATCAATCAGCTTGCCTTCGTCCATCAGCTGCATCGCCTGCTGCGCTAACAGCTGCTCTTTTTTGGGCAGCACTTTTTCCAGCAGGGCGCGCACCGCTTCTTCCGGCTGCGGACCCTGGAAGCCGTCAACCGGCTGGCCGTTCTGGAACAGGTACACGGTCGGAATCGAGCGCAGGCCAAACTGCTGCGCTACGGCCGGCTCGGCGTCACAATCCAGGCGCGCCAGAATGAACTGTCCGGCGTACTCCTGGGCCAGGCGGTCAAGCAGCGGCGTCAGCTGCTCACAGTGCTGGCTACGGCCGGACCAGAAGTAGAACAGAACGGGGATCTGCATCGACTGTTCCAGCGTCTGGTGCAGGTTGGTTTCGTTAATCTCGACGATCGCGGCTTGTGGTGACATGAATTTCATCTCTTTAATGACTGATGTTGCTAACTGTATGGGGGCAGAGGCCGCAGCTTCAAGGGCCGCAGGCTAATTCTGGCGTAATAACCGATCCATCATCCAGCCCGGCAGTAAACGGCGTAACGCGCTGAGCGCGTGTGCGACCAGCGTCACAGGATAGCGCAGGCGCGGGTGGCGGCTCTCCAGCGCGTGCCGCAGCTTGGGCAGAATCGCCTCCGGCGGCAGCGTGAACCGCGCGGCAATACCGGGGTTCTTCACCGGCTGGTCCTGCTGCGACTGATGGACATTATCGGTGAAGCGGGTGTGGATCGGGCCAGGTTCGATCAGGCTGACGCGCACGCCGCTGCCGTGCAGCTCCATGCGTAACGCATCGGACCAGGCTTCCAGCGCATACTTACTGGCGGCGTAAGCCCCGCGCTTCGGCGTAGAGATCAATCCCATCACCGAACTGGTGTTAATAATGCGCCCGCTGCCGCCGTTGATCAAAGCCGGCAGCAGCAGGGTGGTGAGCTGGTGGGTGCCAAACAGATTGGTGGCGAACTGCTGCTCCAACTGCTGGCGGGAGATCGACTGCAGCGGGCCATACAACCCGAAGCCGCCGTTGTTAAACAGCCCATAGAGATCGCCCCCGCACAGAGTGAGGATCTGCGCGGCGGCCCGCTCAACGCTGGCAGCATCGTCGAGGTCGAGCAGCACGCCGCTGAAACCCAGCTGGTTCATGCGCTCTACATCCTGCGGTTTACGGCAGGCGGCAATCACATGGTAGCCGCGCCGCAGCAGATCGTTGGCGGATACCAGACCGATACCGCTGGAACTCCCGGTAATCACTATCGATTTTTGCATTTCTTTACCTGCTATGGCGCCCAACGCCGGGTTACTCATGCTTAACTAGGGGGGCCAGTTCTTTTGCCATCAGTTCGGCAATAAAAGGCTGCGCCGCCGGATTCGGGTGGATCCCGTCATCCTGCATCCACTCCGGCTTCAGGTAGACCTGCTCCATAAAAAACGGCACCAGCGGGATTGAATACTGCTTTGCCACTTTGGGATAGATGGCGGCGAAGGATTGCGTATAGCGTTTGCCGTAGTTGGCGGGCAGCATCACCTGCATCAGCAGCGGCTGCGCGTTTGCCGCCTTTACCTGGCTAATGATCTGGTTCAGATCCTGCTCTACCTGCTGCGGCGGGAAACCACGTAAACCGTCGTTGCCCCCCAGCTCAATCAGTACCCAGCGCGGCTGATGCTGTTTCAGCAGCGCCGGCAGACGTGCCAGTCCCTGCGTCGCGGTATCGCCACTTATGCTACCGTTAACAATCAACGGCGACTTTTGCCACTTATCATTGAGTAACGCAGGCCATGCGGCCGTGGCGGACATGCGGTAACCGGCACTAAGACTGTCGCCCAGCACCAGCAGCGTATCTGCCGCCGTCGCACGCAGCGTCATCAAGGCTAATAATAACAGGACAGGGTAATGCCAGCGGAAAACATTCTTGAAGTTCATCGTCTTAGTAAGTCCGTCGGTCAGGGTGATCATCATCTTTCCATCCTTACCGGAGTTGAGCTGGTTGTCAAACCGGCTGAAACCCTCGCGCTGATCGGCGAGTCGGGATCGGGCAAGTCGACGCTGCTCGGAATTCTGGCCGGGCTGGACGACGGCAGCGAAGGCGAAGTGCTGATGCTCGGCCAGCCACTGCACAAGATGAACGAAGAGCAGCGGGCGGCGCTGCGGGCGAAAAACGTCGGCTTCGTGTTCCAGTCGTTTATGCTGGTGCCGACCCTTAACGCGCAGGAAAACGTCCAGCTACCCGCCCTGCTGCGCGGCGACAGCGACCGCCAGAGCCGCGAACAGGCCGCCGCGCTGCTGGCCCAGCTGGGGTTAGGCGAGCGCATGACGCACCTGCCCGCGCAGCTTTCCGGCGGGGAACAGCAGCGCGTGGCGCTGGCGCGCGCGTTTAACGGCCGCCCGGCGCTGCTGTTTGCCGATGAGCCGACTGGCAACCTCGACCGCAAAACCGGCGACCGTATTGCCGACCTGCTGTTTTCCATGAACCGCGACTTCGCCACCACCCTGATCCTCGTCACCCACGATGAACAGCTGGCCGCCCGCTGCGACCGCCGCCTGCGCCTGCGCGACGGCAAGCTGTGGGAGGAAGCATGATCTGGCGCTGGTTCTGGCGCGAGTGGAAGTCGCCCTCGCTGCTGATTGTCTGGCTGGCACTGACGCTGGCGGTGGCCTGCGTGCTGGCGCTCGGCTCGCTTAGCGACCGCATGGAGAAAGGGCTGAGCCAGCAGAGCCGCGACTTTATGGCCGGCGACCGCACGCTGCGCAGCGGCAAAGAAGTGCCGGAGGAGTGGCTGACGCAGGCGCGTGCCGACGGCTTACAGGTCGGGCGCCAGCTGACCTTTATGACCATGACGTTCGCGGGCGATACGCCCCAGCTGGCCTCGGTGAAGGCGGTTGACGATCTCTACCCGATGTTTGGTGAGCTGAGCACTGCGCCAGCCGGGTTAAAACCGGCGGCGGGCACGGTGCTGGCCGCACCGCGACTGCTGGCGCTGCTCGAGCGTAAAGCCGGGGATAACCTCGACGTTGGCGATACCACGCTGCGCATTGCCGGCGAGGTGATTCAGGAGCCGGACGCCGGCTTTAACCCGTTCCAGACCGCGCCCCGCCTGCTGATGAACCTGGCCGACGTCGCGAAGACCGGTGCTATTCAGCCCGGCAGCCGCGTCACCTGGCGCTATAAATTCTCCGGTACTCCGCAGCAGCTGGCGCGCTACGACAGCTATATCGCGTCGCGGATTACCCCGGAACAGCGCTGGATAAGCGTGGAGAACTCGGAGGATGCGCTGGGTAAATCGATGCAGCGCGCCCAGCAGTTCCTGCTGCTGTCGGCGCTGCTGACGCTGATGCTGGCCATCGCCGCCGTGGCGGTCGCCATGAGCCACTACTGCCGCAGCCGCTACGATCTGGTGGCGGTGCTGAAAACCCTGGGCGCCAATCGAGGGGCGCTGCGGCGGCTGATTGTCGGCCAGTGGCTGGCGGTGCTGCTGCTGGCGGCGATCGTCGGCAGCGCCATTGGCCTCGGCTTTGAAGCGCTGCTGCTACAGATGCTGCGCCCGGTGCTGCCCGGCGAACTGCCTGCCGCCAGCGCCTGGCCGTGGCTGTGGGCGGTGGGATCGCTGTTTGTGATTTCGCTGCTGGTCGGCCTGCGCCCGTATCGCCTGCTGCTGGCAACCCAGCCGCTGCGCGTGCTGCGGCGCGATGCGGTCGCCGATATCTGGCCGCTGAAGATCTACCTGCCGCTGATGGCGCTGGTGGTGATTGGCCTGCTGGCGCTGCTGGTCGGCGGCAGTAAGCTGCTGTGGGCGCTGGTGGCGGGCATTGTGCTGCTCTCGCTGCTGCTGGGTGCCATCGGCTGGGGGGGCCTGCTGCTGCTGCGCCGCCTGACGCTGCGCAATCTGGCCTTCCGCCTGGCGGTTAACCGCCTGCTGCGCCAGCCGTGGACGACCCTCAGCCAGCTGGCGGCGTTCTCGCTGTCGTTTATGCTGCTGGCCCTGCTGCTGGTAATGCGCGGCGATCTGCTGGACCGCTGGCAGCAGCAGATGCCGCCGGGCAGCCCGAACTACTTCCTGCTGAACATCACCGGGCAGCAGGTGCCGCAGGTGCAGGCCTTCCTTGAACAGCATCAGGTGAAGCCGGAAACCTTCTACCCGATTGCCCGCGTGCGCCTGACCGGGATTAACCACCAGCCCGCCGATCCTGAAATGGATAATTCGCTGAATCGCGAGCTGAATCTCACCTGGCTAAAAGATTTGCCGGACCATAATCCGCTGACCTCCGGCAGCTGGCCGCCGCAGCGCGGTGACGTGTCGATTGAGCAGGAGCTGGCCGGGCGGCTGGGGGTGAAGCTTGGGGATACGCTGACTTTTACCGGCGATACGCAAGAGTTCAGCGCCCGGATCACCAGCATGCGTAAAGTCGACTGGGAGAGCCTGAAGCCTAACTTCTTCTTTATCTTCCCGCCGGGCGCGCTCGACGGCCAGCCGCAGACCTGGCTGACCAGCTTCCGCCTTGATAATAACAGCGCGCTGCTGGCCCAGCTCAACCGCCAGTTCCCGACGCTCAGCCTGCTAGATATCGGCAGCATTATGCGTCAGATAGGGCAGGTGCTGGCGCAGGTTAGCCAGGCGCTGGAGATTATGGTGGTGCTGGTGACGGCCTGTGGCGTGCTGCTGCTGCTGGCGCAGATCCAGGTCGGGATGCGTCAGCGCCGTCAGGAGCTGGTGGTGTACCGCACGCTCGGCGCCAGCAAGAGGCTGCTGCGCGGCACGCTGTGGTGCGAGTTTGCGCTACTCGGTCTGGTTTCCGGCGTGGCGGCCGCCATCGGTGCGGAAGCGGCGCTGTGGGGGCTGCAGCGCAAGGTATTCGACTTCCCGTGGCAGCCGGATTACGTGCTGTGGGGGGCGCTGCCGTTAACCGGTGCGCTGCTGCTGTCGATCTGCGGCGGCTGGCTGGGTATTCGTCTGCTGAAGGGCAAGGCCTTGTTCAGAGGGTATTACGCGGAATAAAGCACGGAAGGGAGAGGCATGCCTCTCCCCTACTTAAGACGGATGATTACCCGAGTTTTTCCACCGCCCACGCAATGCCGCTGGCGTACTCCGGCGGCAGCATCGGTACCAGCGCATTCAGCGCTGCGCTTAACGCCGCCGGACTGACGTCCGCCAGATTAAGGTGGCCAACCTTGCGCCCGGCGCGCACCTCTTTCTCATACCAGTGCAGATGCACCAGCGGCTGGTTCAGCCAGTCGAGGTTCAGGTCAGTGCCGATCAGGTTCACCATGACCGCCGGGGTGCTGACCACTGGCGTGGGCAGCGCCAGGCCAAGAATCGCCCGCAGGTGTAGCTCAAACTGGCTGATAGACGCGCCGTTCTGCGTCCAGTGGCCGCTGTTGTGCACGCGCGGGGCCAGCTCGTTGATCAGCAGACCTTCCGGCACCACAAAGCACTCCATCGCCATCACGCCAACGTAGTTCAGCTCATTCATGATCGCCGACAGCATGCGCTCCGCCTGCTGCTGATGCTCTGCATCCACGTCCGGCAGCACCACGCTGGTACGCAGAATGCCGTCCTGATGCAGGTTGTGCGTCAGCGGGTAGAACACGGTGTGACCGTCGTGCCCGCGCGCACCGACCAGCGACATCTCGCCGGAGAAGTTAATCCCCTGCTCAACAATGCATTCACCGTAGCAGTCAGCGGGCAGCGTTCCGGTCTCATCCGCACGCAGGCGCCACTGGCCGCGGCCGTCATACCCCCCGGTGCGGCGCTTAACGATGGCCAACTCGCCGAGGGTGGTGAACACCTGCGCCCACTCGTCGGCAGCGGACAGCAGTTGCCAGGGGGCCGTCGCCAGACCGAGGCGGTCCAGCAGCTGCTTCTGGGTTAAGCGGTCCGCCAGCAGCGGGAAAATGTCACGGTTAACGAACGCGTTGTGGCTTGCCAGCTCGCGCGTCAGGGCGGTTTCCGGCCAGCGTTCAATCTCGGCGGTGATCACGCTCTGCGCAATCGGCAGCGCTTGCGGCTCGGCATCCAGCCCGACCGGATAAACCGCAATACCCAGCGGCTCTCCGGCCTGGCGCAGCATGCGGCCCAGCTGGCCGTTACCTAATACGCAGACCGGCTTCATGCTTCCACCTGCGGATCCGGGTTGTTCAGCACGTCATCGGTCTGCGTCTGGCGCCAGTTTGCCAGGCGGCCCGCCAGCGCAGCATCGTGCAGTGCAAGGATCTGCGCAGCCAGCAGGGCGGCGTTCGCCGCACCGGCTTTGCCAATCGCCAGCGTACCGACCGGGATGCCGCGCGGCATCTGCACGATAGAGTACAGGCTGTCGACCCCGCTCAGCGCCGCGCTCTGCACCGGCACGCCCAGCACCGGCACCAGGGTTTTCGCAGCCAGCATGCCCGGCAGATGCGCCGCGCCGCCTGCACCCGCAATAATCACCTGGAAGCCGTTATCGGCGGCCTGTTCGGCAAAGCTGAACAGTTTGTCCGGGGTACGGTGCGCAGACACCACTTCACAGTGGAACGGAACGTCGAGGCTGGTGAGGATTTCCGCTGCAAACTGCATGGTTGCCCAGTCACTTTTGGAACCCATAACAATAGCAATGCGGGCCGGGGCGGCGTTGGATGACATGCGGGTCTGACTCCTGTGATTGTAAAACGTCACCGCAGCAGCACGGATACGGGCTGCGGGGTGGGAAGGGCAGAGAGAATATCACGACTGCGCGGCGAGGAAAACGGTTGCGTGGCGTCAACTGGCGCAGGATGGCGCCAAAATTTTGATTCAGAACGGGAAGGAAATCAGCGCAATCTCATCAGGGTCGACTTTGATCATCGAACCCTCTTCGTGCCAGGCGCCGAGCACCAGGCGTTCGGCGGGCAGACCGTTAATGTTCAGCGCATGCACGGCCGGGCGATGAGTATGCCCGTGGATCAGACAGGGCACCTGATGGCGGCTCATGGCGTCGACCACCGCCTGCGGATTGACATCCATAATCGCGAGATCTTTATTGCGGTTGGCCTGCTTGCTGCCGTTGCGCATCTTGCGCGCGATGCGCTGGCGCACGAACAGCGGCAGGGCAAGGAAAACGCGTTGCAGCCAGCGCTGTTGCACCTTCTGGCGATAGCGCTGATAGCCCTCGTCGTCGGTACACAGCGTGTCGCCGTGCATAATCAGCACGCGCCTGCCGTACAGCTCCAGCACCTGCTCTTGCGGCAGCAGCGTCATCCCCGCCGCGCGCGCGAAGCGTTTCCCGACCAGGAAATCGCGGTTGCCGTGGATAAAATAGCAGGGGATGTTGAGCTGGCGCAGCGCGGTCGCCACTTCGGCGTGCAGCGGGTTCGGGTCGTCGTCACCGATCCAGGCTTCAAACAGATCGCCGAGAATATACAGCGCGTCGGCGTGCTGCGCTTCACGGCGTAAAAAATGCAGAAAACCGGCAGTGATTGCCGGTTCTTCAGTACACAGATGCAGATCTGCGATAAACAGCGTGTGCGACATTATTCGCTGACGGTGACTTTCTGGATAATCACGTCGTCTTTTGGCACATCCTGGTGCATGCCGCTGCGGCCGGTAGACACGGCTTTGATTTTCTCAACTACGTCCATACCTTCAACCACTTCAGCAAACACGCAGTAACCCCAGCCCTGCAGGCTTTCGTCACGGAAGTTCAGGAAGTCGTTGTCTGCCACGTTAATAAAGAACTGCGCGGTAGCCGAGTGAGGAGCCTGAGTACGCGCCATTGCCAGCGTGCCTTTGGTGTTTTTCAAACCGTTGCTGGCTTCGTTCTGGATCTCAGCTTTGGTCTCTTTCTGCTTCATACCCGGCTCAAAGCCGCCGCCCTGGATCATAAAGCCGTTGATCACGCGGTGGAAGATGGTGTTGTCGTAGAAACCTTCGCGGCAGTATTCCAGGAAGTTCGCAACGGTAGCCGGTGCTTTATCGTCGAAAGTTTTGATGACGATATCGCCATGATTAGTCTGGAAAGTAACCATTTTCTCATCCTGTCAGGGTTGGAGTATTTAACATTGAGCGCCGGGGGCGGAGACGTAAGTCTTCCCCGTGCGACAGACGGCTCTTATATCACAAAAAGTGATGGCTCGTCAGCCCCGCTGCATAAAGGAAGCGGCAATACCCTTGCTTTACATAGCGCTGGGGGTAAAAATACGTCAGAATGTTCGATTCACTTTTTATCGTAATCCCGCACACGCTTAAACGGAATGTCTCAATGCTAAAGATCTTCAACACCCTGAGTCGTCAAAAAGAGGAATTC
Organism: Avena atlantica; assembly: GCA_910589765.1. Classification (NCBI taxonomy): domain Eukaryota; kingdom Viridiplantae; phylum Streptophyta; class Magnoliopsida; order Poales; family Poaceae; genus Avena; species Avena atlantica. The sequence continues at coordinate 1,330,715 of CAJUWN010001535.1, read as the reverse complement.
AAACCTATTCATGCCGGAAAGATTGGCATGTACGTGTGCGGCATTACCGTTTACGACCTCTGCCACATCGGCCACGGCAGAACTTTTGCCGCGTTCGACGTGGTGGCCCGCTACCTGCGCTACAGCGGTTATCAGCTGAACTATGTGCGTAATATCACCGATATTGATGACAAGATCATCAAACGCGCTCACGAAAACGGTGAGACCATCGAACAGCTGACCAACCGTATGATCGCCGAGATGCACAAGGACTTCGCCGCGCTGAACATTCTGCCGCCGGACCTGGAGCCACGCGCCACGCGCCATATCGGCGAGATTATCGAGCTGGTAGAAAAGCTGATCGCCCGCAAACACGCCTATGTTGCCAGCAACGGCGACGTGATGTTCTCCGTCGACAGCGACCCGAACTACGGCTCCCTGTCGCGCCAGGATCTGGAGCAGCTGCAGGCCGGCGCTCGCGTTGAAGTGGCCGAGAACGTTAAGCGTAACCCAATGGACTTCGTACTGTGGAAGATGTCGAAAGCTGATGAGCCAGGCTGGGATCTCCATGGGGCATGGGCCGCCCTGGCTGGCACATTGAGTGCTCGGCGATGAACTGCAAGCAGCTGGGTGAGCACTTTGATATCCACGGCGGCGGCTCTGACCTGATGTTCCCGCACCATGAAAACGAGATTGCCCAGTCCACCTGCGCCCACGACGGCCCGTATGTGAACTACTGGATGCACTCCGGCATGGTGATGGTGGACCGCGAAAAGATGTCGAAATCGCTGAACAACTTCTTTACCGTGCGCGACGTGCTGGAGCACTACGACGCCGAGACCGTGCGCTACTTCCTGATGTCCGGCCACTATCGCAGCCAGCTGAACTACGGCGAAGATAATCTCAATCAGGCACGCTCCGCGCTGGAGCGCCTGTATATCGCTATCCGTAACACCGACGCCCATGCTGAGGTGGCCGGTGGCGAAGAGTTTGAAACCCGCTTCCGCGAAGCGATGGACGACGACTTCAACACCCCTGAAGCCTACTCGGCGCTGTTCGACCTGGCGCGTGAAGTCAACCGCCTGAAGGATACCGACAAAGCGGCCGCGAACGGGCTGGCGGCGCGCCTGCGCGTCCTGGCGGGCGTGCTCGGCCTGCTGGAGCAGGACCCGGAACAGTTCCTGCAAAATGGCGCCAATATCAATGACGAAGAGGTGGCGCAGATTGAAGCGCTGATCCAGATGCGTATTGATGCGCGTAAAGCGAAAGACTGGGCGCAGGCCGACGTGGCGCGCGACAAACTCAACGAGATGGGCATCGTGCTGGAAGACGGCGCGGGCGGCACTAGCTGGCGCCGTAAGTAACCCCGGGGGGCGCGTTATCACGCGCCCCTGCTTTTTGGACCCTGCCAACATGATCAAACAACTCTCCCTCACCAACTACCGCTCCATCCGTTTCCTCGAAATGGAACTCGGGCAGCTCAACGTTATCACCGGCCCCAACGGCTGCGGCAAATCCAACCTGTATAAAGCGGTGCGCCTGCTGCATGAAGCGGCCTGCGAACGGCTGTCGCCGGCGCTGGCGCAGGATGGCGGCATCCAGAAAGCGATGTGGGCAGGGGGCGCGCGGCGCGGCGAGCGCAACAGCGAGCTGAAGCGCATGGTGCTGTCGGCGGAGCTGGACGACTTTGACTATCAGCTGGAGATTGGCTTTCCGGAGCCGCTGCTGAGCCTGTTCAATCTCGACCCGGTGGTGAAGAAAGAGCAGATCTGGCTCAGCGGACATCAGCGCCGCCGCGCTGCGCTGCTGCTGGACCGCAGCAATCAGACCGCCTTCCTGCAAAACATCAACGGCGAGCGCGTGGCCTATCCGGCATCGCTGCATGTGGAGGAGTCGGTGTTTGGTCAGCTGGCCGACCCGCATCTCTATCCGGAGGTGTCGCAGGTGCGTGAGAACCTGCGCGGCTGGCGCTTTTACCACGAGTTTGCGGTGTGGCCAGGCAGCGCGATACGCATGCCGCAGGTCGGCATCCGTTCGCCGATCCTGGCGCATGACGGCAGCAACCTCGCCGCCGCGTTTGAGACGATCCGCGAGCGCGGACACAGCGAATTACTGTTCTCCATTCTGGAGCAGGCCTTCCCCGACAGTCACTTCGAGGTAGAAGCCGCCAGCGGACGCTTCCAGATGCGGATGCATCGCCAGGGGATCCTGCGCCCGCTGGACGCGGTTGAGCTGTCCGACGGCACGCTGCGTTTTCTCTGCCTGGTGGTGGCGCTGCTCAGCCCGCGCCCGCCGGCATTTATGGCGCTCAACGAGCCGGAAAACAGCCTGCACCCGGACCTGCTCCCGGCGCTGGCCCAGCTGATTGCCGAAGCCAGCCGCTACAGCCAGCTGTGGGTCACCAGCCACTCTCCGCTGCTGGCGCAGCTGATTGCCGAACATAGCGAGATCCGCCACTACCAGCTGCACCAGGTCGACGGCGCCACGCAGGTCGTCACCTCGTAGGGGCCGACCCTCTTTTACGGTCGGCCCGTGTTTTGCTTTCCCGCCGGGACCACGATCAAAAAAGGCCGCCCGCAGGCAGCCTTTCTGGTTGCGCGTTTAATCAGTCGGTGACCGTGACGCTTTCGCCGTCAAACTCAACCGTCTGACCCGCGACAATTTTGCAGCGCTTGCGGGTCTCTTTCACGCCATTCACCGTGACGTGACCGCCAGAGATCATGATTTTTGCCATCGCGCCGCTCTCAACCCAGCCTTCCAGCTTCAGCAGGTCACAGAGATCGACATGGGGATGATCGCCCAGAGAGAAAGTTGCCATTATGCTGATGCTCCATCGTCGTTATTTTCACAGGCCTGCAGGGTATTCTGGATCAGGGTTGCCACGGTCATCGGACCGACGCCGCCCGGCACCGGAGTGATGTAAGCCGCGCGCTCGGAGGCCGCATCAAACTCCACATCGCCGACCACTTTGCCGCTCTCCAGACGGTTAATCCCGACATCGATCACGATCGCGCCGGGCTTAATCCACTCGCCGGGAATAAAGCCCGGCTTGCCCACCGCGACCACCAGCAGATCGGCGTGCTCAACGTGATGACGCAGATCTTTGGTAAAGCGGTGAGTGACGGTGGTGGTACAGCCGGCCAGCAGCAGCTCCATGCTCATCGGGCGGCCGACGATATTGGAGGCGCCCACGACCACGGCGTTCAGGCCGTAAGTGTCAATATTGTAGCGCTCCAGCAGCGTGACGATGCCGCGCGGCGTACACGGGCGCAGCTTTGGCGCACGCTGGCACAGGCGACCGACGTTGTAAGGGTGGAAGCCATCCACATCTTTATGCGGGGCAATATGTTCCAGCACCTTCACGTTGTCGATGCCCGCAGGCAGCGGCAGCTGCACCAGGATACCGTCGATCTCCGGATCGTTGTTTAAGGTGGTGATCAGGTCAAGCAGCTCTGCTTCGCTGGTGGTGGCGGGCATATCGTAAGAGCGCGAGAGGAAACCGACCTCTTCGCAGGCACGACGCTTGCTGCCGACATAAATCTGCGAGGCCGGGTTCTCACCGACCAGCACAACCGCCAGGCCAGGGGCGCGCTTACCGGCCGCCAGACGCTGCTGTACCAGCTCTGCAACCTCTTGTCGCACCTGCTGCGCAATCGTTTTACCGTCAATAATTTTTGCTACCATCAGAGAGGGGATCCATCTGTGTTGAGTTAAATCGGGGATTACGCCTATTTTGTCAGAAGCGGACGCTGCTGTCAGGCACAGATTCGCCAGTTGGCGTGCAATCGTGCAGCATCGGATTAATCCGTGCTTACAATTCCCGGTTAATTCCTAATTCATTTCCTCTCAGGCTGTGCCAGGATTGATTCGTAACACAGCAACTCATCGAAAAGATAAAGAGGGAATGATGAAAAATACCATTATTGCACTGTCTGCTTTACTGTTGGCTTCCCCGGTTTTCGCGGCAACTGTGACTGATAACACCGTTGCGGAAGCGCACAAAGGCGCCGATACCGCCAAAGAGAAGCTGCACAAAACCCAGCACGAGGGTTCTGAGATGAAGCTGAAGGCGAAGCACGCCGCGGAAGGTGAGAGCAACTCTACCAGCAGCAAAATCTCCGAAGGCACCCAAAAGGGCTGGGACAAAACCAAAGAAGGCACCGAGAAAGGCTGGGATAAAACCAAGCAGGGCGCCGAAGAGCTGAAAAACAAAGTGACCAACTAAGGCACTCTGTTCACCGCGCCAAAGATCAACCCACCGCACCCGGTGGGTTTTTTTATGGCTGACGGCCAGCGGGTTGCCTCACGACTGTTCATTAGTTCAGCATTAGATGCCCGGCGGCAGTAAAATCGTTGACTCAGCGGGATCGCACCGTATAATCCGACCCAATCACCATGCGCCCTTAGCTCAGTTGGATAGAGCACCGGCCTTCTAAGCCGTAGGTCACAGGTTCGAATCCTGTAGGGCGTACCAATAATTTTCAATAAGTTACGCAATTCTTAATCCCTCCCGAATGTCTCCATGCATGTAGAGTAGCTTGCCTGGCTGCTACGGAATATCACACCACGATTGCTCCACGGCATTTCCAGCATTTGGCTGTTCAGTTTGCTTTCCGGAGAGAACGGCATGGCGGTTGTTTGCCAATCCACGATCCCTCATCCACTGACAGGCTGTTCTGAATCAGGCTAAAATAATGTGATAACACCTACCGGAGGCTGCTGTTGATGAAGAAGTCAGAACTCCCTACGAAAATCTGCAGCGTGTGCGGGCGCCCTTTTACATGGCGTAAAAAGTGGGAAAAGTGCTGGGATGAAGTGCGCAAATGCTCAGAGCGTTGCCGTCGAAAGTAAGGGCTTAGTCCTCATAAAAGGCCGCCAGAGGAGCAAGTGACCCCATTCTATCTTCCACAGTGAGCATTACTGCGTCCCGCCCATTTCAGCAATCTTGTTCAACCAAGGATGGAGAGCGGCTTGCAGTGTATTTCTTTCTGTCAGAGTTCCCACACAACCAAAAATGCTAAAGCTCAAAATTCAGCCAAATAAATCCTTGTCGCGGGTCAGCATCAGACAATATGATCCCTGCGCTGCCCCACAATGGGCAGCCGGGTTTGACAGCCTGTTTCAAAGCGCGGCAATAAACCGCTATAATTCAGCGGTTTTTAATTTCCGTTAAGAACACGTACGCCAAAATAATGGTGAGGCGTAGTGGGGGAGCGCTTGCGCTCGCCGGGTTCCGCTTTGACCGGTCTGTCAATCCTGCTACGTCTCGCCACCCCGTTTGACAGCGGAGTGGTGAGGTATGGATTACCTCAAAGCGAGAACATCAATATGACCACTGAAGACACCTCCTACGCCGTGCTTTCTGCCCCCGAAATGGACGGTATGTTTACCGCCACCGCCGTGACTGAACCGGAATTGCTCGACCAGTGTCGTGCGCTGGTGTACGCCATCACCGAGCTGACCAACTCCACCGCCCGCGACTGTCTCACCTGGCTGTTAATGGAACGGCTGGAGATTATGCGGGAGGTTGCGGATGCGTAACCAGGGCTGGCGGCAAAGGCGGTGGGGGAATAACGCCCGGGGTAAGGTCGATCAGGCTGAACTGCCTGCGGCTTTACTCAGCACGCGATTCCCCGTTAACGATCCGAAAAGATCTGTGCCGTGGCCTGAAAGTCGCGTAGTAAAGGGTGCCGCTTATTTGAGTGGCACTTAATTATTAATTCGTTGGGGTGACATTATCGTTTGAAGAAGGTTTTGAGTTTTTGTGGATATATGAAGATATCCGGCAGTATCGAAATCCCCGAAAGGATCAAAGCTCATACGGAGAATTCTTTGTTAAGGTGCCTTTTCTCCTGAAGATATTCACCCTGGATGGTCAGGGCTTCAGACTTGCTCAGCACGCCTTTTCTTTTGAGATTAACCAACAGCAGCTGGATGTTGTCCAACTGTACTTCGTCACCGGCAAGGCGCGTAATCGCCACGGCCATGCGGCTGATATCGTCTGGTTCAGCGGTCACGTTGTGCGACTGAGCCAGCCTGCGAACCGGTTAGCAACGCTGATTTCGCTTGTTCTCATCGTCAATCCCCTCTCAGATTTATGGTCAAATTATAACAGGCTGCCGTTTTGTTGTCTCTGCGCCGCTGCTGACTTTCTCTGCGCTTTCTCCACCCACCAGGTTATCCTCTCTGTAACCCTTTTCCCCTGCAAAACGTTAAGGAGTCATGATGACCGTGGTAAAAATGGTGGCGGTAGATAAAGACGGCACCTTCCTCGACGACAATAAACAGTACAACCGGGCGCGTTTCCAGGCCTGCTATCAGCAAATGAAGCAGCGCGACATTAAGTTCGTCGTCGCCAGCGGCAACCAGTATTACCAGCTGAAATCCTTCTTCCCCGACATCGCCAGCGAGATCGCCTTTGTGGCAGAGAACGGCGCGTGGATCATCTACCGTGACGAAGAGCTGTTCTGCGGCTCGTTCTCGCGTGCCGATATTGATGCGGTGCTCGACACCCTGCATAACGGCAACTATCCCGACCTGCGCTACATCCTGTGCGGGCGTGAAAGTGCGTACTACTTTGAGGGCATCCCCGAGAGCTGGCTGGTGAAAATGCGCCACTACTGCCACCGCCTGAAGGCGATCCGCAGCCTCGACGACGTGGGTGACGATAAGCTGTTCAAGTTCGCGCTCAACCTGTCGGATGATTACGTCGAGCCGCTAATGGCGGATATCGCCCGCCTGCACAAGGATGCCGCTGCCGCCACCTCCAGCGGCCACGGCTCGGTGGATTTAATCGTGCCCGGCAACCATAAAGGCCACGGGCTGGATCTGCTCGGCAAGCGCTGGGGCATCGATTCGCAGCGAGATCCTGGTGTTTGGCGATGGCGGTAACGATATCGAGATGCTGCAACAGTCGGGCTTCAGCTTCGCGATGGCCAATGCGCCGCAAAAGGTCAAGGATGTCGCGCGCTATCAGGCGCCAAATAATAACGAAGAGGGGGTGCTGCAGGTGATTGAGCAGATGCTGGCAGGTAAACCGCCGTTTGATAAAGCAGGCGGGCAATAACAGAGCCGTCAGGCCCATCGCACCCATAACTGGCAGAGAGCAAAAGCTCTCTGTTTACTGACCCCGCGTTATTATTCCGCTGCGATTGACTTCGTGACGAAATTATTTCGCCCGCAGCCGGATAAGCGTTTCAGCCCAGGCTGATGCCGATTACCGCATTGACAAAACCTGCGATAAGCAGAACAAAGCCGGGAATAAGGTAATTCTTCTCTTTCTTTTTATAGAACAGCGCTATCAGCGCCAGGCCTGTCGCTATAAAGGGAAATGCGATGAGGGTGAATGTTGACATACGGCATCCTTATCTGAAATTTATTCCGTTAAGTGTCTGGTCAATGATAAACCAGAAACTTAATTCAGGCTCTGAATGAATAGCGTATGGGGATAATTGAGATCCCGAGCAGGAAAAACCGCGTGCTATTATGCAATATTCTGACGCCCAAAGGCCATATCGTTTAATTAAAGGACTATTCATGAAAGGGTTATCGCTGCTTGCACTGAGCTGCATTTTTACTTTTCCTGCTTTTGCCCAGCCTGCTGCCGGGATTGAAAAAATGGAGTGGCAGCCAGCCAGCGCTTTGCGCGTCGGCAACAGCATTAATTCCCTCTACCGCATCTGGACCACCACCGGGCAAACCACCGATCTGTGGCTGAAGGTTGATTGCCAGAGCGGCGTCAAAACGCAGCTGTTTGCCGAGGTCAGCTCTCCGGCGGGCAAAGCGGTGCGCGTTTACGGCAGCGATGCGATTTCCCGCTACGCTCCGGGCGTGGTGATCGAGCCGGATGCCGACAGTCTGTTAGCGACCCAGCCAGACCTGAATGTCTGCCGGCAGCAGGTCGCCGTGCCGCAGTGGCGTGCGCTGGCGCCTGCTGATGAGCAGGGCAATCAGATGTATCTCGACGTCAGCCGCAGCGAGCGCAGTGCGGACGTTCTGCACCTGCGGCTGGCGAAAGATTTTGCCCTCGAGTATCGCGACAGCACCTATGCCGCCCCTTACGCGGTGAAAGTCACGGACTGGACGCTGCACTGCGATACACAGCAGGCCACTGCCCGCGCGGAATACTCCCTCGACAGTGCAGGTAACCTGACCGATTACCGCCTTGCCGCGAACAGCAGCACAGAGCTCGCCGCGCCGCTGAAGCAGCAGCTCTGCGCGATAAAAAACATTACGTGACTATCAGGGCAGCGGCCAGACTCTGCTCTGGCAGCAGAAAGCCCCGGCAGACCATCAGTTAACCCTGCCGGATTTTTCCCGCAACGATGCGGCGATACTGCAGCCCTATCCGTTACCTGACGAGGTTAAGGAGCATATGGCTATCGCGCTTAATTCTCCGCAGCAGCAGCCGGGCTTTCGTCACCTGAGCTTCAGCCAGCAGCAGGATAAAGAGATCGGCGGGGCGTACAGCGTCACTATCGACAAAATGCCGGATGGCACCACCTTAACGCTGGAGAAGCTGACGCTGGGGCAGGTGACGTTTAACACCCAGTCGGTGCGCCTGTTTAATCTGGTGAGCCTGAAAAAATGGGACTCTCTTGCGAAACAACCGTCTATCGCCCGCACGCTGGAGAATGAGTTCCGCCTGCCGCCGAGAGCGGGGATTAAATATGCCTGGAGTAGCCAGCAAAGCGACGGAAAATCGCTCGGCCAGCAGTGCCGCACCGCCGCCGACTGGAAGCAGGCCAGTACCATTAATCCGGCCTTCCCCGGCCGTTATCTGGAGTTTAACTGCATTGACGATCGCGGTGACGGTAAGAGCGCGAGCAGTGATTATGCCTACCTGGAGCGGCTGCGCATCTTTATCCGCATCGGCTATCAGGAGCAGCGGCAGAAGAGACGCTTTACGTTTGAGGATGTGGTGGTGAAGTATTGATAACCGGATTGTGCGTGGATATGCGCAGGGGAAAGCGTCTTAACATCCTGCATTCTCCTGTTCAATTAATGCATGACAAACTGCCTGGTTAAGGGCCACGAACTCTTCCCACGAATAGAATCGTGCATAGTTCATGCGATACTGCAGGTCAACCCGGCAGATATCGGGGCGCTGATGATAAATCTGGCAGCCCTTACTGGCAGCATCGTAGTGTCGGCAGGTGCCGTCACCCCGATCGAGAAAGCGTGTTTCCTCCGCCGCATTGACCCGCTGGCAGCACAGTCCGCACTGCGAGCAGGGAAAGGGGGAGGCGTTCTCAGTGCAGTGTTTCATCATTGTCATCTTCTGGCTCGCCGCTGACGACGAGCCTTTTAAAGGATTCAGGCGACTGGAGTATCCAGCGCCGCTTTTTTTCCGTCGGCAACGGCGGCGATGTCCAGCACGCGTTTTTCCGTCGAGAGCACCAGGTTACCGTCCTTATCCAGGATTGGGGTATCCAGCATCGCCTTAAGCAACTGAGCGTACTTAACCGCGAGGAACACCGCCTGCTTGCTCTCCTGCGGGAAGGCAGGGAAGCTCTCACCATGATGCTTAATAGCCTGTTTCATCTCACGAACTGCCCCACGCAGCAGGCTACTGGTCAGCGAGAACGTCCTGTTCGCCAGGCTGGTGACCTGCTCAATGGTCTGCAGTTTTTTCACCATTAGTTCGCTTTGATCGTGAATAGTTCTCGCCTGCTCCATATTGCTGCGTGCGTTATTCAGCGCTTCTTCACCTTTGTTTCCCATAATATGACCGAAGATAGCCAGCGCCGGACCGGCAACAATTCCGCCCAGCACCATCATGCCACCGGCCATACCGTAGCCGCCCGCGGCCAGCGATCCGCCACCCAGCCAGGCCAGGGTCGCATTGGTGGCAGCAACGCCTGACAGTGAAGAGATTGCCGTGCCGGTACTGGCGGTTGCCAGCAGCATGGTCCCGTTATAGGCGCCGAATGCCAGGGCTGCGCCGCTGCCCATGCCGGCTCCCAGCCCCAGGCCTGCACCTTTCAGGACTTCGTAGTCATGTTGCAGGCCAGCTAGCGTGGTCGTTGAGAAATCGCCCGCGTTAAGTTTTTCCAACTCTGGCTGGCAACCAGATTCACCTCTTTGAGGCGACCATACGTTTCAATAAAGTCGCTGATAACCCCGTTGAATGCGCGCAGCTTGCGCTGGCCATAATCTTCAATCGTGCTATTGGTGGACTTACGGCTGTTTTCGATATTTTCATTAGCGCTGTCGACCAGGCTTTGCGCACTCTGGTTCAGGTCTTTAGCATTGCTGTGGTCTTTGGCACCGCTGACGCCTTTTGCAATACCGTAAATGCCGCTGGCGGCGGCAATGGCACCAATAATAATAGGGATGGGCATGATGTATCTCCTTATTCAAGAACGAGGGAAAGTGTTTTGCTAAGCTCGCTGTTCAGCGCTTCGGCGCGTTCAAGCAGATCTGAAAAAATGAAATCTGGCAGCTGGTAGCGCAGCTGTATTTCCTTCAACAGCGCCCACTCAATACTCGAAATATGACCATCGCGTAGCGAAATGAGAATCAGCTGAAGTAACATGATTTTCCCTTCGGCTGGGGCTGATTTTACATTATTTTCTAACAGTACTTTAATCACGGCTAAAGCGGACTGTACGCGCTGTTCAGGGGCATCAATTTTACTCAACGGAATGGCTTTGAGTTTCTCAATCAGCAGGTTTTCAATCTTATTTTTATCGCTATTGGGAAAAACACCAAAAAGAGCGATGGCGGGGGCAGAAATGGACTGCTCAAGCTCGGTAATCAGTTCATTTTCTGCTTCACCATGCTGAATAGAAAGCGCACTAAGATCGGAATCTGCGGTCAGTTCATCCTTAGTTTTGCCCGCCCATAGCAAAGGCTTATCGGAGAGTGCCATAAGCCGTGCAAGATTAAGGAGTAATATTTTTTTATCTTCAGGGAGCAGTTTGATAAACATAAATATCCTGTTTCAAAGTCTAAAAGGTAAAGGGTTGATCGGAATCCATAAAGGCTTCGAAATCCGACAGGGTGTCAAACTGCAGTGTTTTACCCATCAGAGAGGCGTAGCTATTAAGGGTATAAGTCAGGCTGTCAATATTATCGGTTCCATTACTGACAGCATTAAATAAACGTTCAGTCTCTTTGTGCAGCTGCGGCAGTTCACGCTTAGCGAACTCATCCAGTACGGTCTGCTCGAGTGCAATACGGCTGCGTGCAGACTCCTCAATTTCACGAATGTGCTGCAACCGCTCGTGTGACAGGGCTGCCCCTTTTGCGGCATCCAGTGCGCTCTGGTAGAACATCGAAGAGAGCGTGTAACCGATCATTCCGCCAATAGCCGCACCGACTACCGGGATGGGAATAGCGATCTGCCCGAGTGCTGCCATCATGCCGCTGGCGAGCATGCCCGCGCCTTTTTCCCCCACTTCGTTCAACAGCTGCGCTTCGTTGATTTCACCGCTTACGTAGCGCTTAATAGCGCTCCCGAGCGAGAGGCAGATATTGACCGCCAGTGCCGGGGCGCTGGTGCCGGCAATAGCACGCAGCGTCTGGCTTTCAGACTGCTGCAGCACCGCCTTGATGGCAGATCCGGCAAAGGCGGTAGAGTATCCCACCCCTGCGGCTTTGACCGTATCTACCGCCACATCCTGTAGGGCGTGAGCTGCCGATTTTTCCTGCTGCAGAACCTGGAACGCATTGACTAACAGCGAGATTGAGCCACCGATAGCGGCACCGTATTTGGCTCCTTCAAGACCAGCGCGGTGACTGGTTCGCGCAATGTCCTGTGCCGTCGCCAGTTTAGGGTGTTCACGGTAAAAAATCGCCTGTTCGGTAGTCAGCCCGCTGTCGCACACGTTGTCAGCGAGCTGTTCATAATTACCGGCTTCACGCCGCAGTTTGTCCGCAACATCCGTCTTGCCCAGAGCTTCAATCTTATCGGCATCAGTACGCAGTTTACTGGCCTGCGCCCGGCAATACGCTTCTGCGTCTGCGAACTGTTCGGAAGGTAATTCCAGCTTAATGCCGCGATAGCGGGAAAATTCTCCGTTATCGCTGGCAATTTTCTTAAAGAGCTGGTCACGATTGCCGACAAATTTCATCTGACTTTGTGAACCTTCAATAATATTGCCATCCAGGATCTTCACGCGATCTACCACATTATGGTTTTTTCCATATTGCGCAAGATCATCACTTCGTGAAGTCCGTATCGGACTACCATTGATAATCGCTTCAGCATTGTCACGGCTGGTGGTAGCTATCTCTGCCGAAAATCCGGCCTGCTGTTTAATATTTTGCTGTGCGTAATCAGGATTGACTTTAAATTTAGCGACATCGGCCAGGCCTTTGGCGAACTGCTGCCCGGTTTCATTGTCGACGCCGCGATAACCTTTGAAATATTCAGCGCTGGCGCTGCCGAAGCGCTTCACTACCTCATCATTGGCTAGTGCGGTTGCCGTGCGAATTCTATCGCGCTGAATTTCATCTTTGCAGCTGTCCGGGGCACCCGCACCGTGGGGCATATCCGTATTGTGGGCACTCTTTTTCATTAAAAAATCCCGAATAACGTAATTTATTAAAATTTCACTAAAGAAATTGACGCTGATGCCGATATTATTATAGGGTCTTACCATCTTCTGCTGGCACAATAAATCGGATGTTATCGCTTCTGAATTATGAGTAAACTATTGCTGACTCTCTGCGCGTACCTTCATTAACGCTAGAATAAGTAGCATTCCTATTTATTACCATACTGTATGGATACACATGTCGCATTCTGACGCACATATTAAATTTATCCCACTTGGCTGGGAGCAGAAGCAGCGATTCCGTTTACTGGAAATCGTGCTGTACTGGGAGGGGCGTCTGAATACGCATTATCTCTGTAATGCATTCAATATCGGACGTCAGCAGGCATCCCGTGATATTAATCGCTACATTGCTGAAATATCGCCCGAAGGTCTGATTTACGATCGTCAGGCCAAAACCTATAAACCCACCTCTCATTTCATCCCCTGCTTCAGCAGGGGTAGCGTGGATGAATATCTGATGCTGCTGCATGGCAACCAGTGGCAGGAGGGTCACCAGCCTGCTGCCCACGACCTCCCTGTGATTGATTTACGCCAGGGCCACATAGCCACGGTGGATGTCCCCGCCCGCCATATTGAGCCTGTCATTGTCCGCAGCCTTGTGGAAGCCGCTCGCCATCAGCTCAGGGTCGATGTCGATTACATCTCGCTGGGGTCAGGTGAGCAGGTCGGGCGCAATATTGTCCCTCATACGTTGGTTTTTGACGGTATTCGCTGGCACGTGCGTGCCTGGTGTGAAAAGAAAAAAGCCTGGCTGGATTTCGTGATGAGCCGTTTCAGGGGGATTCCCGACTTACTGAATGCTTCTGAGCAGGGAATAAGCGCAGACGTTGAGTGGAACAGCTGGCTAACGGCGGTGGTGGTGCCTAACCCTTGCCTCAGTGCGGCACAGCAGGCGATTATTGCAGAGGACTACGCGATGACCGCAGGCTGTATGAGGCTGACTCAGCGCATCCCTTTGATGCACTATGTGCTTGAGCGATTGAAGATAAACTATCTTGGCGGGCATGAAAAACAGCCGATGCACTACCCGCTGGTGCTGGCAAATCGCGAGGAGCTGATTGCTCAGGGCTGCAGTTTCAAGCTGAGCGAGGGAGAACAGTGAACAGGCTGATAATTTAGCGCATCTTTTCCATTCTGATATCTCCATCGCCGATATCGCTTTCGTTGCCCCAGCCAAGATGTCGGTAAAATCCGGCGGCGCGGCTCTTTTTACCTGTCTCCAGCCAGATTGTTTGATGCTGTTTAAATAATGCTTGCTCAGCTTCGTCAACCAGCTTTTTCCCCACGCCTTTACCTTCATATTCAGGAAGAATAAAGGCCGCGAACAGGCACGCCTCTTCAGGAATAATCATCGAAAAGCCGAAAATTTTTCCCTCATCCATGGCAACCCAGGCGCAGCGGGCATGCTCTATCATCTCGCCGACAGTCTCTTCAGTAATACCCAGCGCCAGCATCTCTTCACGGATGAGTCTATTTTCTCTTACGGAAGTTCGTACCTGAAATAAGCTGGGAACATCTTCTTGCCGTGCGGGTCTGATCGAAACTGTCATTTTTCCCCTTGTTTTTAGTCTGATGATGGCTAAGCATAACGCCGGGAAGAATAACAATGAAAGGAAGTGTTGACATGATTAACAGCGCAAGCGCTATTTACACCGTGTCACGAAGGGAAGATGAATGAATACTAACCCCCCCAGGGATGGGGGGGGGAAAGATTATTTATGGGTGGAAACCGGTGTACAGGTAGGAACGGTCAGCGTAGCCGCCTGTCCCAGGATGCCAGGCATCATCATGGAAGTACAATCAAAAATACGGCCCTTATCGGTAGTGGCGCGGTATTTTAACTTTTGACCGCCGAGGAAATCAGGCTGTTCACCGTTAACGTTAGTCACAGTGATTTCATCGGAAGATCCTAATCCCAGCATTTTGGCGGTCTCTGCCTGTAATGGCGGAATTGCCTGATCGGTTTTCATGGTGGAACAACCGCTTACGGTCAGTGCCAGGGCCAACACAGCAAGTGCTTTTTTCACAGAAATATCCTTATCTACTCAGAGGGAAATAATGTATGAAATACCGCTTCCCTGTTAATGACCAGGAATCGGCTCAATTCGTCGTGAATGAATCATAATTTGCTTCGTTTGCGCTAAGAACCCTTCTAAAGTAGGGTTCTGCCGTGATGATTTATTCACCAGGCCGTTAAGTGATATCTTCAGGCGTTTTGAAGGGGAGCGCGCGTTGCAACAGCCTTATGCGTTAGTCGTGGACGACCATCCGCTGGTGGCCAGCGGTATCGCAAATTTTCTTATCACTCACTGTCAGTTTAAGCACGCTGCGGTCGCCACAAGTGGCCAGCAGGGGGTTCAGCATATTCTTAAGCACGGCGCGCCAGAATTACTGGTGATCGACTTTTGGTTGCCTGACGGTGCTGCGCTAAAAATGGTGAAAGAAATTAAGCAGCATTACGCACAGATAAAAATCCTGGTCGTCAGTGGGGATGATAATAGCGAGATTTGGCAGAAGGTGCGCGCGGCGGGCGGCAACGGTTTTGTGCATAAGAATGCCGCACCAGAGCATTTCGCCGCGGCGATCAATGCCCTCTCCGGGCAGCACAGCTGGTTTCCGCAGCAAGAGGTGGCAGCAGTGGGGGCACGAGCTGATTACCTCTTTACGTTTTGCCTCACACCCCGGCAAATTGAGGTCCTGAATATGATGATGCGCGGCTTCCCTAATAAGCGCATTGCGCTGGAGCTGGCTATTTCCGAAGCCACGGTAAAAGAGCATATCAGCAATATTCTGAAGAAGCTGGGCGTGGAAAGTCGGGTAGAGGCGATTACCTTGCTGCACGATCGGCGGGAAAGATTTTGATCCCGCTTTTACCTGCCCGCGACACCGATTCGATCTCTTCGCGCGCCCAAATCCGCCTGCTGAATAATACCTTCCGCCGGCTGGTATTCAGCTTTAGCGCGGTACCCTGTGTAGGGATGCCTTTTGCGATCTGGCTCTATTTACTGGCGCAGGATTTGCGGCCAGTAATGATCTGGATTGTTGTTTACCTGCTGTGCGCGGTCGCCATCAGGCTGGCCTGGCGGCGCTATCAGGCTCAGACCGCAACGCAAAACCCGGAGAGGGTCCTGCAACGCTGGCTTCCGCGCGTCAATGGTGTGGCCTGGCTGCACGGGTTGGGGATTGCCTCCCTGTTTATCGTTACCCGACAGACCAGCAGTTTTGATTTTGTGCTGCTGCTCAACATCAGTATTGCGGCAATTATTGCGGCGAATGCGACGCATCTCACCCCGGTTATCAGCACCTTTAAGCGTTTCTTCCTCGCCTGCTGGGGCGGACTGCTTGTTGGCATTATCTGGCGCTTTAATGACCTTATGCCCATCGTGCTGATGCTTAACCTGCTGTATGGCTTTGCCATTTATCGCCATGCACTGACCTCCCATGATTTCTTTATCCAGCAGGCCCGGCTGGAAGAGAACAGCAGCCGCCTGGCTGAGCAGTTCCGGCTGGCGAAAGAGGAAGCGGAACAGGCGCTGCGCGATAAAAATCAGTTCCTGATTACCGCCAGTCACGATCTGCGGCAGCCGGTCCATGCGATGGGCTTCCTGATTGAGGCGATTATCCATAAAAATTGTGATGACAGGCTGGATCCGCAACTGCTCGATCTGCAACAGAGCCTGCGATCCATTCATCTGATGTTTAACTCCCTGCTCGATCTCAGCAAAATTGAATCGGGTAACATCAGTACGACTTCGGCCAGGGTGGAAATAGGCCCGCTGCTGGACTCGGTGATCACCCTGTTTCGTGAAGAAGCGAACAGCCGCGGGCTGGTACTGCGCAGCTGGCGGCCTAAAACCCGTATCTGGCTGATGGGCGATCAGGAGTTGATCAGGCAGTCGCTGATTAACCTGATCCAAAATGCGCTGCGTTACACTCAGCGCGGCGGGGTCCTGGTCACTATCCGTCCGCGTGGGGCGAGCTGTGCGCTGGAAGTGTGGGATACCGGCGTGGGCATCGCCAGTGAGGAGAAGAGCAAAATTTTCTCCCCCTATTACCGCCCCGAGCTGGCGTGGAAAATTGACAGCGCCGGTCATGGCCTGGGGCTGGCGGTGGTCGCCCGCTGTGCCAAATTAATGAAAGTGACCTACGGGATGGATTCGGTTGAAGGAAAGGGGTCACGTTTCTGGATGCGTTTTGGCATCTGCCCCGCCGACCCTGCACTGTCAGCCTCTTGCGCGCAACCGGCGGCGCTGCCTGTCCTCAGGCAGTATGCGCCGTTATCCGGTGCCTGTCTGGTGGTTGATGATGACCCGCTGGTGACGTCGGCCTGGTCTGGCCTGATGGATGCCTGGGGGATCAGCGTGCGCTGTGCCGCTTCGGCGCAGGAAGCCTTTGCCATTATTGATGCGGGGTTCACTCCCTTTGCCGTATTGTGCGATCAGCGCCTGCGCTCGGGAGAGAGTGGATTCGATATTTTACGCGCGCTGTTTACGCGGCTGCCGCAAGCGAGCGGGGCGATGGTCAGCGGGGAATTTGACTCGGCGGTACTGCAGCAGGCGGAGCAGGAGGGGTATCTGGTATTACGCAAGCCGCTGGAACCGGCAAGGCTGCATGCATTATTAAGCCAGTGGCGGCTTTCCGCCTGAGGTATTTACCGGGCCGAGCAGAGATATGACTAAATCTTATTGCCGGATTTTCCGAGGATGAACAGCCGAATCCCCGCTTTTTGGTCGATAGCTTTATGCCTGCATTTCTTGCTACACGGCAAATTAAATTCTGGAGAAGAGATTGAGGAAAGGAATAAAATCAGGGCCGCTGCCGGATACCGTGCAGGGCCCTTTTCGTTTCGGATTATCGCGTCGCGAAGATCCTCACTCAATGCGTTGTTTCATCTCGCGCTTGTGCTTGGAGTAATCCTCACCACAGTCGGCGGAGCAGAACGCAGAGTTGGCGACAATTGGCTCATCGCGGCACCACAGGCACAGGCCATCCGGGCTTTTCAGCGACGTTTCACGGGCTGACAGCGCCGCCGTGATAATAGCCTGTTCGCGTTCCTGAGCTAAATCTGCATCATCCATAATTATTCCTTTTCGGTCTCAAAGTAGCCCATCTTTATAGCATATATCTCGCCAAAGCTTAATTGCGGGCACAAATCTTGACATTTTTGTGCATTGTTCAGCCTATCAAGAGAGCTTTCAGCAACAAACTGGAAACTGCTGGTCAGCATTCTACGCTTAAAGGTGATGGTCAGTAGAATAGAGGAGAAATAAGCAGATGAAGCGCGATGTACTGAGCGAAGAGTATTACGACGAAGTGTGCCGGGTGATAGGGGATGCGGCGATCGTCCTGGTGGAGGCTGGCATGGATACGCGGCGCGAAACGTTAGCGGAGCTGCTGAAAAGGACCCGCCATGACCGTATGGATGCGGATCGGGAAGAGCAGAAGGTGCTGGAGCACGCAATCCGGCTGGTGAAGCCCGAGGAGAAAAAGGGATAAGTCCGTGATGCGAGAAACAGTGGAGCGGCCAACGGGAATCGAACCCGTGTCATCAGCTTGGGAAGCTGAGGTAATACCATTATACGATGGCCGCCTGATGCAGGATGTTAACACAGAGGCCGCTGATAAAGTTGATATATTTCATAAATCTTGCCCTGAATGCTGACCTGTCCTGAATGAACGTGGCGCGGAGACCCTGCGCATTTTTATGCGCCCGCCATGAACTGTGCCAGAATAGCCAAAATTCTGACGGTACGGTTAAACATGCTTAAAACAATTCTGCTGTGTCTGATGCTGGTGGGGTGTACCGCTTCGGTGGGGAACAACTTTGATGACAGCAAGCTGGCGCAGATCAAAACTGACCAAACTACCCGGCAGCAGCTGATTGCACTGTTTGGTCAGCCCTCAACGGAAACACCGTTCCCGGAAGGGCAAAGCATCCTGATGTGGACCTACAGCCAGGCGAAAGCGATGAGTACTACCGAAGGCAGAACCCTGACAATCCGCCTGATGAACGGCAAAGTGAAAAGCTATACGGTGAGTAAAACCTGACCTATGCCTTCTCTCGACGATCTCTTTCAGCGACTCTCACAATCTCCGTTCCGCCAGCGTTTTCATCTGGGCAGCGAGGAATATCGCTATTTCCTCGGGAAAGGTGAAGAGGCGATCGGCCAGCATGCGGAGGCGTTTATCCGCGCCCGCCTGGCGCCGGCAGAACCGGTTAATGACGGTAAACAGACCCCGATGCGCGGCCATCCGGTGTTTATTGCCCAGCACGCCACCGCCACCTGCTGTCGCGGATGTCTCAGCAAATGGCACAATATTGCGGCGCATCAGCCCATGAGCGTGCAGCAGCAGGAGTGGGTCAACGCGGTGATAATCAGATGGCTGAAAAGCGAAATGCTGCGCCCGCAACCGCCGGAAAAGCGCGTTAACAAGACCGGTGCCGGCAGTGGCGGTCAGCTGGAACTGTGGTAAAAAGCCGTGAGGGGCATCCCGCCCTGGCGCAATAAAAAAGCCGACAGGTTTGTCGGCTAACTTTTCATGAGTCAATCAGCTTGTTCACGCCTCATCCCTTGAGGACTAAAACCACATATAGGTTGCCAGGCAGTAAGCGATGGTCACTGATAGCAGAATCAGCTCTGCAGGCTTAATCAGGTACATGATGTTTCCGGTCTGTTCAGGATGAGTGCTAATACCATCGGTCACTTTTCCGGAAACTTTAGTCTTTTACCTGACCCGCGCCAGTGGGCTGGCGGCCTCAGCCGATGCCTGCTTACGGCGTTTCTTCTCTTCATACATCGCGCTATCCGCATCGCGCACCGCGCTTTCCGGGGTGCTGAACAGCGGATTCACCGCGATCACCCCCACGCTGGCGCCCTGATAATCCAGCGCGCAGGCTGGCATCGCGTAGCGCCCGGCCAGCAGCTGGCTCAGGCGCTGCCTGAAAGCTGCCGCCGCGTTCGGCGCAGCCGCGTCGGGCAGGAGGGCGGCAACCATAAATTCGTCCCCGCCCAGGCGGCCGAATACCTCGCCCTGGCGAGTGCCGCCGAGCAGGCGCTGGCCGACCAGCTTCAGAAACTCATCTCCGGTTTCATGACCGTACTGGTCATTAATCTGCTTAAAACCGTCGAGGTCAATAAAAGCCATCAGCAGCTGCTGCTCAGCGCCGCGCGCGCGGCTGAACAGCGCGGGCAGGCGTTCGAAGACGGCGCGACGGTTGGGCAGGCGAGTCAGTTCATCGGTATAGCTCACCGCCGTCAGCGCCGCATTAGCCTCCTGCAACTCCTGCAGCAGCTGCTCTTTACGGATGTACTGGGCAATCAGCTCGGCAAACAGCGAGAGGATCTGCGTGGCGTGCTCGCTCATCTCACGGCTCTGGGCGCTGGTGGCACATAGCGTGCCGTACAGTTCGCCGCTGCCGGTCATCACCGGGGTGCTGACGTAGGTCATGATGCCCAGCTCTTTGGCCGCCGCCGAATCACCCCAGACCTCGGGTACATCGCAGGTATAGGGGCGGCCCTCATCCAGAGCACGTTTGCACAGCGTGTCCTGCCACGGCACCGACAGCCCTTCAGGGATCTGCATCTGCTGGCTGTTGCGCGCATAGAGAATATGCTGGCGGATGCCCTCCGGGTCGAGATGCGTCAGATAGGTGGACTCCATCCCGGTCACCAGCTCCAGCATCTCCAGTAGCTGGCGCACAAAGCCCTCAAGCGTTTTTTCTGAAGCCAGCGCCGTTGAGATGCGCTCAATTACGTTGTCCTGCATAGGTCCGATTTCCTGGTGTTGGTGTACAGCGAATGCGGGCAATCGCAGCGCCCGATTAAAATAACTGCTTAAAATAATGGAAATTTTATTTAGATATCCCGCAGTGATAACGACACTTTAGTCGCGGGCGTTTCACTTTATCATCGGACAAGGACGAAAAAAATTGAGGAAACAGGGCAAATTGGCGAGGGATGATGAGGGCTGACAGTGAATCGTTGTGACAGGTTTCGCCTGCTCAGTTCAGTATGGCTGGCGCGGGTACTCCTTCAGCAACCAGGGGGGGATCGGGCTTCACAGGCCAGACCGCGACAGAGACTGAGTCGCGGCCAGGTTTGCTGTCAATCCTGCTACCACGTCAGCTCTTTACCCGCGTAGTCAATAAAGTGATGGCCGCCTTTGCCGCGCCAGGCGATCAGCCGATCGGCAATGCCCCCGGCGCTTTGTGCCACCGTCAGTGGCGCACTGGCTCCGCCCATATCGGTCTGCACCCAGCCGGGATGCACGCACAGCAGGGTCTGCTGCGCTTTATCAGCCTGCGGCAGCAGCCCGCGCACCAGCATATTCAACGCACCTTTACTGGCGGAGTAGAGCGGGTAAGTGGCGTCCGGGTTTTCGTTCAGGCTGGCGAGCTGTGAGGTCATCAGCGCCATAATTCCGCCGGGCTTCACCCGCGGCAGCAGCAGCTCGGCGCAGCGCACCGGGGAGAAGGTATTGGTCATAAACAGCGCCATCAGCTGGTCGTCGCTGGTGCGCGCCAGCTGCTGGTGATCCGGCCCGTAAATGCCGGCATTGATGAAGATGACGTCAAACTGGCTGTCGGCCAGCTGGGTGGCCAGCGCCTCACGCTGCGGCGCCAGATTGATATCCAGCGTCAGCCAGCGGATAGAGGCTTGTGCCTGCGGCGCGTCGCCGCGCGCGGTGGCGGTGACCTGCCAGCCACGCTCGGCCAGCGTGTTCGCCAGCCCAAGGCCAATACCGCGTGAAGCACCAATAATCAGAGCCTGAGGGGTTGTCATTGCCTTACCTGCCTTGTTGTGAATGTTCAGGGGCGGCGTCCCGCCCCCTGTTGTTAACGGCGCCCGGCCCACCACAGTCGTAACTTGATGCCCCAACTGCTGGTCCAGCCGGTAGTGGTACTGACGATAGCGCCTTTGTCGATCACCACCAGCGTTGGCGTCACGCCAATCTGCCAGCTGCCCGACAGGCTACCCTGCGGGTCATTGATGGTGGCCAGCGGATAGCGCTTTGCCTGCAAATAGCGCTGCACTTTTTCATCTTCGCCGGAACGCAGCGCCACCGAGATCACATTCTGGCCGCTGCTGGCTAATTCCGCCACCTGCGGGGTGACGAAGCGGCATACGCCGCACCAGCTGGCCCAGAAATAGACCAGCAGCGGGCGCTCTGCGCTCAGCGCGGCCAGCGTGACGTCGCGGCCATCAAGGGTCTGCAACGGCTGGTCGGCGAAGGCGAGGGGAGCGTGGGGCGCACGCCACAGATCCATCGCCCACAGCACGCCGGCCAGCAGGACGACAAACAGCAGTAGCTCGCGCCCCCAGCGTTTCAGCCGCGTCATTTAACCGCGGCCAGCTGCTGCTTGACCATCGCTTCCAGCTGCTCATAGCTCACCGCGCCCGGCAGCAGCGTGGTGCCAATCAGCGTCGCAGGGGTGCCTTCAATACCGAGATGCTGCGCCAGCTTCAGATTGTTGTTGATGGTATCGAGGCTCTGCTTGTTCGGCTCTTTCAGCGTGACGCCGCTCTTCTGCTCGGCGCTGAGAATGCTGGCGTCATCGTGGTAGCCCTTCTTCGCCATCATACGCTGGTGCAGCGCCAGCCACTGGTCCGGGTGCTGCTGCCAGGTGGTCAGCACGGCGCGCGCCGAGGTCAGCGAGCTTTCCGAGCGATAAGGCAGCGGCTTAATCACCACCGCCACGTCCGGGTACTGCTTAACGAGTTTCTCCAGCAGCGGATCGAACTGCTTACAGTACGGGCAGTTGTAGTCGGTGAATGACACCAGGGTCAACTTCGCCGTTTTCGCCCCGATGCGCGGTGAACCGGCATCGTTGAACAGCGCATCTTTGTTCTGCTCAATCACCTGGCCTACCACGTCAGCCTGCTGTTTTTGCGCCTGCTTGTCATAAGCATCCGCCGCTTCCGCGAGGATCTGCGGGTTCTGCACCAGCGTCTCTTTGATCAGTTCTTTAATGCGCACTTCCTGCTCCGGGGTAAACGGGGCCGCGGCCCAGAGTGGCGTGGCGACAAACAGCAGTGCGAGAGTCAGTTTTTTCATTGTTCAGTTCCTTTGGCTTCGGCCAGGGTTTTTAACAGGGTGGCACGGTCAAGCAGGGGGGAGAGGACTTCACCCTGCGGCAGGCCTGGCCCGTAGATTTGATAGAAGGGGATAGCCACGCTGCCGCGCTGCTTTAAAAAGTCGGTGATGGCGGCAGAAGGCTGGCTCCAGTCGCCGCGCAGGGCAACAACATCATCAGCCTGTAACGCTTGCTGCACGTCATCGCGCAGCATCACGTTGATTTTGTTTGCTTTGCAGGTCACGCACCAGTCGGCGGTCACGTCGATAAATACGCGTTTTTTATCGTGCAGCGCCTGCTGAATAGCCTGCTCGCTCAGCGGCTGCCAGTGGATCTCATCCGGCAATTTCAGGCTGTTGTTGACCAGCCCGACGCGGCTGGCCAGCAGGCTGAGCAGCCACAGGCAGGAAGCCAGCATAAGCAGGCCCAGCGCGATGCGTACGGCGTTCATCCAGCGGCCGGGTCGCGGTAGCTTCAACGCCAGCGCGGGCCAGGCAGCGATCAGCAGCCACGGCAGGCTCATGCCAATGCCGAGTGCAATAAACATTACCCACAGCAGCGGCAGGGAGGCCGCCAGCGCAAAGGCCACGGCGGTGCCGAGGAAGGGCGCGGAGCACGGCGTGGCCAGCAGGGTGGCAAAGGCCCCCTGACAGAAGTGGCCGCCCAGCCCGTGTCCGCCGCTGGTTGCCAGCCGCGTGTTCAGCGCGGAAGGCAGCCGCAGGTGGAACAGGCCAAACAGGTTGGCGCTGAACAGCAGCGTCACCAGCGCCATCACGCCAATAAACCACGGGTTCTGGAACTGAATGCCCCAGCCCAGCGCATGATTACCAAGGCGCAGCACCGTCATCAGCAGCGCCAGCGCCATAAACGAGGTGATAATCCCGGCGCTGGAGGCGATAAACTGCAGGCGCACGCTGCGGCGGTCGCGCTGCTCCACGCTGATAATGCTGCCGAGCTTCATGCCCAGCACTGGCAGTACGCACGGCATCAGATTAAGGATAAAACCGCCCGCCAGCGCCATCAGCAGCATCTGCCACAGCGGCAGCGATGAGTCGCTGCTGAGCGGCTGTGCGCTGCCGAGGGTGACGCTGCTCTGCTGTGCCAGACCGCTATCGGCAATCACCAGCGAGAGGATTTTTCCGCGCAGATCGGGCGCGCTGTCGCCCCATTCATCGCTGACCGGCACGCGCGCCTCCAGGCGCGAGCCGTCAATTTTCACCACCGGCTTGCCGATGCTGGCGCCGCTTAGGGTATCGAAGAACAGCTCAGGCTGCTGCCAGCCGGCGGCGCGTTCGGCGACAATCTGCAGTTCCCCCGGCTGATATCCGGCGCTTAGCGTCTCGCTCAGGCCGCTGGCAATCGGCACTTTGCCCATCGCGTTGGCGAAATCGAAGTTAAAGCTCTGTGCGTTGGGCTCGCTCAGGTCGAGGCTGAACGGGTAATCGGTCAGAATGCAGACGTTGCTACAGGTTGACAGCGTCAGCGTACCGGCCAGCGTGCGTGGGGCCTTGCCGTCAATGACGATCGGCAGGCTGACGTGTTGGTGATAGCCCTGAGTGCTGATACCGGCTACCTCAAAGCGCTGCGGCGTTGGCCAGAACCAGCGGGCTTTTAGCGCCGGATCCTGCCAGCGGATCTGCGGCGCAATGCCACCTTCACCCGGCGAGCGCCAGTAGGTTTTCCAGCCGTTTTGCAGCTGCACATCCAGCAGCAGGCGCGTGCCTTCTTTGCCGCTGGAGTCAGCGCGCAGGCGCACTTCAGCATGGGTGTTTTGCGGGTTTTGCAGGCTGATATCGGCCGCCTGAACGACAGGCAGCCAGCACAGCAGCAGGAGCACAGCGCTCCTGAATAGGGTAAACATAGTTTTTCTCCGTGAATGATGTTTCAAAACCGGGGTGAGCGGTCGATCATTCGCGGAAGTTGCAGTGCAGGAGGTGTATTCGCAGCAGCGGGGCACGGAACTCATGTGCCGGAGGGTAAAACAGCGGGCGCGGGCGCAGCAGGGCCAGCACTATCAGCAGCAGACCGAGCAGCGGTAAGGCACTGTCGAACAGGAGTGGGGTGGCGCACAGCGCTTTCGCACTCAGTTCACACGGGGTTACCGGGCTCTCTTTTGCGCTGCGGGAGCTGTCGGCACCCTGGGCGCTGACCGTCTGCGGCAAAATTTGCAGGCGTGCAGGTTCGCCACGCGCTGAGCCATACAAACCAGTATGACCAGGCATGTCAGGAAGAGAAATCCTGTCGCGATGCGCTGACGTTTTTGCATAATCTGCCCAAGTAGAAAGAGCGACTATCTTAACGGCAGTACACCGTTTGGCAATAGTCACTCTTGTAAACTTTTGTCACCCGTCGGTTATGCGGCGCTGACCGCGCCCCACACCATGCGCCCCTGATGGAAGGTGGCGGTGCGAGGAGAGATGCGCGCCACCGCTTCCGCGGAGCAGGAGGCGTCAACCAGCACGAAGCTGGCTTCATCCTGCACCTGCGGCCAGGCGCGCTGGCCTTTGTCATCCAGCGGCAGGCGGTTTCCGGTAGCAATCGCCAGCGAGCGCGACAGCGCAAACTCGCCGGGGCGAGTGTACAGCTGGGCATACAGATTGGCTTTTTCCAGCATGTCGCCAAGGCCAAACGGGGACCAGTGATCAATCACGCTGTCGGTCCCGGTCATGACAAATACGCCGGTCTCCTGCAGCTGCTTCAGCGGCATATGCAGTGTACCAATCGGCACGGTGGAGGCGATGGTGACCTGCTGCGCGGCCATGCGCGCTGCGGTTTCCGCTACCTGCTGCGGGGTCAGCGTGGCGAGGGCGAACGCGTGGCTGATGGTCAGTTTCCCCTTCAGCTGCGGGGTTTTCTCGACGGTGGTCAACATGTAGTCGATGGCGGCCACGCCCGCCGGGCTGGTTTCGTGCAGGTGGATATCCACACCTTTGTCGTAGTCGAGCGCGATCTGGAACATCGTATCCAGCGAGCGCTGCATATCGCCGTCGACGTTGGTCGGGTCCAGCCCGCCGACGTAGTGCGCCCCGGCCTGCATCGCTTCGCGCATCAGAGGTTCACTTTTTGACAGCAGCAGGCCGTGCTGCGGAAACGCGACGATCTCGCAGCTAAAGCCCGACTTGCGGCGTTCCAGCACCGCCTGCAGATTCTCCAGATTCTTCAGCCCGGAGACCGGCTCAATATTGCAGTGGCTGCGTGCCACGGTAGAGCCTTTCGACTGCAGCAGGTCAATCAGCTTGCCCGCGCGCTCCTGAGTATAGGGTTGCAGCTCCGGCAGCAGGCGATGCTCAAGGGCGATCATATCTTTAATGGTGGTGCCTTCCGGGCGCGACTGAACGCGCCACGGGCCGCCGTAAAAGGTCTTGTCGAGGTGAATGTGCATGTCGCGCATGGCGGGCAGCAGCAGTTTCCCCCCGGCGTTAAAGCGCGGCAGGCTGGCATCGGCAAACGAGTGATTAGCCGCGATGGCAACGATCTTGCCGTTATTGATCTCAAGGCTATGCAGCGCCGTTTCGGTGGCAACCACCACCTCATCCTGATAGCGGAAGCCGGTCTCCAGCAGCACGTTATCCAGATAATAGTGGTTGCTGTTAATGGTGGTCATCCTGCTCTCCGGTTGGGCGCAGCGGGCGGAATTGCCCGCTGCAAAGGCGGGGGCGCTGCCCGCGCCGATCATCGCGCAGGCGGCAAGCATTTTTCCGCCGTGGCTGAGAAATTCGCGGCGGTTAGGGTCGGTATTATTCATCGTCTGCTCCTGCATCCATTAACAGAGTCGCAATGGCCGTGAAGCCGAGCGAGCGCGCCAGCTGCAGCGGCGTTTTACCGTATTTATCGGTCATATGCGGGCTGGCACCGTGCGCCAGCAGCAGCCGCACGATCTCCTGCTGGCGCGCGCCGCCGTCGTTAAGCACGATGGCTTCCAGCAGCGGTGTCCAGCCTAAAAAGTTGGTGTGGTTGACGTTGATCGCGGTTGAGGTCAGCAGCTCACGCACGATCTCCACATGGCCTTTTTCACAGGCGGGCGTCAGGCCGACCCCGCCAAAGCGCGTCAGGCGCGTCAGGTCAGGCGTGGCGGGTAACAGCAGGCGCAGCAGAGTCAGATCGCCGCCGAGGCAGCTAAGCAGAAACGGATTCAGGCAGGTATTGTCCTGCTGATTGATGTCGGCGCCGGCCTCGATCAGCCACTCAACGCAGGCATAGTGCTGATGTTGTGCTGCGAGGGTGATGGCGCTGGTGCCCTGACGATTAACGCTGTTCAGGTCAACGCCCGCCGCCAGGCACTGTTGTAACGTTGCCAGCTCTCCCGCCTGCGCGGCGCTGAGGAAGCGGGTAGTCTGATCGCTAGCTGATGACATAAGATTCCCTTTAAACCGAAGGTGAGCAATTCATCGACAATAACAGCGACTGATAATCAGGAGAATACGCTTGAAATTAATTCACCGTTTACGCTGAGATTGTTGAATACTGTTCAATATTATTGGCTAGCGGGCGCGGGCGACAATGAACTCGATCTTTAATGAAGAAAATCTCCAGGTACTGATCAGCGTGGTGCGCTGCGGTAGCTTCAGCAGAGCCGCGCAGGAGCTTGGCATCACCACTTCGGCCGTCAGCTATGCGATAAAACGCATCGAGACCGGGCTGGGCGTGGCGCTATTTACCCGCAGCACCCGCAGCGTGGAGCTGACCGAGGCCGGGCACTATTTCTGGCGCAAGTGTGGCGAATTGCTCAACGACATTCAGCGCATTAAACGCGGGGTGGACACCATTGCTCAGGGTATTGAGCCGCGCGTACGCATCTGCATCAACCAGCTGCTGTACACGCCGCATCACACCGCGCGCTTACTCCAGCTGTTGGATAAACAGTTTCCAGGCTGCCAGGTGGTGATCACCACGGCGGTCTATAACGGCGTGTGGGATGCGTTGGTCAATCAGCAGGTTAACGTGGCGATAGGTGCCCCGGATACGCTGCCGGATGGCGGCGGCATTGATTATCTGGCGATTGGCAGCGTGCGCTGGCAGTTCGCTATCGCTCCCGATCATCCGCTGGCTCGCCTGGCGCAGCCGCTGGGCGAAAGTCAGCTGCGCCAGTGGACCACCATCATGGTGGAGGACACCGCTGAAACGCTGAATAAAAAAGTGGGCTGGTTACTGCACGGTCAGCAATCGCTGGTTGTACCGGACTTTGCCACCAAGTACCACTGCCAGATGCTGGGGCAGGGGATTGGTTTTCTGCCGGATTATCTGGTGCGCGAGGCGGGTCAGCGGCTGGTGACGCTGGCAGTACAGAACCCGCGCCAGGACTCTCCGATGCTGCTGGCGACGCAGCATGCGGCCAGCGGGCAGGTGACACAGTGGATCAGAGAGCAGTTTGCCGCAGGCGGCGTGCTAAGTGGGCTGTACCAGGATTTACTACACCTGGATAAAAATACAGACATTATGTAACGAACGTGTTAAGGTAGCGTTTCTTACAATAAGAATCGTAAATCAAAAAAGGCAGTTACCTATTCAAAATATCAAATATCAGTGCCCGTCATGTCACGGTTGTCAGTATCGTTTTTCCCCGTTCAGTATCAGCGCAAAAAATCCGCACGGTGCAAACTGCATCTTCTGCAAAGCGCAGATGCAGGTGAGCTACAAAATCTACGCTAGCTAATCGTTCCCGCTGACCGTTAACGCCCTCGCTTTCCCGTCCTGTTCTGCGATGTCCTGAGATAACCCCAAGGCTGTTTTCACTGACCCAATCAGTGTTACCCTTAACGGCTATTTATCGAATTCCACGTTTCAGGACCCGAACATGACCCCCTCAATGGCAAAACTCCTCTCACTCTGCAGCGACAGTCTGGCGCCCGCGCCGGAAGAAATGCAGTTCGACACTTCCGCTCATCCCGCGCTGGTGGATGAGTTGCGCCAGCTGCTGAGCAGCAAAAACGGCTGCTATGGGTTTGTCTCTGCGCTGCATATCTTTCCGTGGCAGAGCAGTGGCGAAGAGATGGGTATTCAGCAGTGGAACCAGCCGGAGCTGTGGATTGATGCCTATGAAGATATGGCGCGCGATGCGCTGTTCTTTGCGGAAGACATTTTCGGCGTACAGTTCTGCCTGCGCGGGGATGCGGTGTGCAGCTTTGAGCCGGAAACCGGTGAATTCAGCTGGCTGGCCGCCAGCCTTGAGCACTGGTGCGCGCTGATCCTTGAAGAGTATTCGGTGCTGACCGGCTACCCGCTGGCGCAGGACTGGCAGGAACAGCATGGCGCATTACCCTCAGGCTGCCGCCTGATGCCAAAGCTGCCGTTTGTTGCCGGGGGCGAATTTGTCCCTGAGAATCTTCAGGCGGTACGCAGTATCCAGGCGATGCGCCACCGTGCGCAGTTTGCGCTGCAAATTCGCCATATGCCCGACGGCCAGCAGGTAGAGATCGGCGCGGACCAGCCCGCCGGATAATCAGCTGCCCGGCATTGCGGCGCCGGAAGCAATAAACCACACCAGAAATGCCATCGCGGCAATAAAGATCAGGGTGGGGGCAATCGCTCTTTTATTCACGGCTTTACACCTTTCGGTTGTTTAACGGTTGGGAGCGCCCGCTCCCCGGCGGCGGCGAGTGTAGCATAATCCCCCTTGTCCCGACATGCCGTTAAACCCTGTTACACCTGGACAATTTATGAAAAAATGATTGCGCAATCATTTAGCCGACAGGAAGCCGATGAAAAACCGTAACGATGCGTTCGCACCCGCCGTCCGTAAAACCCCCACGCTGGAAGATGTCGCGCGCGTGGCGGGGCTGTCACCGATGACCGTCAGCCGGGCAATTAATAAGCCGCAGGTGGTGCGCCCGGCGACGGTGGCAAGGGTGATGGAGGCGATCCAGGCGACCGGCTATATTCCCAATATGCTGGCGGGTGGGCTGGCTTCAAAGCGCAGCCGTCTGATCGCCGTGGTGGTGCCGCAGATCAACAACAGCATGTTTGTTGATACCGTTCAGGCCATCAGCGATCGGCTGGCGCAGCGCGGCTACCATATGCTGCTGTGCGTAACGGGCTATTCGTATGACCGGGAAGCGGAGATCGTCGCGACCATCCTCTCACGCCGTCCTGATGGCATGGTGCTGACCGGCATTCATCACAGCCCTGAGCTGCGCAAGACCATCCTCAACGCCGGGCTACCGGTGGTGGAAATCTGGGATATGACGCCGACGCCGCTCGATATGCTGGTCGGTTTTTCGCACGAAAAAATCGGCACCTGCATTGGTCAATACTGCCTGCAGCGCGGCTACCTGAATCTCGGGCTGGTGTGGGCAGGCGACCGCCGCGCTCAGCAGCGGCGCAAAGGGCTGGTTGATGCAATGCAGGGCCAGGCTGGCAGCCGAATTCGCGGCGTTAATGCCCCGGTACCGACCTCGCTCGCGGCCGGGCGGCAGGGGCTGAAACAGCTGCTGGCGCAGGGAGAGCGCTTCGACGCGATTATCTGCAGCTCGGATACCCTGGCGCAGGGCGTCATTATGGAGGCCTGCGCACGCGGGCTGTCCGTGCCGCAGCAGCTGGCGGTGATTGGCTTTGGCGACCTCAGCTTTGCTGCCTTTAACCAGCCCGCCATTACCACGGTGGCGATCGACCGGGTGAAAATGGGTGAGGATGCGGCAACGCGGCTGGCCGACAAAATTGAAGGCCGCAGCCCGCAGGATGCGGTGGTTGACCTTGGATTTCAGCTGGTTGAGCGCGACTCCGGCTGAGGGGAAGCAGCCTTAGCAACTTCTCCGCAGCCACAATGTTTTCCCTGTTGTTGTGCTTATCGCCTGGAAAAATCTCTGGCATGCCATGGTGCAGGCTAATGGCATAGTGACATCAGGGGGAATGAAGAATTCTTTGACTTTATTACTGTGAGTTATTATCTCGGTAGTTAATCAAATGCGCGCATTTCTTGCCCGTTTTTACGGCAGGCGTGCATAAATTTCCGCTAAGTCCCACGCTTTAATCCCCGTAATTAATGGTGACATTGTTATGAAATGTTAGAGCCATTATTAATGTTAACTTTAAAACAAAATGTCTTTTATTTTTACATTTAGAAATGTCTGTATGGTTAACATTGCCCCAATGTAAACAGATAAAAACAGTTATTTAACCTTAATTACACCTGCTTTACGGGGGTGTACTTTTCATGCAAGTGAGAGTCGTAACGCTATGCTTCTTCAAAAAGAAACCACCCGCCGTAAGTTTTTAATCGGGTCGCTGTTGGCATTACCGTTAGGGGAGATGGTGTTTAAAGGGCTGACCGCAGCCCAGGCGGCAGAAATGGCCGCGCCAGAACTGACGGAGTACCAGCCGATCTTCTTCAGCAGCGACGAGTGGCAGTTTATTCTCGCCGCCTGCGACAGCCTGATCCCCGCCGGCGGCAAGGGCAAAGCACCCGGCGCGCTGGAAACCAACGTCCCGATCTTTATCGATCAGCAGATCCACGGCGATTCTGGCGATGAAATCTATATGAAAGGGCCGTTTGATGCGCACGCCCCGGCCACCATGGGGTATCAGATCCCGTTTCGTCCTCAGCAGATCTACAAAACCGGCATCAAACTGGCAAATCAGTGGTGCCAGCAGAACCACCAGAAACCCTTCCATCAGCTGTCTGCGCAGGATAAAGACAGCGTCCTGACCCAACTGCAAAAAAACGATATTAAGTTTGCCGACCTTGGTGAGCCGGACCTGAAGGCGTCACAGTTCTTCAGCGGGCTGCTGGCCGATACCAAGCACGGTTATCTCTCCGACCCGATGTACGGGGGTAATAAAGGGATGAAGGCGTGGATCGCCATCGGCTTCCCCGGCGCGCGCGCCAGCTATCTGGAATGGGTGAAGCAGCACAACGTCCCGTATCCACTCGGCCCGATCAGCATCAAGGGCGAGCGCGCCTGAGTCCGCTGTTACTTTTTTCGTTTTTTGTCAATGACAGCCAAAAGATTTCGCGTTGCGGCAAGGCGGCAACTTAACCAAACCCCTGAAGCTTACAGAAGTCAGTGAACAGGGTGAATAAAGGCAGCCCACACAGCTGCAGCGCGATAGATGAAGGGTTGATAGGGTTAATTATGTCTCAAATCAATAAAGAAGAAGTCGACGTCGTTGTCGTCGGCCTGGGATGGGCTGGCTCGCTGATGAGCATTGAGCTGGCGATGGCTGGCCTGAAGGTGCGGGCGCTGGAGCGCGGTGCCGATCGCGGCTATGAAGAGTTCGCTTACCCGAAACCGGCGGATGAGTACGCCTACGCGGTGCGTAACAAAGTGATGGCGACCACCGCCGAAGCGGCCGTCACCGTACGTTACAACATGAGCCAGACCGCGCTGCCGACGCGCAAATGGGGCGCATTCTGCCCGGGTAACGGCGTCGGGGGTTCCGGCCTGCACTGGACGGCGGTGCTGATCCGCCCAACGCCAACCGACCTGAAGCTGAAAACCTATGCTGACCAGGCTTACGGCCCGGGGGTGCTGCAGGACGATATGCGTATTATGGACTTCCCGTTCAGTTGGGAAGAGATCGAACCCTATTACGAAAAATTTGAGATGATCTGCGGCCAGTCCGGTACTACCGGCAACCTGCGCGGCCAGATACTGGAAGGCGGCGACCCGTTTGAAGGCCCGCGTGCTAACCCCATGCCGCTACCGGCGCTGGAAGACACGCTGAACAACACCCTGTTTGTGAAAGCGGCAAAGAAGCTCGGCTACCATCCGTTCCCGAACCCGTCGGCCTGCGTATCTCGCGCCTGGACCAACCCGTACGGTAACCAGATCGCCCCCTGTAACTACTGTGGCTACTGCAGTAAGTATCCGTGCCTTAACTATTCAAAAGCCTCACCGCAGACCGCCGTGATGGACGCGCTGAAGCGCATGGATAACTTCTCCTATGAAGTGCATGCCAACGTGATGAAAGTGGTGCTGCACGACGATAAGAAGACCGCCAAAGGCGTGATCTATATTGATAAAGACGGCAACGAATGCTTCCAGCCGGCGAAATCGTGGTGCTGAGCAGCTTCCAGTTCTGCAACGTGCGCCTGATGCTGCTGTCCGGCATCGGCAAGCCGTATAACCCGATCACTGAAGACGGTGTGGTCGGGCGCAACTACGCTTTCCTCAGTAACGGCGGCGCGACGCTGTTCTTTAAAGATCAGAACTTCAACCCGTTTGCCACCGCCGGTGCGACCGGGCAGATGTTTAACGATATCTCTCCGGGTAACTTCGACGGTCCTGGCCTCGGTTTTATCGGCGGCGCGAAGATCCACAGCTCGCAGGCTACCGGTACGCCCATCAGCACCGCACTGCCGAAAGGCACTCCGAGCTGGGGCGCCGGCTGGAAAGAGGGGATGGAAGAGTGGTACGGCCATTCGATGAAGATCAGCATCACCACCACCTGCATGTCGTATCGCGATATCTATCTCGATCTCGATCCGAACTACACCGATGATTACGGCTACCCGCTGCTGCGCATGACCTTCGACTGGAAGCAGAACGAACTGAAACTGCAGCAGCACCTGAAGGGTATCGTCAGCAACATCACTAAAGAGCTGAACCCGGACAGCTTCAGCGAAAGCTTCCTGCCAATGGACGCGCACTTCGACCTGACCAAATACGTCTCGACGCACAACGTCGGCGGCGCGGTGATGGGCGACAACCCGCAGACCTCCGCGCTGAACAAGTATCTGCAGAGCTGGGATGTGCATAACGTCTTTGTGCCGGGCGGTAACGCCTTCCCGCAGAACTTCCAGGCGAACCCGACTGACACCATCGGTGCTATCACCCTGATGGCGGCCCAGGCGATTAAAGATATTTACCTGAAAAACCCCGGCCCGATGGTTCAGGCATAAGGAGATGACGATGATGAACTTCAAACGTTTACTGCTTGCCAATGCCGTGCTGCTGGCGGCGACTTTTGCGGCTTCGGCTCAGGCCGATGACAGCCTGGTAAAGCAGGGGGAGTACATTTCCCGCCTTGGCGACTGCGGCGCGTGCCACACTCTTCCGGGCAAACCGGCATTCTCCGGCGGGCTGGCGATCGAGTCTAATCTCGGCACCATTTACTCGACCAATATCACGCCGGATAAACAGCACGGCATTGGCAATTACAGCGAGCAGCAGTTCTCGGACGCGGTGCGCAAAGGCGTGCTGCCTGACGGCACGCGCCTCTACCCGGCGATGCCGTATCCGGATTACGCCAAAATCAGCGATGCCGATATGCACGCGCTCTACGCTTACTTTATGCAGGGCGTGAAGCCGAGCACCGAGCAGCCGCCGGAAACCGATCTCAGCTTCCCGTTCAGCCAGCGCTGGGGCATGCGTTTTTGGAACTGGGCCTTTACCAGCGATAAACCGTTCCAGCCCATTGGCGGGGCAACGGCGGAAGTCAATCGCGGTGCCTACCTGGTGGAGAGCCTCGGCCACTGCGGCAGCTGCCATACGCCACGCGGCATAGGTATGAACGAGAAAGCCCTCGACAGCAGCGACAGCAAGTTCCTCTCCGGCGGGTCACTAAACGGCTGGGAAGTCCCCTCGCTGCGCGGCCTGCCGAGCTGGACCGGGCAGGAAACCGTGGATTACCTGGCGACCGGGCGTAACGATAAAGCGGCGGTGGGGGGGGAGATGACCTCGGTTATCGAGCACAGTACCTCGTGGATGACGGAAGCGGACCTCAAGGCAATCACTGCCTACCTGAAGTTTATCGGCGGCAACCCGCCTGCTCCGGCGGCGGCAACCCACAGCGTGAGCCCGACCGAAGCTAAACTGACGGCGGCGAAAAATCTGACCACCGGCGAGCGCCTGTACCTCGATAACTGTGGTGCCTGCCACTTCGTTACCGGTAAGGGCGCGCCGCGCATCTTCCCGCAGCTGGACCAGGCGACGATTGTTAATGCCGGCGATCCGACCGGGCTTATCCATACCATTCTGGCCGGTGCGCAGCAGCCCTCCACCGCTAAAGCACCGTCGACGCTGGCGATGCCGGGCTTTGCCAACCGCCTGAGCGACGACGAGGTGGCGCAGCTGGCGACCTTTATCCGCCAAGGCTGGAGTAATAAAGCCGCTGCGGTGAGCGCCGACCAGGTGCAAGAGGTCAGGGCAAACCTGAAAAAATAGTCCCCTGTCAAACCCGCCGCCCGGCGGGTTTTTTATTGCTCTACATCACCCCGAATCTGTTTTTTAATCTAATTTCGCGATAATATTGAAAATCGGCACATTACGATAAGTAAAAAAGTTATTATCAATAGGATGACGTTAAAATTAAGGGATGAAGATGATTGATGATACTGAACAGAAGCTGATTAAATATGGCTTTACGTCTAAGGAAATTGCTTCTATCAAGTTTTGGTCGGAAAGAGATGGTGTCACACACAGTGAAGTGATTAAGAGAATAAAACGCGTTTTTGTTGTTGCGATAATGATGTTGATAATGTTGGCTTTGTTATCAGTGAGTGAGTTTTTTAGATTGGGTAATGATGTGGGGTTTTATATTATGCTGTCTGGCTGCATTTTTGGAGTCATTGTTGTTTTTGTTATGGCCCCTATGAAATTAGGGGCGAAGATATACTTTAAATATAAGGGGTAGGGTTGTTTTTTTGCTGTGACCGCGTTATAAATTGAAAGGGTGTCGCCTGTGGCCTCTATCGTTAATGAGGGGGCGCTGGCAACTTTATAACCCCTGACAAAATCAGTAGGGATATGCCTAAATAAGCAAAATTCGTCTGGCTTTAACACTAAACGACCTAATCCATAGCCGGATAGTAAGAGATCTACGGAACTATACGCAATGCTTCCTGTTCGTTTATCGAATCCAAGAAATATTGCCGTTTCAATGTATCTTTCTCTCATGAATCCGACTGTATCATCCTTACCTTTCCATAAATTCACCCCCCTTCTTGCAAAGAGTTCAACCCATGTACTACCAAAAAGGCCCCTGCTCCCACACCTATAATGTTTCCTGTTAAGGCAGATGAAATTGCTATTCCCACTCCAGCTACAAGCTGAATTCCACCAATAACCACCCCAACGCCATTAATAATATAGCCCCAGGTGTCCAGCTCTTTAACAACCTGACCTGATGCTATTATTTTAGCTCGTCCGTTCATAAGGCTAAATGTCTGGTTATCGATATGCTCTTTTTGCTTTCTGAGGTTGAATATGCATTCTCTGCACTCACTTTCATTTTTGCTTTTACTGATGCCATTCAGTTGAGATTGTATGAATGTATCAATGTTCTTCATGAAGCCGTCGCGGACTACAGGACTTCTTAAATACCTAAAGCCTGCGTGGTCAGCGGTTTTCCTCAGGATGACAGCATCTTTCTGAGCGTTAGCGTAGTAAAGGCTTATAAAGCGGTTTTTTATCCAGGTAATTATCCATTTCTCGTCCTTAAGTCTGCTCCGCCCGGATTGGGCTTAAGCAGTCTATAGCCTGTCAGCTCCAGAAAAAAAGATCTGAGAGGGTTTATGGACAGGGTGCGAAAAAGTTAATCGTTAAACAACGATATGACAATTATGCATTGACGAAGCTTATTATTTTCATTGTTAAGTTCGCGGAGAAGCGGAGGTCCGCCGAACGCATCACGGGCAGGCGCCGCCCGGCGGGTTTTTTTTCGTCTGCTCAGTAAACAACCTGCGCTGTCGCCGACAGTGTCTATACTGGTAGCTGACTAAACAACCGGAGGAAAACAATGACCATTCATAAGAAAGGACAGGCACACTGGGAAGGCGACATCAAAAAAGGTAAAGGCACCATCACTACCGAAAGTGGTGCGCTAAGCCAGCAGCCCTACGGTTTCAATACCCGCTTTGAAGGCAAACCAGGCACCAATCCGGAAGAGCTGATTGGCGCGGCACACTCCGCCTGCTTCTCCATGGCGCTGTCGCTGATGCTGGGCAACGAAGGCTACACCCCTGAAAGCATCGATACCGTTGCCGATGTGTCACTGGATAAAAAAGGGGATGGGTTCGCCATCACTAAAATTGAGCTGCAGAGCAAGGTAGTACTGCCGGGCATTGATAAAGATAAGTTCGACAGCATCATCCAGAAGGCCAAAGCGGGCTGCCCGGTCTCGCAGGTGCTTAACGCTGAGATCACCCTTGACTACCAGCTGAATTAACGGCGGCTTGTCATACGGTTAAGTAAGGATTGCGTTAAGAAGGTGAAAATAAGACGCTAATCATTCGGTTTTAGGAGTTCGTGAGATAGGGAAGTGTTGCGTTATCCCCGATATTTAAGCCACGGCAGTCAGCAGGCCGTGAGCAAATCGAGGATACACCCATGAAAAAACAACACTGGCACTGATTATTAGCGTTTTCACAGCAAGCAGCCTTTTCACCACCCTCTCTTACGCAGACGGTCCGGTAATGGCCCGGACCGCGAGTGGCATCAGCAGGGCGGTCACGATAATCACGGTGGCGATGAGCGTCACGACGATCGCCATGACGATCGACGATCGCCATGACGATCGTGGGCACAATGAGCGCGGCGACGACCATCGCGGTCGCGGTGGTCCAGGCGAGCGTGACCATTTTGCTTGGCAGGGCCATGACTTCCGTCGCGGCCACCCGGCACCGGACCGCTTCCGTGGCGACGATTATCGGGTTGACGACTGGCGCGATCGCGGCCTGGATGAGCCACCGCGCGGTGAGCACTGGGCCTATGTTGACGGCAATTATGTGCTGATTGCTGCGGCCACCGGGATAATCACTTCGATCATTCTCGGCAATATTGTCGGCAACCATTAACCGCTTCTCTGCCGGTGGCACTCGCCACCGGCATCTTCGTCTCCGCGCAGAAAATCCTCTTACCTGAACACCTAACTCGTTAACTTATCAGTACTTTATTTTCCTTAGTTGCACTGCATTACAGGGTGATTTTTCGGCCTGCGCCGCAAAAAACCGTGCCTCAGCACTTGCTGCAGGCTAAGAAACGGTTATAAGATCGTCTCCGGTTTGAGCAAGGTTTAATCAGACGCGCACATACAAAGGACGAGAAAATGGACAATCGCATGGACAGGCTGGAAGGGCACGTGGGTATTTTGCAGGGTGACGTCAGTATCTTAAAAATAGATGTGGGCGTTCTGCAAAAGGATGTTGGCATCTTGAAAGTCGATGTCGACAGGTTGAAAGATGACGTCGGCGTGCTTAAGAGTGATGTTAAGGAATTAAAGGAGGACGTCAGCACCTGAAAATTGATGTCGGGATTATCAAATCGAATTATGCCACCCAAAGCGATGTGAACGGTTTACGTGTCGAACTGCATCAGTGCCTGGCTGCGCAAACCCGCTGGATCGTCACTTCACAGTTCGCGGTCTTAGGCTTTGGTCTTGCCATTGCCAAACTGATCTTCTAGCGCCTGCGGGCGCTTTACCCTCTTTATACCCTGGGTGAGTAAACTATCCCGAACTTTCCCATATAGACGTCTGGACATGTAGCCATCAATTTCGGTAGCATGGCCACCATTAGAAATTTCTCAATGGGAACAGGCCAATGACGCAGCATATCGAGATTTGGACGGTGGGATGGGGCGTGAGCTGGCGAGGGTGGGGGCGCCCTTCCGCCAGCCGGAGTGGTCGGCACTGGCGCTGTATGAGGCACCTAAACAGGTGCGTGCGGTCCACGACAGCTTTGTCGAGGCTGGCGCAGGTACCCTGACCACCAACAGCTATGCCGTGGTTCCCTTCCATATCGGCGCAGCGCGTTTTGCCGCAGACGGTGAGCGCCTTGCTGCGCTGGCCGGTCAGCTGGCGCGCCAGGCAGCCGATGCTGCCGCACATCCGGTAAGAGTCGCGGGCAGCTTGCCGCCCGCCGCCGGTTCCTATCGCCCCGATCTGTTTGTCGCTGAGCAGGCCATCGCAATCCACCGGGTGCTGGTGGCTGCTCAGGCACCTTACGTTGACGTCTGGCTGGGTGAAACCATCAGCTCCATTGCTGAAGCCGTGGCGATCCATCAGGCGGTTGCCAATCAGCCGCAGCCGCTGTGGCTGTCGTTCAGCCTGCACGATGACCCGGACCAGCCGAAAGCTGCCAGCACGCTGCGCTCGGGCGAGAGCGTGACGGCCGCTGTGGAGAAAGCGCTTGAGCTGGGGGCAGAAAATATTCTGTTCAACTGTAGCCATCCTGAAGTGATGCTCTCTGCGGTTCAGCAGGCGCAGGCCACGCTGCAGCGTCTCGGGTCGGCTGCCGGGATTGGCGTTTATGCCAACGCATTCGAGCACGGCAGCAACGGCGGCGGGGCCAACGAAGGGCTGAGCGGCCTGCGTAAGACACGCATCCGGAAGGGTATCTGCGCTGGGCGCAGGAGTGGGTTGCTGCCGGGGCCACGCTGGTCGGCGGCTGCTGCGGTATCGGGCCGCAGCATATTGCGCGGCTGGCCGCCACGCTGAAGTAAACGCCTTTTTTCACCGCGCCATGCGCCATAACAACGATAAAAAAACAGGGAATACACCATGATGAATCGTCGCGATTTTATCAAAACTACCGGCGCGCTCTCCGTGGCGGCAGCCTGTTCCGGCCTGCCATTCCAGTCGGTGTGGGCAGCGGATACCGCTGCGGCCACGCCGAAAAAGGGCGGCCATCTGAAGGTCGGCATGGACAATGCCTCAAGCACTGACCGCCTTGATCCGGCGTTCTGGTTTGAATCCTATATGTACTTCGTCGGCTCGCAGCTGTTTTAACTGCCTGCGGAAGTGGATGAGCACGGTAAGATCACACCGTCGCTGGCGGAGAGCTGGGAAACCCGCGACGGTAGCAAAACCTGGGTGCTGAACATCCGCAAAGGAGTGCAGTTCCACGACGGCCGCACCCTGACGGCAAAAGACGTGGTTTACTCGCTGAACCATCACCGCGCTGAGAAATCCAGTTCTTCGGTGAAAGGCTACCTCGATCCGGTGGTGTCGCTGGAGGCGACGGCACCCAATCAGGTGACCATCAAGCTGAAGGAGCCGAACGTCGAGTTTATCGCGCTGCTGAGCGATGTTCACTTTGCCATCACTGCCGAAAATGAAAACTTCGACAAAGGTATTGGCACCGGGGCGTTCATTCTTGAAAGCTTCAAGCCGGGCGTGCGCACGCTGGTGAAGCGTAATCCGAACCACTGGAACCCGGCGCGCGGCCACGTCGACTCGGTAGAAACGCTGGCGATGAATGACTCTACTGCCCGCGTCGCGGCGCTGGCCAGCGGCTCAGCACATTTGATCAACCGCGTTAATCCGCGCATTGTTGAGCGCCTTAAGCACATGCCGAATATCCAGCTGCTGCGTTCGCGCGACAGCCAGATCTTCACGTTCCCCGGCCTGGCGACGGCCGCGCCGTTTAATACCCTGGACGGTCGCCTGGCGCTGAAATACGCCATCGATCGCGAGCAGATTATCAAAACCGTGCTCGGCGGCTTCGGCACCGTGGCGAATGACAACCCAATCTTCCCGTCCAGCCCCTATTTCGCCAAAGATATCCCGCAGCGCCCGTATGACCCGGAAAAAGCCAAATATCACTGGCAGAAAAGCGGCTTCAGCGGCCCGCTGGTGCTGTCGGTGGCAGAGGCCGGATTCCCTGGCGCGGTGGATGCCGGGCAGCTGTATCAGAACTCGGCAGAAAAGGCCGGTATCCCGCTGAAGGTAGAGCGCGTACCGGATGATGCCTTCTGGGACAACGTCTGGATGAAAAGCCGTTTGTCTCCTCTAACTGGTCGCTGCGCCCGACGGCGGATGCGCTGCTGTCGCTGGTGTTCACCAGCAGTGCGCCGTGGAATGAGTCGCAGTGGAAAGAGCCAGCGTTTGACCAACTGGTGACCGCCGCGCGCGGGGAGCAGGACGAGCAGAAACGCCGCCAGATTTACCACGATATCCAGCTGATGCTGGTGGAAAAAGGCAGCGAAATTATTCCGCTGTATGCCGATGCGCTGGACGCCGCCAGCAGCAAAATTAACGGCTTCGTGGCGATCCCGGGCTTCACCATGAGCGGTAACCGTGCAGCGGAAAAAGTGTGGTTTGCATAACAGCTAATGAGTCATTTATCTGAACGCCGGGGGAAGGGCCACCTTCCTCTGTTAAAACTGATTGGCCAGCGCCTGCTGGCGGGTGTAGCGATGCTGCTGGTGGTCTCTGTGCTGATTTTCGTCGGTATCCAGCTGCTGCCGGGCAATGCTGCGACGGCTATCCTCGGCCAGACCGCCACGCCGCAGGCGGTGGCGGTGCTTAATCAACAGCTGGGGCTGGATCAGCCCGCTGCCGGGCGCTATCTTGCCTGGCTGGGCGGCGTGCTGCAGGGTGATTTTGGCCACAGCTTTACCAGCCGCGAAGCTATCGGCCCGGTGCTGCTCGACAGGCTGGCAAATACGCTGTCGCTGGCGTTTTTCACCGCCATCGTTGCCGTGCCGCTGGCGCTGGTGATTGGCTTTGTCTCGGCGCGCTTTCAGGGCAGCTGGATCGATCGCCTGCTCAACTTCTTCACCCGCGCCGCCGTCTCGCTGCCGGAGTTCTTCTCCGGCTATCTGCTGATCCTGATCTTCTCGATCACGCTGTTCTGGCTGCCGAGCAATAGCAGCATCTCCGACGGCATGCCGCTGGGGATCGCCTGCTGGCCGTCGCGCTGCCGTGCATGACGTTGATCTTCGCTATCCTCGGCCATATGAGCAATATGACCCGGCAGCGTTAGTCAGCGCGCAAAACGCGGCGTATGTTGATACTGCGCTAATGAAGGGGCTGTCACCCTCGGCTATCCTGTTTCGTCACGTGCTGCCCAACGCCTGGGGGCCGATCGTTAACGTGATCGTGATTAACCTGGCGTGGCTGATGGTCGGCGTGGTGATCGTCGAGAACGTGTTTGTCTATCCGGGCCTCGGACAATATATGGTCGACAGCATCAGCAAGCGCGATATCCCGGTGATCCAGGACTGCGCGCTGCTGCTGGCGGGGATCTACATTCTGCTTAATCTGCTGGCGGATATCATCACGCTGCTGGCTAACCCGCGTCTGCGTTTTACAAGGAATTGATCTGATGTTCAGGCTGAAACTTTCCGTACTGCCCGGCGTTATCGGGCTGAGCCTGTTTGTGCTGGTGGCGCTGCTGGCGCCGTGGCTGGCGCCGTTTGCGCCGGACCAGGTGGTCGGCAGCGCCTGGGCGGGCGTGTCGCCGGACAGCTGGCTGGGCACTGATAACCTCGGGCGCGACCTGCTGTCCCGCCTGATCTGGGGCACGCGCACCTCGCTCAGCGTCAGCGCGGTGGCCACGCTGCTGGCTTTTGCCATTGGCACCTTCCTCGGCTTTCTGGCCGGTTACTTCGGCGGTTGGGTGGACCAGCTGATCTCGCGCCTCAACGATATTCTGATGGCCATCCCGACGCTGATTCTGGCACTGGTGGTGTTAGCCATGCTGCCGAAGACCATCCCGGTGATCGTGCTGGTGCTCGGCATTCTGGAGTCGACCCGCGTGCTGCGCGTGGCGCGTGCGCTGGCGCTGGAGATTGCCGCGCAGGAGTTTATTGAGGTAGCGCGGCTGCGCGGTGAGCGCCTTGGCTGGGTGCTGTGGCGCGAAATTCTGCCGAATGCCTTTACCACGCTGGTGGCCGAATTTGCCCTGCGCTTTATCTTTATCCTGCTATTTCTTTCAGCGCTGTCGTTCTTAGGGCTGGGCATTCAGCCGCCGACCGCCGACTGGGGCGGACTGGCGCGCGATAATAAAGATGGCATTCTGTTTGGCGTTTGGGCGGCGCTGATCCCCGGCGCGGCGATTGCGCTACTGGCACTGGCATTAAACAGCGTGGCCGACTGGCTGTTAAGCCAGCACACCCGCAGCTGGCAGGAGTAGAGCATGAGCGAACAGGCGTTATTACAGGTTAAACAGCTGCGGGTGACCGCAGGCGCGGCTACCCTGGTGGAAGAGATCTCCTTTACCCTGCGCAAGGGGAAGTGCTGGGGCTGATCGGCGAGTCCGGCGCGGGCAAGTCGACCATCGGCCAGGCTATCCTCGGCCACTTCCGTCACGGCATGCGGCTTAGCGGCGGGCAGATCCTCTTCGACGGTAGCGATCTGACTGCGCTATCGGAACGCCAGTGGCGCAAGGTGCGCGGCGCGAAAATCGCCTACGTTGCCCAGTCGGCCAGCGCGGCGTTTAACCGGCGCAGAAGATCGGCGAGCAGGTAATTGAAAGCGCGATTCGCCACCGCGTACTGGATCGCCAGGCGGCGATCCGTCGTGCGCTTGAGATCTTCAGTCAGCTACAGTTGCCGCAGCCGGAACAGTTCTTCCATCGCTATCCGCATCAGGTTTCTGGCGGTCAGCTGCAGCGTGCGATGATTGCCATGGCGATCTGTGCCGGACCGCAGCTGATTGTCTTTGATGAGCCGACTACCGCGCTGGACGTGACCACCCAGCTGGAAGTGCTGAAATCGATCCAGCAAATTATCCGACTGACCGGCGTGGCAGCGCTCTATATCAGCCACGACCTGGCGGTGGTGGCGCAGCTCAGCCAGCGAATTATGGTGCTGCGTCACGGTCGCGAAGTGGAAAGTGGCGAGACGGCGGCGCTGCTGAGCCATCCGCAGCAGGCCTATACTCGCCAGCTGCTGCACAGCCACGGCGAGCCGCACCCGCCGCGCAGCAGCACGCTGCCGCTGCTGACCGCGACGGAAGTCAGCGTGGATTACCACGGGGAGGCGGTGCTGCATGCGGTGTCGCTGGCAATCGGCCGCGGCCGCACGCTGGCGCTGATCGGTGAATCCGGCGCGGGTAAATCGACGCTGGGCCGCGCGGTGTGTGGTCTGGTCGCGCCGTCCCGGGGCGAAATCCGTTTCAACGGCCAGCTGCTGCCTGCCACGCTGCGCCAGCGCACGCGCCAGCAGCTGCAGCGCGTGCAGCTCATTCATCAGCACCCTGACACTGCCCTGAATCCACGGCTAACGATCGGCCTGCAGATTGAGCGGACGATGGTCTGCCTGAGTGAGCGGACCGCACTGCAGCGTAAGGCACGGGTGAATGAACTGCTGGAGAAAGTTGGCCTGTCGCCGCAGCTGGCAGAGCGTTATCCCCATGCGCTGTCCGGTGGCCAGAAGCAGCGCGTCTGCATCGCCCGCGCGCTGGCGGTAGAGCCGGAGCTGATCGTCTGCGATGAGCCCACCTCAGCGCTCGAATCCGCTGGTCGGGCGTGAGGTGCTGGCGCTGCTGAAAACCCTGCAGCAGGAAACCGGCGTCTCGCTGCTGTTTATCACCCATGACCTGCACGTGGTGCGCGCGGTGGCGGATGAGGTGATGGTACTGCGCTACGGAAAAGTGGTACGCCAGGGGGCGCTCGGTGAAGTATTCAGCGCCCCGCTGGATGACTACACTGCCGAGCTGCTGCGCGCGGTGCCGGAAATGCGCCCCGGCTGGCTGGCAGAGGTGACGGCAGCGTGCTGATGCTGCCGTAAGGCAAATGGAAAATATATTCCTGAATGTTGTTCCCCGCGGGTAAAGTTACCCCGCTAAACTTCCGATAACCCTGTGTTGAAGCCCCCGGAACCACCGGGGGCAATAATGATGGCTGACCAATAACAGCCAGCTTAATTGCCTGATTACTGGCACACCACACGCAGGGGATTTAGTATGACCATCACCAAAAGGCTGTTTTTAATCTTTTCCCTCCTGGCGCTTTCTCTGATTGCGCTTTCCGCTTACTCCCTGTACGCCATCAGCGGCTTCCAGTCGCGCTTTGAATATGTGCAGGTGAATGCCATCCCCAGTATTAAAGACCTGGATAAAGCCATCAGTGCCAGCAACGGATTACTGGTTGCGCTGTATGAGCATCAGAGTGAAAACGACAACAGCAAGCAACCCGGGATTGAAAACAAAATTGAGCAAATTGTCGCACGGCTGAAAACGCTGA
The DNA here is from genome assembly GCA_910589765.1 of Avena atlantica. NCBI lineage: Eukaryota > Viridiplantae > Streptophyta > Magnoliopsida > Poales > Poaceae > Avena > Avena atlantica. The sequence continues at coordinate 1,286,251 of CAJUWN010001535.1, read as the reverse complement.
CCGACTACTACATGGCGAATGATATCTCCAGCGATCAGGATCGCGAGATGACGAATGACGCGCTGAACACCATCACCGCTATTCAGGGGGCGATGCCGGCATTTATTACCGCATCCCGTGCGCATGATGATGCACAGTCCTTGCCAATGATTCAGGGCGAAAACGGTGTGGGTGCAATTGTGCGTAAACTGGTTGCCGGTCTGCAGGCCCAGATTCAGGTTAACATCGATATTGGTAACGACCTGCGCCGTCAGAATGCTGAAATCTATAGCAAAGTGTTCTGGGTACGCTGATTTTCGCCAGCGTCATCATTATTGTGATGGGGCTGCTGGCGGTGAAAACTATTCTTAGCGTGCGCAACAGCCTGAACGGCATGCAGAGCGTGATGGAATCGGTCAGTGAATCCCTTGACCTGACCAGCAGGTTGATGCGTCGCGCAACGATGAGATCGGTAAAACCGCTCTGGCGTTTAACAGCCTGATGGCGCGCGTTTCCGGGGTGCTGACCTCCGTGACCTCGTCGGCGCAGTCGGTCAGCTCGGCGTCCACCCAGATCGCCGCCGGTAACGAAGATCTCTCGGCGCGCACCGAAGAGCAGGCGGCTTCGCTGGAGCAGACTTCGGCCAGCATCAGCACCCTGAACGACACGGTGAAACAGAACGCCGAAAACGCCCGCCAGGCCAGCACGCTGGCCAGCACCGCCAACGATCTGTCGGTCCACAGCGGCAACGCCGTGGCGGCGATGGTCGGCACCATGGAAAAAATTAAAACCAGCTCCAGCAAGATCTCTGATATTACCGGGCTGATTGAGGGCATCGCCTTCCAGACCAATATTCTGGCGCTGAACGCGGCGGTGGAAGCGGCGCGTGCCGGTGAGCAGGGGCGCGGATTTGCGGTAGTGGCAAGCGAAGTGCGCAGCCTGGCGCAGCGCTCCTCCACTGCAGCAAAAGAGATCAAAGATCTGATTGTGACTTCAGCACAGCTGGTCGAAAGCGGTTCTGTTCAGGCCGCTGACGTCGGTGACAATATGGCGAAGGTGCAGGGATCGATTCGTCAGGTGGCTGATATCGTGGGCGAAATGGCGGCAGCAACCTCAGAGCAGAGCCAGGGGATTGAGCAGGTGCACCTGGCGATTGGACAGATGGATACCGTGACCCAGCAGAACGCCGCGCTGGTGGAGGAGGCTTCCGCAGCTTCGCAGTCGCTGCAGGAGCAGGCGGTGAATATGAACCAGCTGGTGGCGGCCTTCCGCCTGCAGTCTGGCCGCCCGGTGGTGGCTGCGGCCAGCGCGGGCAAAGTTCCGGCGATCGCCCCGGCACCACGCCTGGCGAAACCCGCGCTGGCATCGGTGGACGATAACTGGAGTTCATTCTGATTTAACATTTCGGGTCGGGCGTGCCCGACCCCTACAGTAGCCGGTATGTTGAGACGGCAAAGGGCGAATTTAATGATGCGCAATCACCGAGGCAATCACCCCGGTGGCGACGGCAATTAACACGTAATTACCCTTCACATTCACCCAGCGGTGGCCGGACGGCGGTGCTTTCAGGCCGCGTTTGTGCCAGTCGTTAACCTGATATCCCTCACCACGATACTGCTGCGGCAGCGGGCGACCGCGACGAAAATCGGGCTGGCGCTGCTGTGGGTGGTTGTTGGCCTGGTGCTCAGCGCCGCGCTGCGGTATTACACCCTGATTCTGCTGATGGGGCTGATGGGGCTGATTTTGCTGCGGGTGCTTAACCGGCTGCTGGCCGGGCCCCTCGTCAGGACCCTGAGCAAACGCGCTCAGGCTCAGGCTGCTGAATATCATTGCTGACAGGGCAATAGTGCGGCTTTTTTTCATCTTGTTATTCCTTGCGGTTGAATCAATGTTCAGACAGAAGGAATGTGGCGTCTGGCGGCGGGGCGAACAAGGGTAAAAGTCTGAGACGGCAGGGTTTAACGAAATCTTTAATCTTCACTAACGAAAAACAGGCACCGCACGGCGCGGTGCCTGCTGTTCAGAACGGGGTTTCGACCACGCCCCCATCGACGCGCAGCGCCGCGCCGGATGTTGCGGACGACAGCGGGGAGCAGACGTACACCACCATATTGCTGACCTCTTCAACGCTGGCGGCGCGCTGGATCACCGAGGTCGGACGATTGGCCTTGACGAATTTCACGCCCAGCTCTTCCAGATCCGCACCGTCAGCCAGCTCCTGTTTAAAGAAGTCGGCAAAGCCGTCGGACAGCGTAGGCCCGGGCAGTACGGCGTTGACCGTCACGCCGGTCCCGGCTGCGGCTTTTGCCAGCCCGCGTGACAGCGCCAGCAGCGCGGTTTTACTCACGCCGTAGTGGATCATATCAGCAGGAATATTGATGGCGGACTCGGACGAGAGGAACACCACTCGCCCCCAGCCGGAGTCGATCATCTGCGGCATATAGGCGCGGCTGAGGCGCACGGCCGACATGACATTAATGTCCCAGATGCTCTGCCACAGTTCGTCGTCGGTTTCAAAGAAGTCACCGCCGGGAAGATGCCGACATTATTCACCAGCACATCGCAGCGCGGTTCGGCTTTCAGCAGGGCTTTGCAGCCTTCCGCCGTACCGAGGTCAACCGCATGTCCGCGTGCGCCGTGGCCCAGCGCTTTGACCAGCGCATCAACCTGCGGCTGGGTGCGCCCGGTGACGACCACCGTGGCACCTGCTGCAGCCAGACCCTGAGCGATACCTTTACCAATACCTTTAGTGGACCCGGTGACAATGGCGGTTTTGCCGCTTAAATCAATCTTCATCACGTTCTCCCGTTTATAGAGCCAGGGGGTAAGTGTAGACACGATTAAGCCGCTTTTGCCGCCCGCGGCATTAATCGCTAATGGAATACGCCTCGCTCAGCAGCCGGTTCTGCTGCTCACGGCTGTAGCTGACCAGCGAATTTTTGCTGTTGGAACGCGCCAGGATCCAGTCAACTTCCGCGGCGCTCAGCGCGGGCGGGGAGTGCCAGAACGGGGTAATGGCGTTAGTGCGTAACCACTCACTCAGCTGACGGGCCGGGGCATCGGGTGAGGCCTGCGGGAAAAGCAGCGCGGCCAGCTGCTGCATCAGTCTGACCTGCTGCGCATTTTCGCTCTGCTCCAGCAGGCTGAGGAACGGCAGCAGTAGGCGGCCACACACTTCGCCGTGATGATAATCTTTGATGGCGCCAAGCTCCCCGGCAATGCCGTGGATCACCCCCAGCCCGGCCATGCTCAGGCTCTGTCCGCCCAGCCAGGAGGCCAGCATCATCTGTTCGCGGGCTTCATCCCCGCTGGCATCGTCACGATTAAGCGCCGACCAGCCGCGAATAAACGCCTGCATCCCGGCGATGGCCGTCTGGCGGCTAAAGGCGTTGCCTTTTGCAGAGAGATACGCCTCGAACAGGTGGGTAAAGGCATCAATACCGCAGCACGCCAGCACGTGGTCGGACGCGCCGCGCAGCAGGTGCGGGTCGAGGATCGCTATCTGCGGCACAAAGTTAGCGTGGCGCAGCGAGGCTTTGACTTTGATCGCCGCTTTATCGGTGATCACTGCATTCTGCGTCACTTCGCTGCCGTTCCGGCGGTGGTCGGAATGGCGATCAGCGGCAGGGTCGCGCCGCTGACCGGCGTATCGCCAACCTTTTCCAGGTAGCGCAGGGTGTTGAGCGGGTGCTGGCTGAGGGCGGCGACCGCTTTCGCGGCGTCTATCACGCTGCCGCCACCAATGGCGACCACGCGCTGCGCCTTGCCGCGCCAGCGTGCTACCCAGCCGTCTATTTCCGCGGGCGAGGCCTCGTGGCTGACCACTTCGATGCCGCACAGCAGCGGTTCCACCCCGGCCTGTAGCCGTTGCCAGGCGGGGCCATTAAGAAACGAGCGGCCGCAGAACAGCACGGTCGCCAGCGGCTCGGCGTTGAGCAGCGGCAGCAGCTGTTGCAGGCTGCCAGCGCCAAAAAAGGTCTGTCGGTTGCTAATCAGTAGGCTGGTGTTCATCGGCAGGGCATCTCTTCGCAAAGTTAAGGGCAGGTAAAAGTGATGTTCCGATCTTTTGGCGCGTTGATAATACTGAACCGGTGCTCAGAAATACGCTGGGCCAGCCAGCCGTCCGGCGTGGTGGCCGAAGGGACGTAGAGCTGGCGATCGGAAGAGAGCAGTGCGCCGCTCTCCACCTGTAAATCCGGCAGAGTGACTGAGAACGAACTAAAGCGGTCAATAACTTTGCCCTGAGTCGTACCCAGCGACTGGCCGCTGAGCGTCGAGACTGTCGCAGCGCACGTTTCCCCCTGATAGTCGGAGGAGCAGGCGCTAAGCAGCAGAGCCAGCGCAACAGGCAGTGGGAAGAGTAATGAGGATATTTGCCGGGTTCCTGAAGACTGCATAGCACATCCTGTTGGTTGAAGGGCCACTCAGTTTATGAGAATCGGCTTAGTATAGCCCGGCGAAGCGGCGCAGTCATTGCGGCAGAATGCTCTGAGAAATAGTTAGCATTCACTTTCATTGTGCTGTGCCTGCGGCAATAACCCTGCGTTTTGTAACATTAAACTGAATCAATTCAGCTAAATCGTTAACAATAGTTCGCAAGCAAATTAATGAGTGCTACAATCGCCTCCGTTTTGAGACTTGGATCACATTAGTGCGGCGAAGCAACCCGATTGCGGCGGGCACAACAGGCGATACAACCTATCGCAGGAATCACTGACTTGTGTAATTTCCAGGCAAACTGGTCAAGGGGTTATATACTTTTGGCAGGTTGCCTCGCTGATACATAACAGTTGGACGTCAGGGAGTGACGGGCGCCTATCCGGCGGAGCCGGGCAGGCCTTTTGGTAATTTTACTTATCGAATAATTCCAGTGAATAAAAAAACCTCTGCTCTCTTTTTGACGCCGCTATTTCTGATGACGCCGGTCGCCATCAGCTATGCGCAATCCTCTGCCGCCGCCACTCAGGAGCAGGAACCTTCCCTGATGGTGATTAAACAGCGTACCGGCCTCTCCGAGCTGGATACGCCTGCCGCCGTCAGCGTGATTGATGGCGATGATATGCGCCACGCCAGCGCTCAGGTCAATCTTTCCGAAAGCCTTGGCAGCGTGCCGGGGTTACAGATCCAGAACCGTCAGAACTACGCCCAGGATTTACAGCTGTCGGTGCGCGGTTTCGGCAGCCGTTCGATGTACGGCGTGCGCGGCGTGCGCATGTACGTTGACGGTATTCCGGCCACCATGCCGGACGGTCAGGGCCAGACCTCAAACATCGACATTAATTCGATTGGCAAAGTTGAAGTGCTGCGCGGCCCGTACTCTGCGCTGTACGGTAACGCCTCCGGCGGCGTGGTGAATATCGATACCACCACCGGGACTCAGCCCACCACGCTCGAAGCGGGTACTTACTTCGGCAGTTTTGGCAGCTGGCGTAACAGCGTCAAAGCCAGCGGCGCCACCGGTGACGGCACTCACGCCGGGATGTGAATTACACTCTGTCCGGCTCGCGCTTCACCACCCACGGCTTTCGTGACCATAGCGGCACGCAGAAAAGCCTCGGCAACGGCAAGTTTGGCGTGCGCCTCGATGACGTCAGTACCCTGACGCTGATGTTCAACAGCGTATCGGTGGATGCCAACGATCCTGGTGGCCTGACCGAAGACGAATACAAAGCCAACCCGCGCCAGTCGCCGCGTGGCGATAACTTTAACACCCGTAAGAGCCTCGACCAGACCCAGCTCGGCCTGCGCTATCAGCGCGAGATGAGCGACAACGACCTGCTGACGCTCACCACCTGGCACGGCGAGCGCCATACCACTCAGTACCAGTCGATCCCCCAGGGACCGCAGAACAATCCGGCCTATCCGGGTGGCGTAATCGTGCTGGAGCGTAAATATCAGGGCGTCGATACCCGCTGGAAGCACGATGGCCTGCTCGGGGCAATGCCGGTAACGCTGACCGGCGGCATCGACTATGAAACCATGACCGAGCGCCGCCAGGGCTTCCAGAACTTTAATCTGGTGGGTGGCGTGCCGGAGTTTGGCGAGAAAGGGGCGCAGCGGCGCAACGAGAAGAACACCATGTGGAACCTCGACCCTTATCTGCAAACCAGCTGGCAGCTAACGCCAAAGTGGACGCTGGATGCCGGCCTGCGCTACAGCACCGTCAGCTTTGACTCCACCGACTACTACATTACCACCGGCAACGGTGACGACAGCGGCAGCGCGCGCTACCACAAGCTGCTGCCGATGGGCTCGATCAACTATGCCGTCAGCGACGCGTGGAATGTCTACTTCTCCGCCGGGCGCGGTTTTGAAACCCCGACCATCAATGAGCTTTCATATCGCTCCACTTCCGGCACGCAGACCGGGCTGAACCTCGGGCTGAAGCCGGCCACCAGCGATACTTTTGAGCTGGGCAGCAAAACCCGTATCGGCTATGGCCTGCTGACTGCTGCCGTGTTCCAGACCAACACCGATAACGAGCTGGTGGTCGACAGCAGTTCCGGCGGACGTGCGGTATATAAAAACGCCGGTGAGACCCGCCGTCGCGGCGTCGAGCTGGGCTTTGATCAGCAGTTTGCGATGGACTGGCGCCTGAAAATGGCGTGGACGCTGCTGGATGCCACCTACCGTAACGAAACCTGCTCTGCCAGCGGCAGCTGCACCCCTGCGGGCAATCGCCTGCCGGGCATCGCGCGCAATATGGGCTACGCTTCGCTGGAGTATGCACCGGAAAGCGGCTGGCATGCCGGGGCCGATATTCGCTTTATGAGCAGCATTCAGGCCAATGACGCCAATGACGCGCAGGCAGCGACCTATACCGTCGCCAGCCTCAACAGCGGCTATCGCTTCAACTGGAGCCAGTGGTCCCTTGATCTGTTGGCCGCGTCGACAACCTGTTCGACCGCCAGTACGTTGGCTCAGTGATTGTTAATGAAGGCAACGGGCGCTACTTCGAACCGGCGCCGGGGCGCAACTGGGGTGGCGGCGCGACGCTCGCTTATCAGTTCTGATAGCAAAGAATCCAGCAACAGCCTGCGAACGTTCGCGGGTAAAAAACACCCGATGGATAGGGCAGTACTTACCTTAAATAGTTCGAGTTGCATCAAGGCGGCAAGAGAACGAATCCCGATGAGCTTACATGAGTCAGTGATTCGGGTGAGTGAGAGCAGCCAACGCAGAGGCAGCTTGAAATATGACGGGTAAAAGGGTGTTTTAAAAGATTGGGCTTATGCTCAATCGACGACTTTAAATTTTGGTAAGGTTCAAACTATGCAAAGTAAAGCATCAAGAATACTGATCCTGTTAACGGCTATTTTCGCCACGCTGAGTGGTTTATACCTGTTAATCGGTGGTATCTGGTTGGCTAAATTGGGCGGTTCGCTCTACTACATCATCGCGGGTGTGGTTCTGCTGATTACCGCTTTCCTGCTGTATCGACGCCGGGGTGCAGCCCTGCTGCTGTACGCACTGTTCCTGCTGGCCACCACAATCTGGTCGCTGTGGGAAGTGGGCTCTGACTTCTGGGCGCTGACTCCGCGCCTCGACGTCACCTTCTTCCTTGGCCTGTGGCTGGTGCTGCCGTTCATCTGGCGTGGCCTGGGCTCTAAAGGCGCGTTCCCGCGCGTGGCGCTCTCTGCCGTGCTGGTGTTCGTGGTGGCGGTGCTGGCTTACTCGGTGTTTAACGACCCGCAGGAGATCAACGGTACGCTTAGCCACGATCAGGCTGCTGCTGCGCCGGCTGACGATGGTATTCCTGCCGGTGACTGGCCTGCCTATGGCCGTACCCAGGGCGGTACGCGCTACTCGCCTCTGAAGCAGATCAACGACGGCAACGTTGATAAGCTGCAGGAAGCCTGGACCTTCCAGACGGGCGACCTGAAAACCGCCAGCGATCCGGGTGAAATCACTAACGAAGTGACCCCGATTAAGATCGGCGACGCTCTCTACCTGTGTACTGCGCACCAGAAGCTGTTTGCTCTGGATGCCGCGACCGGTAAGCAGAAGTGGATGTTCGATCCGAAAATGAAGACGACCCGACGTTCCAGCATGTGACCTGTCGCGGTGTGTCTTATGTGCAGACGCCGGAAGCGGCGGCCACGCCTGCGGGCAGCAAGCCTGCGCTGTGCTCACGCCGTATCCTGCTGCCGGTGAACGATGGCAGCATGTACGCGCTGGACGCGGAAACCGGTGCGCTGTGCCCGGAGTTTGGCGAAAACGGCAAACTGAATCTGCAGAGCAACCTGCCGTATAACAAAGTCGGTTCTTACGAGCCAACTTCACCGCCGATCGTGACCGATAAAACTATCGTGATGGCCGGGGCAGTCACCGATAACTACTCGACCAAAGAGCCATCCGGAGTGATCCGTGGCTTTGACGTTAACAGCGGTAAGCTGCTGTGGGCGTTTGATACCGGCGCGAAAGATCCGAATCTGATTGCAGAAGGCGATCAGCACTACACGCCGAACTCGCCGAACTCGTGGGCACCTGCTGCTTACGATGCCAAGCTGGACCTGGTTTACCTGCCGATTGGTGTCTCGACGCCGGATATCTGGGGCGGTCACCGTACCCCGGAAATGGAGCGCTTCGCCACCGGTATGCTGGCACTGAATGCCACCACCGGTAAGCTGGCCTGGTTCTACCAGACCGTGCACCACGACCTGTGGGATATGGACGTTCCGGCACAGCCGACGCTGGCTGACATCAACGATAAAGATGGCAACAAAGTTCCGGTTATCTACATTCCGACCAAAACCGGCGACATCTTTGTGCTGAACCGGACCAACGGTAAGCCCGTGGTTCCGGCACCGGAAATGAAAGTACCGGGTGGTGCGGCGAAGGGCGATCATGTCTCCCCAACCCAGCCTTACTCTGAACTGAGCTTCCGTCCTAAGGCCCAGCTGGCCGGTAAGGATATGTGGGGCGCGACCATCTACGATCAGCTGATCTGTCGTGTGATGTTCCATCAGCTGCGTTATGAAGGTCCGTTCACCCCGCCATCCGAGCAGGGCACCCTGGTGTTCCCGGGTAACCTGGGGATGTTCGAGTGGGGCGGTATTGCCGTCGATACCGATCGTCAGGTCGCGGTGACTAACCCAATGGCGCTGCCATTTGTGTCCCGTCTGATTCCACGCGGCCCGGGCAATCCCATCGAGCCGGATGAGAATGACAAAGGCGGTACCGGTACCGAGTCTGGCGTGCAGCCACAGTACGGCCTGCCGTACGGCGTGACGCTGAACCCGTTCCTCTCTCCGCTGGGCTTCCCATGCAAGCAGCCTTCATGGGGCTACATCTCTGCGGTTGATCTGAAGACTAACGATATCGTGTGGAAAAAACGTATCGGTACCGTGCGCGACAGCTCACCGGTTCCGCTGCCGTTTAAAATGGGTATGCCGATGCTGGGCGCACCGGTCACCACGGCCGGTAACGTGTTCTTCATCGCGGCAACCGCTGATAACTACCTGCGTGCCTTCAACGTTTCTAACGGCAAACAGCTGTGGGAAGCGCGTCTGCCAGCGGGCGGTCAGGCTACGCCAATGACCTATGAAGTGAACGGCAAACAGTACGTACTGATTGTTGCCGGTGGTCACGGTTCGTTCGGCACCAAGCTGGGCGACTACGTGAAAGCCTATGCACTGCCGGACAGCAAATAACGGGATCGAATAACGGGCGAGGCATGCCTCGCCCCTACTAAAATCGGTAGGGGTCGGGCATGCCCGACCCGCTTTATCCCAGTTTTCAAAAAGGCGACCTTCACAGGTCGCCTTTTTTTATGCCAGCGCTTTCAGCCCGGCGATTTGCTCGCGCCAGCGCGCCAGCGCGGCGGCTTCATCCTTCAGGCTGAACGTCAGGCCGCTGACCACGGTGGCATACGGTGCGCGGTGGGCGATCACCTGCTTCACCTCAGCGCGAAACACCGCCAGCGCCAAATCCGTCAGCGTTTCCGGGCGCGCGACTGCCAGCGCCTGGATCTCGATCACCGCATCGTTCAGCACCAGCGCCAGGGTGATCTTGCCATCGCGCCTCAGGTTCTGCGTGGTGGTGGAGTGCGGCCAGATGGCGAACAGCAGCTCCGTGGGGGAGGTGGCAATGATTTCACCGAGGCTAAGCTGCGCGGCATACGGCCAGCCGTTTTCACCGACGCTCGACAGGCGGATCGCCTGAAAGCGATGGCTGGCGGGCAGCGAACCGTCAAGCAGCGTCAGCAGCGCAGGGGGCAGAGTAATACTGTTCACCGTTCGTTCCTTCTGGCGATTAAGGGAGGACTATTTTACCACGAACAATCACTTTGCCCGGCTTGATCGCACTCTCGGTGGCGCGGCGGATCGCCAGATTGATCGCCTGCCAGGCAATTTCATGCAGATCGTGCGCGATGCACGGAAAGTGGAAGCCGTAGATTGCCGCGTGCGAGATCTCATCAATGCTAAACAGGCTGACGTCGCGCATCGGCACCAGCTGGCGGTCGATGCACGATTTGATAATCCCGAGTGAGATCTGGTTATTGCAGCCGACAAACACGTCCGGCGGGGCATGATTATCGAGGTAGTGACCCGTCACCTGCGCCGCAACATCCATATAGAAATCGGCGTAAAGGACCTCAAGGCTGGCAACTTTCCCCTGCAGCGCGGCGCTCAGCCCGGTGACCCGCTCGCGCGCGACGTTGGAGTCCTCTGGCCCGGAGACCACTACCACGCGCTGCGCTGCTGCTCCAGCAGATAGCGCCCGGCCTGCAGGCCGCAGTCGAGGTTGTCGATATAGACGCCGCTGCACGAGCTGATATCCAGCTCACGGTCAACGAGGATCACCGGAATGTTTAGCGCCTCAAGGCGTTGCAGATAGGCTGGATGATAGTTGCAGTCGGAGGAGAGCACCGACAGCACAATGGCATCGACGTTATAACCGATCAGCTTATCAATGATGCGGTTCTCCAGCTCCACCGACTCTCTGGAGTCAAATACCAGCGTATCGTAGCCGGCTTTCTCGGCTTCCTCGGTCATCAGGCGCGTCAGCCCGCCAAAAAACGGATTATTCATATCCGGGTTGACGATACCGATGGTTTTGCTGTCGCGCGCGCGCAGATTGCGCGCGGCGGTGTTCACCACATAGCCCATTTCGGCGGCGGTCTCCAGCACGCGCTTCAGCGTTTCAGGATGCACCTTATCCGGGTGTGAAAATGCGCGGGATACGGTGATTTTACTGACGTTTGACTGCATGGCCACACTCTCCAGCGTGGCCTTCACTTTCCTGCCTGGCGTCAATTTATGCTCCCGATTCGCGACGTTAAAAAGTCATCATTTTGTACCATTTGCGCATCATGACAGATTGCCTGACAGGTTGCGAATGTTGTCGCGGCTATCCCGCTCTTTTCACCCGGGGATCGGTGAAAATATCCAGATCGTCACGGCTCTCTGACGAGAACTCCGACACCACCGCACCGTAATCGCCTGCCTGGAACCAGTGGCGGGTATTCGGGGCAATGGTGTACTGCTCGCCGGGGCGCAGCAGGATATAGCGTGTGGCGCTGTACCACTGCTCTGCGCCCTCCGGCGGCTGACACGCGCCATTATTCGGGGTCAGGCTGTCATCGTCGACAAACAGGTAGACCTCCCCCCAGCGGCAGCGAAAGGTCTCCTGTTTGCCCGGGGTGCCGTTAAACGGCGGATGCAGGTGCTCAGGGCAGGTCTGGCGCGGGAACAGCACCAGCTCCTTCGCACAGTAGCGCGGGGTATTGACGTACGTCAGCAGCTGCAGCCCGGAGAGCGGATAATCCGGCAGGCCGAAGGTGGCAATCTCAATCTGCTGCTGCTCATCCGGGGTCAGTTCAATCGCCGCTGTTGCGAGGAAATGGCGCGTCTGCTCGCAGGCCTGGTGGAGACTGGGCATGGTAATTCTCCTTATCTGATGTTATCGATATCATCTTTAATAACCGCGTTAGCGCACTATTTATTGTGCCTTTAGCCATTATTGCCGCGTTTTTTCTGCCGTGAATGTGCTTTTTGCTAAAAATTTAACCAGGTTCACATATTTTTAACGCCGACTCTTTTACTCTCGCTGCTATTGAAATGATATCGATACCATTTAAAACATCACAGGGGAGAGGATTATGAAAGCTCTGGTGCTTGAACAAGCCGGTAAGATTGCCATTGAGGATCGTGAGTTCAGCGAGACGCTGGGCGATGACGATGTGCAGATTAAGATCCACTCCGTCGGGATTTGCGGCAGCGACGTTCACTACTACCAGCACGGCCGCATCGGACCGTTTGTGGTGAAAGCGCCGATGGTGCTGGGGCACGAAGCCTCCGGCGTGGTGCTGGCGCTGGGCAAAACGTGAAGCACCTGAGCATCGGTGACCGCGTCTGCATGGAGCCGGGCATTCCGGATATGCAGTCACCCCAGTCGCGCGCCGGGATCTACAACCTTGACCCGGCGGTGCAGTTCTGGGCCACGCCGCCGGTGCATGGCTGCCTGCGCGAGACGGTGATCCATCCCGGCGCGTTTACCTTCAAACTGCCGGACAACGTCAGTTTTGCCGAAGGTGCAATGGTGGAACCGCTGGCGATTGGCATGCATGCTTCGACCAAAGCCGGCATCAAGCCAGGGGATATCGCGCTGGTGATCGGTGCCGGTCCAATTGGGGTCGTCACCGCGCTGGCGGCGCTGGCCGGGGGCTGTTCCGACGTGATCATCTGCGATCTGTTCGATGACAAGCTGAGGGTGGCGGCCAACTATGAAGGCCTGCACGCGGTGAACAGCTGCGGGGAAGGCGTGGCGCAGAAAGTCGCCCAGCTCACCAGCGGTAACGGCGTTGACGTGGTGTTCGAGTGCAGCGGTGCCAAAGCCGCAATCCTTAGCATCTGCGACCATATCGCCCCGGCGGCACGGCGGTGCTGGTGGGAATGCCGATTGATGCCGCGCCGGTGGATATCGTGGCGGCCCAGGCTAAAGAAGTCACCTTTAAACCATTTTCCGCTACGCCAACATGTACCCGCGCACCCTGCGCCTGCTGAGCGCCGGCAAGCTGCGCGTGCAGCCGCTGATCTCCCATACCTACAAATTCAGCGACAGCGTGACCGCCTTTGAACGCGCGGCGGCGGCAACCCGACCGACATCAAAATCATGCTGGAAATGGAGTAGGTCATGGCGCTGTATGCGGGCATTGACTGCGGAACGCAGGGCACCAAGGTGGTGATTATTGATGACCAGCAGGGCACTATTCTCGGCAGCGGCAGCGCGCCCCACGCCATGCTTAGCGACGGGCAGGGCAAACGCGAGCAGCACGCCGAATGGTGGATCACTGCGCTGATCGCCGCCTTTGCTGCGGCAACGGCAGACGCTGGCGTTGCACCGCAGCAGATCGCGGCGCTGGCGGTTTCCGGCCAGCAGCACGGCTTTGTCGCGCTGGATGCGGCGGGTGACGTGCTGCACCCGGTCAAGCTGTGGTGCGATACCTCCACTTCTGCCGAGAATAGCTGGCTGCTGGAACAGCTCGGCGGTGAAGCGGCGGCGCTGCAACGTCTTGGTCTGGTGCCGGCGACGGGCTACACCGCCTCGAAAATCATCTGGTTTAAGCGTCAGCATCCGCAGCTTTGGCAGCGCCTTGCCTGCGTGCTGCTGCCGCATGACTATCTCAATTTCTGGCTGACCGGCGAGCGCGTGGCGGAGTACGGTGACGCTTCCGGCAGCGGCCTGTTCGATATTCGCCAGCGCTGCTGGGACCGTCATACCGTGGCGCTGATCGACGACAGTGGCCGCCTGTGGAATGCACTGCCGCCGCTGATTGCGGCGGAAAAAACGGTCGGTACAGTGTGCCAGCGGGCTATCGATGCGCTGGGCCTGCGCCCCGATACGCTGGTCGCCAGCGGCGGCGGCGACAATATGATGGCGGCGATTGGCAGCGGCAATATCCGCCCAGGGGTGCTGACCATGAGCCTCGGCACCTCCGGCACGCTGTTTGCCTGCGCCGACAGCCCGGTGGTGGCCGATTCCACGGCCATCGCTGGATTCTGTTCCAGCAGCAACGGCTGGCTGCCGCTGGTCTGTACCATGAATGTCACCTCGGCCAGTAGCGCGGTCCAGGGACTGCTGCAGCAGGATATTGCCGGTTTAATCAGGCGCTGGAGCAAGCCGAGCCGGGCGCGGGCGGCATGCTGCTGCTGCCATTTTTCAACGGTGAGCGCGTACCGCCGCTGCCGAATGCGCGTGCCAGCCTGCATAACCTCAACAGCGATAATTTCACCGCCGCCAATCTCTGCCTGGCGGTGGTCGAGGGGGCAACCTACGGGCTGCGCTACGGGCTGGATCTGTTCCGCCAGCAGGGCATCAGGCTGGATGAGATCCGCCTGACCGGCGGCGGCGCCAACAGCCCGCGCTGGCGGCAAATCGTCGCCGATGTGATGGGCTGCCCGGTGGTCTGCCCGCAGGAGAAGGAGTCGGCGGCGCTCGGAGCCGCAATCCAGGCCGCGTGGTGCCATCAGCAGGCAGACAGCCCGCAAGCGGCCGACAGCCTGGATTTGCTGTGTCAGCGTTTTGTGCTGCTGGATGAGCGCAGCCGCGCGCTGCCGGATGAGGCTCGTCAGCGCCGCTACGCCGACCTTTATCAACGCTATTTGCATCTGCTGCAAAAAGAATATGGGGGTAACGCTATGAGCGACACAGCAGCGGCTTATCTGCTGGAAGTCAGCGGCCTGAAGAAGAGTTTCGGCCCGGTGGTGGCGTTAAAGAATGCCGAGTTCTGCCTGCGTCGCGGCTCAATCCACGCGCTGTGCGGCGGCAACGGCGCCGGAAAATCCACCTTTCTCAGCATTCTGATGGGCTTTATCCAGCCCGACAGCGGCGACATTTTTATCAACGGCCAGCGCTGTGAGTTCTCCCACCCTAAAGAGGCGCTGGCGGCCGGGATTGCCATCGTGCAGCAGGAGCTGAGCACCATTGCGACCTGAGCGTGGCGGAGAATATCTGGCTGGGACGCGAGCCGCGTCACTTTGGCTTCGTCGATTTTAAACGGATGAATCAGCAGACCGCCGACCTGCTGGCCGACCTGCACTTTACGCTGTCGCCGACGGCGCTTATGCGCAACCTCAGCGTGGCCGAGCAGCAGCTGGTGGAGATTGCCAAAGCGCTGTCGCACGCCAACGCCGACATCATCATTATGGATGAACCCACCTCGGCGATCGGCGAGGAGGACGTGCAGAAAATCTTCCAGGCGATTCAAGCGGCTGGCGGAAAAGGGCAAAGGCATTATTTACGTCTCGCACCGCCTGGCGGAGATTTTCCAGATCGCCGACAGCTACACCATTTCCGCGACGGCAGCTATATCCACGAAGGGCTGCTGGCCGATATCACCCGCGAGCAGCTGATCGAACATATCATCGGCGGCGAGTTCGACAGCGAGTTCGCCAAGTTTAACCAGCCGGGCACGGAAGTGATGATGGAAGTGGACAGCCTGTGCTGGGGCAGAAAGGTGCGCAATATCAGCCTGACGCTGCGGCGCGGTGAGATCCTCGGCATTTATGGCCTGGTCGGTTCCGGGCGCAGCGAGTTTCTCGACCTGATTTTTGGCATTGAACATGCGCAGAGCGGCACTATTCGGATGGGCGACAGGACGCTGGCACGCCACTCGCCGCGCCAGGCGATCGACAGCGGCATTGCCTATGTGACGGAAGATCGTAAAGAGACCGGGCTGGTGCTGTGCCGCTCGGTCAATGAGAACATCAACATCGCCTCTTTCCCGGCCATCAGCCGTGCGGGCTTTATCAGCGACCGGATGGAGCAGGAGCGCACCCGCGCGATGATCCAGCGCTTTAACGTTAAAACGCCGGATGGCGAGCAGCTGGTGGGCAATCTCAGCGGCGGCAATCAGCAGAAGGTGGTACTCGGCCGCTGGGCGCTGCTGGACCCGCAGGTGATGCTGCTGGATGAGCCAACGCGCGGTATCGACGTCGGAGCAAAAAAAGAGATCTACCGCTTTATGTCGGAATTTGCATTGAAAGATCGCGGCATCATTATGGTCTCCTCTGAGCTGTCGGAAATTATTGGTATGAGCGACCGGATATTAGTGTTTAAAGATGGCGCGCTGGCCGGTGAATTATCGGCTGAAAATGTCACCCAGGCAGAATTAATGAAGCTGGCGGTGTAATCTTCAACAATATTGACTCTAAATAATTCTAATCGCAGGAAGGCGGCAAATCCATGAGTCCGCAGGAGCATAGTAACTATGTGACTGCGGTGAAGGGATGAAGCCAACGCACCTGCGGTTTGAAGTATGACGAGTAGAGAGATAAATTTATGAGTGCAATTCCTTCTCTGAAACCAGGGCCGTCTTTCCTTACGCGTAATAAAAGCCGTCTGCATAAATACGGCATTATTATCGCCTTCTTCGTGCTGTGCCTGATCGTCACTGTGATTGGTGAAGTGCAGGTGGCAAACGGGCGTGGAGCAGCAACTATTTTCTCAGTAACGAAAATATGCTGATTGTGTTACGCCAGATCTCGATTAACGGCATTCTTGCCGTCGGTATGACCTTTGTCATTATTACCGCCGGGGTCGATCTCTCGGTCGGTTCGGTGCTGGCGCTCAGCGGGATTGTCGCGGCGCGTTTTGCCACCACCAACAGCGGGCTGGCGATAGGTGATACCGCCCATGCGCTGATCGTGCCGATGATTATTGCGCTCGGTATTGGCATCGTCTGCGGGCTGCTCAACGGCACCATTCTGGCGCGCTATCGCCTGCAGCCGTTTATTGTCACCATGGGAATGCTCTCCGCCGCGCGCGGCCTGGCGCTGCTGACCACCGACGGTAACCCGGTGTCGCAGCTCAACCCGGACTTCCGCTGGCTGGGAATGGCTATGTGCTGGGCATTCCGGTACCGGTGCTGATTTTTGTGCTGCTGTTTGCGCTGGCCTGGGTGCTGCTTAACCGCACCCTGTTTGGCCGCTACGTCTATGCGGTGGGCGGCAACCAGAAGAGCGCGCGCACCTCGGGCATCAGCGTGGTGAAAATTAAAGTGCTGGTCTACACCCTGTGCGGTGCGCTGGCCGGGATTGCCGGGCTGATCCTCACCGCCCGAACCGGCTCGGCCCAGACCAGTGCCGGGGCCGCCTACGAACTGGACGCGATTGCTGCGGTGGTGATCGGCGGCACCAGCATGGCCGGAGGCGTGGGCACGCTGGTCGGCACCCTGTTTGGTGTACTGATTATTGGCGTAATGAATAACGGCCTCGACCTGCTGGGCGTGCAGTCCTATTACCAGCAGATCATAAAAGGGGCATTAATTGTCGTGGCAGTACTGCTTGACCCATCGCGTAAGCAACAGCGCGATTAAATTAAATAATAAAACCTCACTCTACAAACCAGGAGTCACCATGAATAAGATGACCAAAATTGCCTTATTAACCTCGGGCATGTTAATGGCGGGCAGCATGGCCGCCCAGGCTGCGCCGGTAAAAATCGCCGTGCTGATGTATGGGATGAAAGCGGAATTTGTGCAGCTGATGGAAAAAGCCGGTAAAGAACACCCTGCTGTGAAGAGTGGCGATGTGCAGCTGACCGTCTATGACGGGCGCTATGACCCAATGGTGCAGAACAACCAGGCGGAGACCGCCATTCAGACTCATGCTGATGCCATTATTATTAACCCGATGGACTATGAAGCCAATATTGATGTGGTGACCATGGCCAATGAGGCAAAAATCCCGGTTATCGTCACCAATGCGCGGTTAAATACCGACAAAATGACCGCTGAAGTGGTCTCCGATGACGTGCTGGGCGGCTATCTGGAAGCGAAGTCGGTGCTGAAGAAAATGAACTGCAAGGGCAACGTGGTCATTATTGAGGGGCCAAAGGGCGGCCAGCGGCGAAATACAGCGCGGGCAGGGCAATGATAAAGCGATTGCCGAGTGCGGCGCAGGCAACATTAACGTGCTGGAGCGTAAAACCGCTAACTGGTCTCGCGCCGAAGCGCTGCCGCTGATGGAAAACTGGCTGCAGAAGCATCGCGGGCAGATCAATGGCGTGATTGCGCAAAATGATGAAATGGCGCTGGGGGCGATTGAGGCAATTAAAGGCGCCAACCTGAACGTCAAAGATTTTGCCATCGCCGGGGTGGACGGAGTTTCAGACGCCATTCGCGCCGT
The DNA here is from genome assembly GCA_910589765.1 of Avena atlantica. Lineage (NCBI taxonomy): Eukaryota > Viridiplantae > Streptophyta > Magnoliopsida > Poales > Poaceae > Avena > Avena atlantica. The sequence goes on along the minus strand of CAJUWN010001535.1, from coordinate 1,268,141 downwards.
GCAGGCGGGTGAAATGGTGTCGATCCTGCAGGACGCACACGCGCAGATGCAGGGCTCGATTGACGTCGCCCTGCGGGCCGTGAAGGGGGACAGCTATCAACCCCAGTCAGATATCTGGAAGCAGTACGAAGGCAAAATGGCGTGGGATGATGGCAAAGCGAAGCGCTACTCGGTGCCGTGGACCGAAGTGACGGTGGACAATGCTGCGCAGCTGCTGAAAGCGCGTCAGTAAGTTTTCAATAAAGGCCATGTCCCAACCGGCATGGCCTGAATGCTTATTCAGGCCTACCCGATTTTTCTGCACATAAACTGTGACAATAATAATAACTTTAATTAAGTTTGAGTTTTTCCTGGCGAAATGAGCGCCGCTGCATTTTCTAGTTAAACCCGCCATCAACCAAACTGATTTAATTCCCCGATTAGCCGGCTCTTAATCTTCCCCTAAGGAATTTCATTTACGCTTTATATACCCAGGCGTTGCTACTCTCGGTAGCGCTAATTTTGCGTAATGATTCTTTGAATGGATTGAAATAATGTCCGAATTTCTCCCTTTCTCGCGCCCGTCTATGGGCAATGAAGAGCTGAGCGCCGTTGAAGAGGTGCTGCGATCGGGCTGGATCACCACCGGGCCGAAAATCAGCAGCTTGAGCAGGCTTTTTGCCAGCTAACCGGCAACCGCCATGCGATTGCCGTGAGTTCGGCCACCGCCGGTATGCACGTTACGCTGATGGCGCTGGGCATCGGGCCGGGGGATGAGGTGATCACGCCGTCGCTGACCTGGGTTTCCACGCTGAATATGATTGTGCTGCTGGGGGCGACCCCGGTGATGATTGATGTCGATCGCGATACGCTGATGGTGACCCCAGCGCTGATCGAAGCCGCTATCACGCCGCGTACCAAAGCGATTGTGCCGGTGCATTATGCTGGCGCACCCGCTGATATTGCCGCTATTCACGCGCTGGGCAAACGCCACGGCATCGCGGTGATCGACGACGCCGCGCACGCTGCGGGCACTTACTATCACCAACGCCACGTCGGCCACAGCGGTACCGCCATCTTCTCCTTCCATGCCATCAAAAACATCAGCTGCGCCGAGGGGGGGCTGGTGGTCACCGATGATGATGCGCTGGCTGAGCGCGTGCGCAGCCTGAAGTTTCACGGGCTGGGCGTGGATGCTTTTGACCGTCAGACCCACGGGCGCGCGCCGCAGGCTGAGGTGATTATGCCGGGCTTTAAATACAACCTGGCGGATATCAATGCGGCGATAGCGCTGGTGCAGCTCGACAAGCTGGCGGCGAACAATGCGCGCCGCGGGCAGATTGCGGCGCGTTATCTGGCAGAGCTGGCGGACACGCCTTTCCTGCCGCTGAGCCGGCCTGTATGGCCGCACCAGCACGCCTGGCATCTGTTCATTCTGCGTGTCGACCCTGCGCGCTGCGGCATCGATCGTGACTCGCTGATGCAGGCGCTGAAACAGCAGGGCATCGGTAGCGGGCTGCATTTCCGCGCCGCGCACACGCAAAAATATTACCGCGAGCGTTTTCCGCAGCTGTCGCTGCCGCACACCGAGTGGAACTCCGAACGTATCTGCTCTATCCCGCTGTTTCCCGGCATGACTGATGACGACTGCGGCCGCGTGATTGCGGCGCTGCGTAAGCTGGCAGGTAAATAATCCGTGAAAGAACAAGAAATTAACAAAGTCTCGATAGTGATCCCGGTCTATAACGAACAGGATAGCCTGCCCGAGCTTATCCGCCGCACCGATGCCGCCTGCGCCCAGCTGGGGCTGCAGTATGAAATTTTGCTGGTGGATGATGGTAGCAGCGATAGCTCGGCGGAGATGCTCAGCGCGGCGGCGCAGGCGCCGGGCAGCCATATTGTGGCGGTGCTGCTCAATCGTAATTACGGCCAGCATTCGGCAATTATGGCGGGTTTCAGCCACGTCAGCGGCGACCTGGTCATCACGCTGGATGCCGATTTGCAGAACCCGCGGAGGAGATCCCGCGCCTTGTGGCGACGGCACAGCAGGGCTATGACGTGGTGGGAACGGTGCGCCAGAACCGGCAGGATAGCTGGTTCCGCAAGCGCGCCTCGCGCCTGATTAACCATCTGATCCAGCGCACCACCGGCAAAGCGATGGCGATTACGGCTGTATGCTGCGCGCCTATCGCCGCCACATTGTCGATGCCATGCTGCACTGCCACGAACGCAGCACCTTTATCCCCATTCTGGCGAATACCTTTGCCCGCCGTGCCACCGAGATCCCGGTGCTGCACGCTGAACGCGAATTTGGTGATTCCAAATACAGCCTGATGCGGCTGATTAACCTGATGTACGACCTGATCACCTGCCTGACCACCACGCCGCTGCGCCTGCTGAGCGTCTTCGGTAGCGTGATTGCGCTGTCAGGTTTTGCTCTCTCCCTGCTGCTAATCCTGCTGCGCCTGTTCTCGGGCCGCAGTGGGCGGCAGAGGGGTATTTATGCTGTTTGCCGTGCTGTTTATCTTTATCGGCGCGCAGTTTGTTGGCATGGGACTGCTGGGTGAATACATCGGGCGTATTTATAACGATGTACGTGCCCGTCCCCGCTACTTTATTCAGCGCGTTGTCAGCCATGATGACGCCAACTCTTCACAGGATGAGAAATCATGAAAGCCGTCGTATTTGCCTACCATGACATTGGCTGCACGGGGATCCGTGCGCTGGCTGAAGCCGGATTCGCAATTGAAGCGATTTTCACTCACGCGGACAACGCCGCAGAGAATCATTTTTTTGGCTCGGTTGCGCGCACGGCGGCTCAGCTGGGTATTCCGGTGTATGCGCCGGAAGATGTGAATCACCCGCTGTGGGTGGACCGCATTAAGGGCATGAAGCCGCAGGCTATTTTCTCATTCCACTATCGCCACATGCTGAATGATGAAATTCTTCACTGTGCTGAGAAGGGGGCGTTTAATCTGCATGCTTCACTGCTGCCGAAATATCGCGGGCGCGCACCGTTAAACTGGGTGCTGGTCAACGGCGAACAGGAAACCGGCGTGACGCTGCACCGCATGGTGAAACGCGCCGATGCCGGTGCGATTATTGCCCAGCAAAAAGTGGTTATTGCCGCGGAAGACAATGCGCTGACGCTGCATCACAAGGTGTGCGAGGCGGCGAAACAGCTGCTGGAAAGCGCGCTGCCGGGGATCCAGCGCAATGATTTTGTCGAGCAGGCGCAGGACGAGACTCAGGCCACTTATGTTGGCCGCCGCACGCCGGAAGATGGGCGTATTGACTGGCAGCAGCCGGCGCAGACCGCCCACAATCTGGTGCGGGCGGTAACCGATCCGTGGCCTGGTGCATTCAGCTATGTTGGCGCGGGGAGATTTATCGTCTGGCAGTCAAAGGTGCGCAGCGATCTGCCTGGCGCCAAAGCGGGAACCGTGCTCTCCGTGGCGCCGTTTGTTGTCGCCTGCGGTAGCGGGGCGCTGGAGATTGTCACCGGGCAGAGCGAAAACGGCGTCTACATGCAGGGCAGCCAGCTGGCGCAGACGCTGGGCCTGGTCGAGGGCGCACTGCTACACAGCCAGCCGGTGGCGGCGGTGAAGCGCCGTACCCGCGTGCTGATCCTCGGAGTGAACGGTTTTATCGGCAATCACCTGACCGAGCGCCTGCTGCTGGACGATAACTTCGAGGTGTTCGGTCTGGATATTGGTTCCGACGCCATCAGCCGTTTCCTTGGCCATCCGCGCTTCCACTTTGTCGAAGGGGATATCAGCATTCACTCCGAGTGGATTGAGTATCATATTAAGAAGTGTGACGTGGTGCTGCCGCTGGTGGCCATTGCCACGCCGATTGAATATACCCGTAATCCGCTGCGGGTGTTTGAGCTGGACTTCGAAGAGAACCTGAAGATTATCCGCGACTGCGTGAAGTACAAAAGCGCATTATCTTCCCGTCGACCTCCGAAGTGTACGGCATGTGCACCGATACCACCTTCGATGAAGACAATTCCAATCTGGTAGTCGGGCCGATCAACAAGCAGCGCTGGATCTATTCGGTTTCCAAGCAGCTGCTGGACCGGGTTATCTGGGCTTATGGCGAGAAAGAGGGGCTGCGCTTCACGCTGTTCCGCCCGTTCAACTGGATGGGGCCGCGCCTGGATAACCTGAATGCGGCACGCATCGGCAGTTCGCGCGCCATCACTCAGCTGATCCTTAATCTGGTGGAGGGTTCACCGATCAAGCTGATCGACGGCGGTCGTCAGAAGCGCTGCTTCACCGATATCAGCGACGGCATCGAAGCGCTGTTCCTGATTATTGAGAACAAGCACCACAACTGTGATGGCCAGATCATTAACATCGGTAATCCGGTGAATGAGGCCAGCATCAAAGAGCTGGCGCAGCAGCTGCTGGAGAGCTTTGAACGCCATCCGCTGCGTCAGCAGTTCCCACCGTTTGCCGGTTTCCGCGAAGTGGAAAGTAGCAGCTACTATGGCAAGGGTTATCAGGACGTGGAGCACCGCAAGCCGTCGATTCGCAACGCGCAGCGCCTGCTGGGCTGGCAACCAACGGTGGCAATGACCCAGACCATTGATGCGACCCTGGACTTCTTCCTGCAAACCGTGGAGCCGGGAGAAAACGAAGCATGATCGACGTCGGGCTGCGCATCGATGTTGATACCTGGCGCGGCACCCGCGACGGCGTGCCGCGCCTGCTTGAGATCCTCGACCGCCAGCATACTCAGGCCAGTTTTTTTCTTCAGCGTCGGGCCGGATAATATGGGCCGCCACCTCTGGCGGCTGTTGAAAACCGCGCTTCCTGTGGAAAATGCTGCGCTCGAATGCGGCATCGCTGTACGGCTGGGACATCCTGCTGGCGGGGACGGCCTGGCCGGGGCGCCGCATCGGGCGAGGGCTGGAAAAAACGATCCGCGCCGCCGCGCGTCAGCACGAGATTGGCCTGCACGCCTGGGACCATTTTGCGTGGCAGACGTGGGCTGGGGTGTGGCCTGCGCAGAAGCTGACGCAGGAGATCCAGCGCGGCGTGGAGTGTCTGAGCGAGATTGTCGGCCAGCCGATCCGCTGCTCAGCGGTGGCGGGCTGGCGCGCGGATGAGCGCGTGCTGGTTGCCAAGCAGCCGTTTGATTTTGCCTACAACAGCGACTGTCGCGGCACGGCGCCCTTTCGCCCACTGCTGCCCGACGGCAGCGTGGGCACGGTACAGATCCCCGTCACGCTTCCTACCTGGGATGAGGTGATCGGTAGCGGGGTCACGCGTGAAGGTTACAATGCCTGGATCCTCGATTTAATCGCCAGCCAGCCGGGGGTGCCGGTCTACACCATCCATGCGGAAGTGGAAGGGATCGTGCTGAGCGAAATGTTTGCCGAACTGCTGGTGATGGCGCGGCGACGTGGGATCCGTTTCTGCCCGTTAAGCGAGCTGCTGCCTGCGGATTTGTTGCAGCTGCCGACGGGTAATCTGGTGCGGGGTAGTCTCCCCGGTCGTGAAGGTTGGCTGGGATGCCAGCAATAATCAGAGTGACCCCGGCATGAAATATCTGCGTTATGCGCTGCCGCTGTTTTGCTATGCCTTGTATTATCTCATTCCATTAGAGCTGCGCGCGCTGTGGCAGCCCGATGAGCTGCGCTACGCGGAAATCAGCCGTGAAATGCTGGCCAGCGGTAACTGGAGCGTGCCGCACTTCCTTGGTTTGCGCTATTTCGAAAACCGATAGCCGGATACTGGGTCAACAATCTCAGTCAATGGGTATTTGGCGGCAGTAATTTCTCAGTGCGTTTCGGTTCGGTGGTATCCATCACGCTCAGCGCGCTGCTGGTCTACTGGCTGGCGCGGCGTATAGGGCAACGGCGCGGCACGGCGCTGCTGGCTGCGGTGATTTTTCTTACCTGTTTTCTGGTGTATGCCATTGGCACTTATGCGGTGCTTGACCCGATGATCACCTTGTGGCTGGTGGCAGCGATGTGCAGCTTTTGGCTGGCGGCGGAAGCAGGCAGCAGCACGCGGCAAAAGGTACTGGGTTGGCTGCTGCTCGGGCTGGCCTGCGGCATGGGTTTTATGACCAAAGGCTTTCTGGCGCTGGCAGTGCCGGTAGTGGCGATTGTGCCGTGGGCGATCTGGCAGCGGCGGTTTAAGGAGCTGCTGCTGTACGGGCCGCTGGCGCTGGTCAGTGCGGCACTGATCTCCGCACCCTGGGCAGTCAGCATTGCGCGCCAGCAGCCGGATTTCTGGCACTACTTCTTCTGGGTGGAGCATATTCAGCGCTTTGCCGAGGAGGATGCGCAGCATAAGGCACCGTTCTGGTACTACATTCCGGTGCTGATCGCCGGTACGCTGCCGTGGCTCGGGCTGCTGCCGGGGGCTTTAGCCCGGGCATGGCGCGAAAGAAACAGCCATCAGGGATCGCTCTATCTGCTGTGCTGGGTGGTGATGCCGCTGCTGTTTTTCAGTCTCGCCAAAGGGAAGCTGCCAACCTATATTCTGCCGTGCTTCGCGCCGCTGGCGATCCTGCTGGCGCACCACGGCGTGCGGCTGGTTTCCGAGGGGGGGCGCGGCCTGAAAGCCAATGGCATCATCAATCTGACGTTCGGCGCGCTGCTGACGCTGACGGTGCTGCTGGTGCTGGCGCCGTGGGGGTTGATGCATCATCCGCTCTATCCTTATGCCGAACTGTTCAAGGCTCAGCTGGCCACGCTGGCGTTCCTGTTCTGGGCGGTGATGGGGATGATCACCCTGCTTGGCGGGGCGAAATTCTGGAAGCTGGCGGCGCTGTGTCCGCTGATGCTGGCACTGGTGGTCGGCGCGGCGATACCGGACAAGGTAATCTACTCCAAGCAGCCTCAGCCCTTTATTGCCAGCCTGATGCCTGAACTGACGCACAGTCGCTTTATCTTGGCGAATAATGTTGGCATGGCCTCGGCGCTGGCGTGGCAGCTTAAGCGCAGCGATATTCTGCTCTTCGACCAGCCGGGCGAGCTGGCGTACGGGGTGAGCTATGCCGACAGTCGTCAGCGCCTGGTCACCGCAGCGCAGTTTGCCCAGTGGCTGAGTGAGCATCGTCGCCAGGGCGAGGTGTCGCTGGTGATGAAGCTGTCGGACGATAAACGCCCGACGGACGATCGTATCCCGCAGCCCGATCGCAGCTTTCAGCACGGCAGAATGCTCTATTACCTGTATCTGCAGCAGCCATGAATATGCTGCTGATCCTCCTTGCCAGCCTGCTCAGCTGTGGCGGGCAGTTATGCCAGAAGCAGGCGACGGTGCAGCGCGCCGCACTCTGGCGCTGGCTGGCATTAAGCGTGCTGCTGCTGGGCCTGGCGATGCTGGTGTGGCTGCGCGTGCTGCAAACCACGCCGCTTGGCGTCGCTTACCCGATGCTGAGCCTGAATTTTATCTTTGTGACCCTTGCCGCCCGCTGGCTGTGGCATGAGGCCATTCCGCTGCGTCATGCGCTGGGGATTATCCTGATTGTTGCCGGGGTTGCGGTGATGGGGAGCTATACCTGATGGGCTGGCTGCTGGCGTATTGTAGCGTGCTGCTGGTCAGCGCGGCGCAGCTATTGCTGAAGTGGGCGATGGTGCGGCTGCCGGCGATCGGCGAGCCGTCGGCATTTTTCACGGTGCTGTTTAGTCTGGTCCCGGCGGTGCAGGCGCTGCTCGCCGGATTGCTGGCTTATGCACTGTCGATGCTGTGCTGGCTGCTGGCTTTGCAGCGCATAGCACTGAGCCGCGCCTATCCGCTACTCAGCCTGAGCTATCTGCTGGTGTGGGCCGCCGCGCTGTGGCTGCCGGGGCTAAACGAGGAGTTTGTCTGGGGCAAGCTGGCGGGCGGCGGTTTAATCCTCGCCGGGCTGCTATTGATCTGCTGGCCGCAGAAAAAAACGCGCTGACGATGCTATTATTCTCTCCATTCATTTTTTCAGAGTTTCAATAATCTATGACCACCACATCTCCTCTCCTGCAGGTCAGGGAGGTCTCTTTTGCGCTGCAGGAAAAATGCTGCTGGCGCCGCTTTCATTTGAGCTGCACAGCGGCGAGTTTCTCTGGCTAACCGGGCCGTCGGGCGCCGGAAAAAGTACGCTGTTAAAAATTATTGCCTCGCTGCTGGAACCGAGCGCCGGGGAAGTGCGCTTCAACGGTAAGCCGCTTGCGGACCTGAAGGTGGAAAGCTACCGCCAGCGTGTTTCATACGTGTTCCAGACGCCGCAGCTGTTTGGCAGCACGGTCTATGACAATCTGGCGCTGCCTTACCAGATTCGTCAGCGCTCTGCCGATCGTGCACGCATGATCGAGTGGCTATCCAGGGTCAATCTGGCGGCAGAGCTGCTGGACAAGCCAATTGACCAGCTATCGGGCGGTGAAAAACAGCGCGTGGCACTGCTGCGCAATCTGCAGTTTCCACCGGATATCCTGCTGCTGGATGAGATTACCAGCGCGCTGGATGAAGAGAATAAGCAGCGGGTGCAGCAGTTGATTGATCGGCAGGTAGAGCAGGGCTGTGCGGCGATCTGGATCAGCCACGATCCCCATGAAATCGGCGGCGAGCGGCGGGTGCTGCGGCTGGAGCCAGCAGTAAAAGGAGAGCAGCATGAACCAGCATAATATTACCAATGAGTCGCTGGCTCTGGCGCTGGTACTGGTGCTGATTGCCCTGCTGGTGAGTAAGAAAGAGCGGCTGGGGCTGGAGAAAGATATCGTCTGGAGCGTGGCGCGTGCCATCGTCCAGCTGGTGATTGTCGGCTACGTGCTGAAATATATCTTCGACCTGAACAACCGCTGGCTCACCATCCTGATGGTGCTGTTTATCTGCGTGAATGCCGCGCTCAATGCGAAGAAGAAACGCAGCCGGGCGATCGACCACGGGTTTGTTATCTCATTTATTGCGATTACGCTGGGCACCACGCTGACGCTGGCGATTCTGCTGCTCAGCGGCGCGATTGAGTTTATGCCGATGCAAGTGATCCCGATTAGCGGGATGATTGCCGGTAACGCGATGGTGGCGGTGGGGCTGTGCTTTAGCAATCTCAATCAGCGCTTCAGCGATAACCGGCAGAAAGTGGAGGAGATGCTCAGCCTGGGAGCAAGTGCCAAACTGGCTTCAGGGAGTATCGTGCGTGACAGCATTCGCGCCGCGATGATCCCCACCGTGGACGCCGCAAAAACGGTGGGGCTGGTCAGCCTGCCGGGAATGATGTCCGGGTTGATTTTTGCCGGGATTGATCCAGTGAAGGCGATTAAATATCAGATCATGGTGACGTTCATGCTGCTGGGAACGGCCAGCCTGTCGACCATTGTTGCCGGATATCTGGCCGCCCGCCGTTTCTATACCGCGCGCGTGCAGTTGAAATAATCCACTGAATTGATGACTGAATGCGGAGGGGCGACCGGAAACAAGGTCGACCCCTGAAGTATCCCCACAAACACTGATTTGAATATTATCGCGGGATGACAGATGCCCGGTTTCAGGAGGGAGGGCTGCTTTCCGCACCGGCATGAATACATCCCTGTAGCCTGGCTCACGGCCATCCCTGGCCGTGGGCCTGCTGCAATCAGCCCTCCCTCCTTGCACCCAAAGCCGCAGCGTCGCGGTTTAAAACCTACAGCGAGCACGATGCGAGTGGGGGATGAGCTTGGCCTGAGGTAAGCCGGACGTCACGCGGCAGGGATGCCGCGTGCCGAGGCCCGCAGGGAGCGTCTTTTGCCGTTCCGGCGTGCTCAGGCTGAGCTCAGACCGGTTAGCGGACGTTTAGCGAGGGAAGTCATTTCTGGGAATACCTCAGAGGTCGCCCCCTTTACGTAGTCATAACGGCGGACCCTCTGTTTCGGTCCGCCTGCTGCCTGCGAATTTTCGCTACATCAGAAGTTCACATTGGCGCTCAGACCACCAATAAATGCATCTTTCACGCCGCTGACGCCACCTGGAGAGGCAACGTACTGCAGGCTTGGGCGCAGATTTAGCCAGTTAGTGGCATGCACGTTGTAATACACCTCGTAGTTCCATTCGGAACCGTGCTGGATCGGCAGATAGGTTGGGCTGTTATAGTCGTTTTCGCCGTTGAATTCGTTGCTCTCTTTCTGCATTTTGCTGTAGTCACTGTTGACGTGAATACGCGCAGCGCCCAGGCCAATCTCATCCTGCGCGCGCGCAGCAAACGGCCCTTTCCAGGTAAATGAAACGGCCTGATAATTGTCGGTTTTCGACGTTTTGTGGTCATTCATGACCGCCTGAACCGTCACGCCCAGGCCACGATTGACATCGCCATCCGTTGCCGTCAACTGCTGCTGTAACAGCACGTAGCCGCCGTAAGCTTTGGCCTGATTACCGTAGCTGCCGTTGTGATAGCTGGCGTATTTATCCCCGTTAACCGAGGAGTAGTAACCGCCGATGCGATAGTTACCCGGCAGCTTGTCAGCGCCCACAGAGGTTTCCAGCCAAATTCGAACGGCACCAGATTCCCCAGGCTTGGGCTGCCATCCAGATAGAAACCGTTGCCGCGATCGTAGTTATTACGGTTCTGATTATAGAAGCCGACCTGGAAGAACATATCGTCCGGCAGGTTTAATTTAATGCGGCCGCCCCATTGCGAAAACCGGCCAGTTAAACCAGCGGTCACCGCGCCAGTTACCGGCCTGGCCGCTGCCGAATGCCAGGTTTTCAAATTTGCTGTCGAAAGAGCCAAAATCTTCCCCGACCGTCAGGCGCCCCGCTTTAACCTCCACCAGATGATTAAACAAGCCTTTGTTGATCCAGAACTGAGTCAGACGCCAGGTCTGCCCACGCCCCCAGACCTCTTCTACGGAAGAGAGGCCGCCAGTGCGCGGATCGTTGATATGCTGGGTCAGGTCGCGACCGTTACGGCTGGTGATAGTGGTCTGGAACTGGGTATCGTCCCAGTTAAGCAGCTTTTCCAGGTCGAGCGTGGTGCCAAATGCCCACTGGTCGGTGTAGCGTGCAGTCGTGGAGGTATTGTAGCCGCCGGCGAGATTGGCGGCCGACTCCATGGTGTAATTCACCTGGAAATCCACCCCGTCCTCTTTTAACTGGCTGCGATAACCGTCCCAGTCACCGAACATATATTGTGAGTCAACGCTCAGCGGAGCCATATCGGCGCAGGCCGCAGCAGACGCCATCAGCAGGGAACTGAGTAATACGGATTTTTTTAGATGCCGCTGGCAACACGCTTTTCTTTCATTATTCATGCCTTTTAAATTATCAAATCCGCTACGCGTACAATCATCCTGAAAGTGAGAAACCGTGCGGAATGTTGGGTGCTTAATGCTTAATAGGGTATTACCGCACAAAGTAACGCGGCGTTGTATATAACAGCATGTCAGGGAATTATCCCGATTATAGATTTGTGCTAAGTTCCATAAGTGAAAAAAGTTATTGTGTATGCGAATGATTTAATGTGTGAGGGGATGTATCAGGTGCGGGTTTTTAGAGTAACGGAATAGCCCGCCCGTTCGGAAGAACGAGCGGTAGTCTGGTCAGAAGTTAATGCCAGCGCCGATACCACCGACAAAACGCTGTGAATGCTCACTGACTGCACCGGGCTTAGTGCTCTGTTGCAGATTAGGGCGCAGGATGATGTGCGGTGTTAAACGGTAGTTGTAATACAGATGATAGTTGAAGCCTTCGCCGCGCATTAACGGTTGTGGTTTGGCGGCGCGATAATCTTCCGGCGGTGCGCTGGGCTGTTTGCTCGCGCTATTTGGCGCCTGGATGAGATAAGGTGCTGTTGGCGTAACCTGATATCGCAGTGCGTCATGTAATACATGCTCTGGCGCTGCAGCGGCCTGGGGGCCGATCAGCGCTGTGGCTACCGCGATAATGGCAATACCCTTTATCAGACGTGATGTTCTTTCCATGATTCACCTCTTGTTGTGTTTAGCGAATACAGGGTCCGCCACCAGTACAGCACAACAGCCTGCGCGCATTACTCTGTTTAATGCGCCGCGCGAGGTTTTCAGGATAGCGCCCATAAAAAAACGCCCGCGAAGGGGCGTTTGTTTCACAACGCGATGGGGTTAACGGCGGCCGAAGATCTTGGCAGCCAGGAAACCGACACCTGCAGCAATTACCAGTGAAACCAGCGGTGAATCCTGAGTTTTACTCTTCACACAGTCCAGCGCATCATCGATAGCGTAAGAGGCTCTTGCCGCCTGCTGGCGCGCTTTGCCCTTGAATTCATGCTCAGGCGAATCTACGGCTTTGCCAAACTCTTCCTGGCCTTTTCCAACAGCTTCTTGTGCTTTATCGTTCGCTTTATCAAACAGACTCATACTGCCTCCTTTGATGGCATGATTTCCTCAATCAGAACATTAAGCGTAGACCATCATCCGGAGTTTGCCGCTGCGGTTGTATGTAAAAATATGACTGTATGAGCGAAAGATTGACAAAAAAAAGGCGGACTCTGCGGTCCGCCCTGACTGTCAGTGATACCCTTCATCCGGCTTGATTTTGCCGCGGAACACGTAGTAGCTCCAGAAGGTGTACACCAGAATCACCGGGATAATCAGCAGACCACCGACCAGCATAAAGCCCTGGCTCTGCGGTGGCGATGCGGCATCCCAGATGGTGATGGTTGGCGGAATAATATTCGGCCAGACGCTGATGCCCAGCCCGGTAAAGCCGAGGAACACCAGCGCCAGCGTCAGCAGGAACGGCGTATAGTGCGCATGGCGCTTCAGCGCACGCAACAGGCCCCAGCTTGCCACCAGTACCAGCACCGGAACCGGCAGGAACCAGAACAGGTTTGGCAGGGTGAACCAGCGGTTCATGATGTCCGCATGCTGCAGCGGCGTCCAGATACTGACAATGGCTATCACCACCAGCAGACCCAGCAGCAGTGGCCTGGTCAGCGCGGTCATCTTGCGGTGCAGCTCATTCTCGGTCTTCATAATCAGCCAGGTGCTGCCCAGCAGCGCATAGGCCAGAACCAGGCCCACGCCGCAGAACAGAGAAAACGGCGTCAGCCACGCCAGCTCCGGGCCGCTATAAGTACGATTGGTCACTTCAAAGCCGTTGATGAACGCGCCGAGTACCACACCCTGGCTGAAGGTCGCCAGGAATGACCCACCGATAAAGGCTTTATCCCAGAATGGACGGTGCTCTTCAGTGGCCTTAAAGCGGAACTCAAACGCCACGCCGCGGAAAATCAGTCCGATCAGCATGATGGTCAGCGGAGCGGCCAGAGCGGAGGTGATGACCGAGTAAGCCAGCGGGAAGGCGCCATACAGAGCAGCGCCTCCGAGGATCAGCCAGGTTTCGTTGCCGTCCCAGACGGGCGCGACGGTGTTAACCATCATGTCGCGCTCAACCGGATCTTTATTGAACGGGAACAGGATACCGATGCCAAGGTCGAAACCATCCATGATGATGTACATCAGGGTGGAGAAAATGATGATCACAAACCAGATAATGGAGAGATCGATTCCCATCTTATTTTCCCTCTTCCGATGAATTAAGTTTTTCTTTCACGGCGGACAGCGGGCGTGAAGGGGTGTGGGAGGTGCCCGGACCGCCATCTGGCGTATGGTCGCCTTCGCCCGTCTCTGGGCCTTTCTTGATCAGATTGGCCAGATAGCTGTAGCCAACGCCGAATACCGCAAAATAGACCAGCAGGAAAGCAATCAGGCTGATGCTCATCTGCAGCGTGCTGTGTAGCGACACGGCATCACGAGTGCGCAGCAGGCCGTAGATGACCCACGGCTGACGACCCATTTCGGTGGTGATCCAGCCTGCGACCAGCGCAATCAGACCTGATGGCCCCATCAGCAGCACAACCACAGGAATGCACGCGAGGTATACAGACGCTGTCCGCGACGCATCCACAGGCTAACCACGCCCAACAGGATCATCAGCATGCCCAGCGCCACCATCACGCGGAATGACCAGAACACCACGGTGGAGTTCGGGCGGTCTTCTTTCGGGAAGCTTTTCAGCGCCGGAACCTGTTTATCCAGGCTGTGCGTCAGGATCAGACTGCCCAGATACGGAATTTCCACCGCGTATTTGGTGCGCTCTTCTTTCATATCCGGGATACCGAACAGGATCAGTGGGGTCGCTTCTCCCGGTGGGTTTTCCCAGTGCCCTTCAATCGCCGCGATTTTCGCCGGCTGATGTTCCAGAGTGTTCAGGCCGTGGGCATCACCAATCATTGCCTGAATAGGGGAGACAATCAGCGCCATCCACAGAGCCATTGACAGCATTTTGCGCACTGCTGGCGTGTCGTTTTTGCGCAGCAGGTGGTAAGCCGCAGAAGCGCCGACGAAGAACGCCGTTACCAGGAATGCCGCGACGGACATGTGCAGCAGGCGGTATGGGAAGGAGGGGTTGAAGACAATTTTCAACCAGTCCACCGGCACCACTATGCCATTTTGCAGCGCATAACCCTGCGGCGTCTGCATCCAGCTGTTGGACGCGAGGATCCAGAAGGTTGAGATAATCGTACCCAGCGCGACCATGCAGGTAGCAAAGAAGTGCAGGCCACGGCTGACACGGTTCCAGCCGAACAGCATCACGCCGAGGAAGCCAGCTTCAAGGAAGAACGCGGTAAGCACTTCGTAGGTCAGCAGCGGGCCGGTAATGCTGCCGGCAAACTGAGAAAACCCTGCCCAGTTAGTACCAAACTGATAGGCCATAACCAGACCGGAAACCACGCCCATACCGAAGTTAACGGCGAAGATTTTCGACCAGAAGTGATAGAGGTCGCGATAAACCTCATTTTTGCTTTTCAGCCACAGTCCTTCGAGCACCGCCAGAAAGCTGGCCAGCCCGATGGTGATGGCCGGGAAGAGAATGTGGAAGGCTACGGTGAAACCGAACTGTATCCTTGCCAGATGGAACGCATCTAATCCGAACATTGCTTACCTCGATCTAACATAAACTGCCTTTTATTTTTTTTACCCATTATTAACAAATAGACTACATTTGATAAAAATGTAGCGGTGCCAATTGGGGACTTCTCATCGAAGGTTTGATCGTAAGACCAAATCAGGTGAAGGAGTAGCAACAGTAATATTGATCTGACGTATAACAGTAATGGATATTACGAGAAATTGTTTCGTTAACAGGTTAAATCAGGGCGCTGGAATGTTAAGGCAAGATGGCGGGATGATCCCAATATGTGAAGAAACTGTAACTTTATGGCGGGGAAGCACTTTTTACCCTCGCAGGATGCATGTTTTCGCCGCGAAACTATGACGGGGCAGCGAATAGATTGCTTATAAACAAGTGGATTTTATATAACGATTAAGCCTGATGGACCGCCCTTAAGTATCAGTTCAGCACAATAACCCTCTGCTTTATCACTTATTATGACCCTGGTGTTGTAAAAATGTTATTAGTTAGCTAATTATTATATTCCTGCGCCGTCAGGCTTAAATCGCTCCCGCTTAATAATATCGTCACGTCACTTTCCCGCGACTTTTGACCGGCAAATGTTAAGGTTGTAATACATACAAATATTCATATTGAATCATTTTGTAACACTTTTAAGGCAGTTTACTGGCAAATGTTTGTTGGAAATCAAAAACGGTTACCCATGAACGTGCAGGGTGCTTTTGCTCTGTTTTCCCGTTAGGCAATATCGCAGGGGCGGGGCATGCCCCGCCCGATCCAGGCATGCCATAAACCTACGGCTAATACGCCACCATCGCCTGGGCGGCCATCACCTTTAAGCCGAAGGTTACTGCTTATTTTTAAACGATTAATGGGTGTTTTCCCCTGAAGACCGCACAGAAATAGCGCTCTTACGCGTTTAAATTAGCGGCAAATCAGATGCGGTGTATTGCTAACCGGGCCGCTTGCTACATATACTAGTTCATTGATATTTATTGGTTTTTTTACTAAAGCCAAATTTTTATGGTATATGAAGCAGCCTTTGGGGTAAACAGCAGTATGGAAAATGAACAGACAGAGCCCAGCAGCATTCCATTACTGGATCTTGCGGCGATCCCGCGCGATATCATGCTGCTGGGTAAGCGACTGGCCGATACCAAATATCAGATTGATATGCTGGGGAAAAAAGGCTGGGGTGAGCTGACCGCTAATCTGCACGGCCTGGAGGCGAGCGGGGAGTGGAACGGGCCGGATGATGCGCTGACCTTTTTCAGTAAAATTTTCCCCTTTGCCATTTTGCCGTCGGAAACCGAACCGCTGGGCGTGTTTCAGGTGCCGACCGAACGGGTGATTGGCCGCAGCTGGCGCTGGTGGCCGGAGCATCTGAGCGGCAATAGCGAAGAGAAGCTGCGTGAGCACCTTGCTAGCCCAGCCGCTGCGGAAAGCACCTCCTGGTACTTTATCTCGGCGCTGGCGCTACTGTTAGCCGTGCAGGGTCAGAGCCGGGTGAACTACTGCCGCATGCGCCATATTCCGCTGATTGCCGCCAGAGTGACTTATCTCTCTTACCCGCCGGCAGACCGCCTGAAGATCTATCATATGAATAAAGGCAAAATCCGTCAGAGCTGGGTAGTGCTCAACGACCGCTATCTGCAGGCGATTCAGTGGCCGCGTATTACGCTGCCTGCACTCAGCACCTATGGGGTGCACAGCGCAACATGGCCACACACCTTTCCAGCGCCCGATTCGGTGTTTGAAGCCCTGTACGATCCGCAGCCTGCAGAAGATTTTGTTGCCCCCTGCGTCGACCTTCAGGCGCTGCAAGAGAAGCTAGAGGCGGAGAAGCAGGCACAGCTGCAGGCCGCCAGACCGGTGAAAATGGCGCTCAGCGATATGGACATTGTCAATATCTGGCCGGTCAGCATGACGCTGATGTTCTTTTTCCTGCTGTCGCTGGTGGCGGCGGGCGTGACCGCCGGCAGCGGCGGGTTAGGGCTGGTGAGCCTGGTGATTTGTGGCATGTCGGGCAGCCTGCTGCTGTTTCTCGCCGCGCCGGTTTTCCTGGTCAGCCAGCGCTTACGCAGCCGCCGCAGAGAGGAGGATGAAGAGGGCGTCAATGAGGAGATCAAAAGTGGGGAGGTGCCTCCCTCGGTTCGATCGTAACGCTTGCGCTTTTGCGGCCAAAAAAAGCCCGCAGGTTATGCGGGCAATAATGCTTTGATTGTGGCTTTGCGATGAGTTGTCGCACTAAAATAATGGCACTATTTAACTAGAAATTATAAGCGTTTATACCGATCGATAGCAGATTATCGATCTAATAATCCGATTGGTTGGATAACCTGCTAATCGTGCGAAGCACCCCAGCTATTTTCTCTGTTAACCCATTCAGTGCGGCTGCTCAAATCCCGCTTCAATCATCTTTTCACGCATGGCGCTGGCGATCACCCGGTTTACCGCCAGTGACCGGATAAATCACGTTATTGACCACGTCATCGACATCATGTTCGTTAAATTCCTGCCGGGTGAGCTGTGCTCCGCCCTCATCATTAATCGCAATCGCGCCTTTAATATGGCCACCAGAATTCTGCGCGGTCAGACTGTAACGTCCCATACTGGTACTGATAGTGCTCATAAGGTCACCTCATCGCATTTTCAAAGAAAAGGGTGGCAAGTGAGTCCATAAAATAGCCTGGATAAGTTTAGCCACCCGCCTGCGACTTCTCCCTGGCGCCAGCGTAAAGAAGTGAAAGGCCGTGATCGCGATCGCGAAAATAGGGCGGCAGGATCACTCCGCAATGATCACACCGACGTCCAGCGTATTCAGTTCCTGACGGGCCGCGCTGGCAAGATGTGGATCGGTGATGATGCTGTCAAAACGCGTCAGCGGCAGCGCGAGAAACGTGGCAATCTTGTTGTATTTCGAACTGTCCGCCAGCAGGACGCGTTTGCTGCTAACCTCGTTCACCGCCCGCTTGACGGCAATTTTCTCTTCGTCAGGCGTGAAGATGCCCGCGCGGGTCCCCAGCAGGAAGCCGAGATAAAGGCGATATCAACCGACAGCCCGCGCAGAGACTGCGCAGCCGCATCGCCGACGCAGGAGCGGTTATCGCGGCACAGCGTGCCGCCGGTATGGATCATACGGCACTGGCTGGTATCGATAAGGAAATTGGCGATGACAAAATCGTTGGTGATCACCAGCAGGTCGTCACGCGCGCCCAGCTCCCGCGCCAGCGCCAGCGTCGTGGTCCCGGCATCCAGGTAGATGCAGCTGTTGCGGGGAATATGGCGCGCAGCGGCGGCACCGATAGCCTGTTTCTCCTGGCTGAACATGCTGGTTTTATCAAGGTGCGAAGGCTCGCTCGACAGGCGCTCGGTGGAACGTACGCCGCCGGAGACCAGCAGCACGGCACCCTGTTCCTCCAGCTTTTGCAGGTCGCGGCGGATGGTCATATGCGAGACGGCAAGGCGCTCGGTCAGCTCGGCGATGCTGACCACACCGCGCTCCTGTACCAGCGTGAGAATTTGTTGATGACGTTCAACCGGGATCATCGCGGCTCCTGAAATTAACGGTTTATCAGAGTGTAACGGAGCGCAGCGCGGCTCTGCACCACAATTTTTATCAAATTATCACGTTATTCCCTGCTGAGCATGATGCTATTCGCATTATCCTTTAGATAAGTCATTGAAATTAATTCTATTTTCCAGCGTGAGCGGATGAGTTAAAGATGTTAAGCGTTGTGAAATATGCGCTTTCTCTTGTTAATTAATGTGAGCGTGGTCACCAAATTATCACCATAAAGCGCCTATACTTCACACAACAAAACAAATAATCACCAAAATTAACACGGAGAGCGTATGTCAAACGCAACATCTATGTCGGTCTGTGTCGTTGGCCTCGGTTCTATGGGGATGGGTGCGGCGCAATCCTGTATTAAAGCTGGCCTGAAAACTTACGGCGTCGATCTCAACCCGACCGCGCTGCAAACCCTGCGCGACAGCGGTGCCGTGGCTGCCGAACCCCGCGCCGATAGCTTTGCCGCGCAGCTGGACGCCGTCGTGCTGCTGGTGGTGAATGCCGCACAGGTGAAGCAGATCCTGTTTAGCGAGAGCGGGCTGGCAGCAAAGCTGAAGCCGGGAACGGCGGTCATGGTCTCCTCGACCATCTCTTCTCAGGATGCGCTGGCGATTGAACAGCAGCTGGCGGCCCATCAGCTGATCATGCTGGATGCGCCGGTTTCCGGCGGAGCGGCTAAGGCAGCTAGCGGTGAGATGACGGTGATGGCCTCCGGTAGCGAGCAGGCGTTTACACTGCTGCAACCGGTGCTGGATGCGGTGGCGGGCAAGGTATATCGCATCGGCGCGGAAATCGGCCTCGGCTCGACCGTGAAAATTATCCATCAGCTGCTGGCAGGCGTGCATATCGCTGCCGGGGCTGAAGCGATGGCGCTCGCCGCCCGGGCCGGTATCCCGCTCGATACCATGTATGACGTGGTGACTAACGCGGCGGGTAACTCCTGGATGTTTGAAAACCGCATGCGCCACGTGGTTGATGGCGACTACTCGCCAAAATCGGCGGTCGACATCTTTGTGAAAGATCTTGGCCTGGTTGCCGATACCGCCAAAGCACTGCACTTCCCGCTGCCGCTGGCCTCCACCGCTTTTAATATGTTCACCTCCGCCAGCAACGCAGGCTATGGCCGTGAAGATGACAGCGCGGTGATCAAAATTTTCAGCGGCATTACGTTGCCGGGTAAAAAGGAGCAGGAATAATGCGTCTTGGTGTGATTGCAGATGATTTTACCGGGGCGACCGATATCGCCAGCTTCCTGGTGCAGAACGGCATGTCCACCGTACAGGTGAATGGCGTGCCTGCTGAGGCGCTGGAGCTGAACGCCGATGCGATTGTGGTCAGCCTGAAGTCGCGCTCCTGTGCGCCTGAAAAAGCGGTGGCAGATTCTCTCCAGGCGTTGCAGTGGCTACAGCAGCAGGGCTGCGAGCGCTTCTATTTTAAATACTGCTCCACCTTCGACAGCACCGCCCAGGGCAATATTGGCCCGGTGACCGATGCGCTGCTGGATGCGCTGGGTGAATCGCAAACCATTATCTCCCCGTCGCTGCCGGTCAATGGCCGCACGGTGTATCAGGGGCATCTGTTCGTGATGGACCAGCTGCTGTCCGATTCCGGCATGCGCCACCATCCGGTAACGCCGATGACCGACAGTAATCTGCTGCGCCTGATGGAAGCGCAGAGTCGCGGTAAGGCAGGACTGGTTGCCAGCCCGACGCTGGATCGCGGGGCCGCTGCCGTGCGCGCAGCGCTGAGCGCGCTGCAAGAGCAGGGTGTGCGCTACGTGGTGCTGGATGCGCTGAATGAACAGCATCTGCTGACCCAGGGCGAAGCGCTGCGCGACATGCGGCTGGTCACCGGCGGTTCCGGGCTGGCAATCGGCCTGGCGCGTCAGTGGGCCAACGCAGCGCACGACAGCGCTCAGGCTCAGGCCGCTGGTGCGCCGCAGGGCGAGCGTGCCGTGGTGCTCTCTGGCTCCTGCTCAACCATGACTAACCGCCAGGTAGCGCGCTAATCGCCAGCAGGCTGCGGCGCAGGCGTGGATGTTGAACGTGCGCTCAACCAGCGGGATGAGTATGCCATCGCGCTATGCGACTGGGTGGCTGAGCATGAAACTGACGCGCTGGCCCCGCTGCTTTTTGCCACCGCCGAACCGCAAGTGCTGCAGCGTATTCAGCAGCAGTACGGCGCCCAGCACAGCAGCGAAGCGATTGAACAGCTGTTGCTGCCGTGGTGCGCGAACTGCAGCAGCGAGGCTGGCAGCGCTTTATCGTCGCAGGGGGCGAGACCTCCGGCGTGGTGGCACAGACGCTGGGCATTCATGCCTTCCATATTGGCCCGGCCATCTCTCCTGGCGTTCCCTGGGTGCGCGGCGTCGGGCAGCCGGTTTCGCTGGCGCTCAAATCCGGTAATTTCGGCGATGAAAACTTTTTTGCCCGCGCACAGACGGAGTTCACAGTATGACAGAGCAACAGGCACGTGAAGAGATGGTGCGATTAGGCGCCTCGTTTTTCCAACGCGGTTATGCCACCGGCTCGGCAGGTAATTTATCGATGCGTCTGGAAGATGGCACCCTGCTGGCGACGCCGACCGGGTCCTGTCTTGGCGAACTGGTCGCCGATCGCTTATCAAAAGTGACGCCGGAAGGGGAGTGGATAGGTGGGGATAAACCCTCGAAAGAGATCAGCTTCCACCGGGCTATCTACCTCAACAACCC
Source organism: Avena atlantica (assembly GCA_910589765.1). NCBI lineage: Eukaryota > Viridiplantae > Streptophyta > Magnoliopsida > Poales > Poaceae > Avena > Avena atlantica. The sequence goes on along the minus strand of CAJUWN010001535.1, from coordinate 1,247,017 downwards.
GCAAGCCGGGGCGATTGTGCATCTGCACTGCCTCTACCTGACCGCGCTCTCCTGCCTGGAAGGGTTGGATACCCAGAACTGCATTCGCCCGTTCACGCCGTATGTGGTGATGCGCGTCGGCGATGTGCCGGTGGTGCCCTATTACCGTCCGGGCGATGCACGGCTGGGAGAGGATCTCGCGAAACTGGCTCCGCACTATAAGGCATTCCTGCTGGCTAACCACGGCCCGGTGGTGGTGGGGAAAACCCTGCGCGAAGCGGCAGATAATACCGAAGAGCTGGAAGAGACTGCCCGGCTGATCTTTACCCTGGGCGACCGCCCGATTCGATATCTCAACGATGCCGAAGTGGCTGAATTACGGAGCTGAACATGCCTAAGTTTGCTGCTAACCTCTCGACCCTGTTTAACGAAGTTCCCTTTATGGAGCGCTTCGACGCCGCGGCGCAGGCCGGTTTTCGTGGGGTGGAGTTTCTGTTTCCCTATGAGTATGACGCTGCGCAGCTGAAGCAGGCGTTATCGCGCAATCAGCTTGAGCTGGTGCTGTTTAATACCGCACCGGGCAACACTGCCGCCGGGGAGTGGGGCGTTTCCGCCATCCCGGGGCGTGAAGAAGATGCGCGTCGCGATATCGATAACGCGCTGGAGTACGCGCTGGCGCTTGACTGTCGCCAGGTGCATATCATGGCGGCAGTGGTGCCGGAGGGGGGCGATCGCCAGGCGTACTGCCGCACCTTTATCGACAACGTGCGCTATGCCGCCGATAAGTTTGCTCCGCACGGCGTGCGCATTCTGCTGGAAGCGTTAAATCCCCAAACCAAGCCGGGCTATCTCTACTCAAGCCAGTATCAGGTGCTGGAGATGGTGAAGCGCATCGACCGGCCTGGCGTGTACAGCCAGCTCGATCTGTTCCACGCGCAGCGGGTGGACGGCAATTTAAGCCACCTGATCACCGCGTTTGCCGGGCAGTATCAGCATATTCAGATCGCCTCTGCCCCGGATCGTCACGAGCCGGATGAAGGCGAGATCAATTATCCCTGGCTGTTCGATCTGCTGGACAGCAGCGGGTATCAGGGCTGGATCGGCTGCGAATATTTCCCACGAACCACCACGCTGGAAGGACTGGGCTGGTTCTCAGCCTATAAATAAGCGGACGTTTAGCTAAACGCTGCGTGTTTATGACGCGCAGCGCTGAAATCTTGCGGCCTGAATCCGGCGGCAATATAACGATAATGAGGTCTGAAAGATGTCCACCGCCCTGCTCTTAACCATTGCTGTGGCCAGCGTGCTGATACTGCTGCTGCTGGTGATTAAAATAAAGATCCACCCGTTTGTCGCTCTGCTGGTTGTCAGCCTGATGGTGGCGATGGCTACCGGCATCCCGGCAGATAATATTATGAAAGTGATCGTCTCAGGAATGGGCGGTCTGCTGGGGTCCATCACCATCATTATTGTGCTGGGGGCGATGCTCGGCGCAATTATTGAAGCCTCCGGCGGAGCAGAATCGCTGGCGCAGCGCTTTACCCATACGCTGGGGATTAAACGCACCGTCGCGGCGCTCACCATGGCAGCGTTTATTCTGGGTATTCCGGTCTTTTTTGAAGTCGGCTTTATTATTGTTATTCCACTGATCTACGGTTTTACCAAAGTGGCCCGCGTCTCGCCGCTGAAGTATGGCCTGCCAATGGCGGGCGTGATGCTGACCGTTCATGTGGCGCTGCCGACTCACCCCGGCGCTGCGGCCGCGGCCGGACTGCTGGGGACCGACATGGGCTGGCTGATGCTGCTGGGGATTGCGATATCGATCCCGGTGGGCGTGGTGGGGTACTTCGTGGCGAAAGCGATGAACCGCCGTCAGTATCATCTGTCGCTCAGCGTGCTGGAGCAGCTGCAGCTGGCAAAACCGGAAAACAGCCCGCGCCAGAACCAGGAGAAGCCGCCAGGCGCGCTGCTGATCTCTTCGCTGATTGTCGTGCCGATTGTGCTGATCGTGGTCGGGACGCTGGCGCATACCGTGCTGCCGGAAGGCAATACGCTGCGCCAGCTGTTAACCCTGATCGGTACGCCAGCGATTGCGCTGCTGATTGCGCTGGCGCTATCGGCCTGGCTGCTCGGTCTGCGCCGTGGCTGGAGCCGTGACAAGCTGAGCGATATGCTGGACCGCGCGATCCCCAGCTCTGCCGGAGTGATCCTGGTGGCGGGCGCCGGTGGGGCATTCGGTAAGGTGCTGGTGGAGTCCGGGGTGGGTAAAGCGCTGGCGCTGTCGCTGGAAACCATTCATCTGCCGCTGATCCCCGCTGCGTTTATTCTGTCGCTGGCGCTGCGCGCTTCGCAGGGGTCCGCGACCGTGGCGATCCTCACCACCAGCGGTCTGCTGACCCAGGCGGTAGCGGGCATTAGCGACATTCAGCTGGTGCTTGTCACGCTCTCGGCCTGCTTTGGTGCGCTGGGCCTGTCGCACGTCAATGATGCCGGCTTCTGGGTGGTGACGCGCTATCTCGGCCTGTCCGTGGCCGACGGTCTGAAAACCTGGACCGTGCTGACTACCGCGATGGGGCTGACCGGTTTTGTGCTGGTGTGGCTGCTGTCAGCGCTGCTGTAACAGCGGGTAACATCGCAAACCAGGCGAATCAGTTATCTTCTTCTATACTCAAGTCACTACAACGTAGTGACTTTTTTTTACATTAGAGGGCATGGAATGAAAATTATCCTTTGGATTATTGCGATCATCTTTATCGTTGGCTTATTAACAGTGACGGGCGTGTTTAAGTTGATATTCTAAGATTACGTTCTGGCAGCCTGAAGAGTCACTCATTCGGGCTGCCTGTAATTGTATGTTTTGAAATTATAACCACGATTTTGAAATGTAATTTATTATTTATTTTATTGGTTTGTTATTTCCTGAGGTGTCGTTTGACGATTCCTGCGCATAATATCAATGCCGCTTCAATATCACCCTTTCACTACATTAAATATAAAACCCAACAGATATACTCGCACTTCTCAAATGAAAATGCGGGAAATGCTATGAGCATGAATGAAGAGCAGCTGTTATCAGATGAAGCCAGGTACTGTTCGCACGGTGATACCGTCCACTATGTTAATCCCCCCAAAATCTTTGAACGCTGCCAGGGCAGTTATCTGTTTGATGCCCAGGGAACCCCTTATCTGGACCTGCAGATGTGGTACTCCGCCGTCAATTTCGGCTATGCCAATCCCCGTCTCGACAACGCGCTGAAAAAACAGATCGATGTTCTGCCTCAGCTGGCGAGCCAGTATCTGCACCCGACAAAAATTCAGCTGTCGAAGGTAATTGCTCAGGATATGGAGCGCAAATTTGGCCTGCCGGGCCGGGTGCATTTTAACGTGGGCGGGTCGCAGTCCGTTGATGATTCGCTGAAGCTGGTGCGCAATTTTACCCACGGCAAAAGCCGGATGTTTGCTTTTGAAGGCGGCTATCACGGGCGTACGCTCGGCGCTTCTGCCATCACCTCCAGCTATCGTTACCGTCGCCGCTTCGGCCACTTTGGTGAACGCGCCCAGTTTATTCCCTTTCCCTATCCCTTCCGCCGTCAAAGAGGGATGACGGCGGAAGAGTATGCCGAGAAGCTGGTGGCCGATTTTGCCCGCCTGTTTGAAAATGAGTATCACGGCGTCTGGGACCCCAGGGTGCGCGAAGCGGAATTTGCGGCTTTTTATATTGAGCCGATTCAGGGCACGGGCGGTTACGTTATTCCACCGCGCAATTTCTTCCCGGCGCTGAAAAAAGTGCTGGATGAGCACGGTATTTTGCTGGTGGTGGATGAGATCCAGATGGGCTTTTACCGCACCGGTAAACTGTGGTCGGTTGAACACTTTGGTATAACGCCGGACGTGCTGATCTTCGGCAAAGCGCTGACCAACGGACTGAACCCGCTCGCCGGAATTTGGGCACGCGAAGAGATGATCAATCCGCAGATCTTCCCGGTGGGTTCCACCCACTCCACCTTTGCCTCTAATCCGCTGGGAACGGCGGTGGGGCTGGAAGTGATGCAGATGCTGGCCGAGAAGGATTATGAAAAGCAGGTATCAGAAAAAGGCGCTTATTTCCTGGAGGGGCTCAAAACCCTGCAGCGCCAGCATAAAGAGATCGGTGATGTCGATGGTCTTGGCTTGGCCCTGCGCGCCGAGCTGTGCCAGGCCGATGGCTTTACCCCGGATAAAGCGCTGCTCGACAAAATGGTGGATATTGGTCTCTCCGGCACGCTGGAGTACCAGGGGCAGAAAACCGGACTGGTGCTGGATGTCGGCGGCTACTATAAAAATGTCATCACCTTCGCACCCTCACTGGAAATCAGTCGGGCGGAGATTGACCAGGCCATAACGCTGCTCGACCAGGCATTGACCCGCGCCAAACAGCAGCGCTAATCCTGCTTTATTTCCGTTGTTGAGGTGCCATCTGGCGCCTCTTTTTATGCTGACTGAGCCACCGTTTCCCCTTTCGCCAGGCAGAGTACGCCGGCGAGAATCAACAGGCCGCCAAGGGCTTTGACCAGCGTTAACGCATCATCGAACAGCCAGACGGAAACCAGCGTCACGCTGAGGATCTCAAGGTGCGAGGCGGCAAACGCCGGGCCGAGTGGGGCAGACCTCAGCAAATTCATCCAGGTAAAGAATGCCCCGGCATAGCCGAGCAGCGCAGCGTAAATCCATAGCTGGCTAAATATGCGTAACAGCCATGCCGCATCCAGCGTCAGTGGGGCCGCGTGAAGTGCGGCAAGCTTAAAACTGACCTGCGCCAGCGTATCGAACATCAGTAGCGTCAGAAAACCGACCAGGTAAAACTTTTTCATCAGCCGAGCCCTACGATAATAACGCCCAGTGAAATCAACAGCATGCCGGCCAGCCGCCAGCGGGTAAGACGTTCGTTAAAGCACCAGCGGGCTGCCAGCATGATCGCTACCACGTTAATCGATGCCAGCAGCACGGCCTGCGACAGCGCGACCCGCGAGAGAAATGCCAGCCACAGCAGAAACTGGACTGCGTAACTGACAAAGCCCAGCCAGACCCAGGGGCGGGCCAGCATATAACGCCACGGCTGCGTGCCTGAACTGTGGGCGCTGCTTAGCGCTGCGGTCTTAAAGGCGAGCTGCCCGCAGCAGTCGAGCAGGGTAGTCAGTAGCCACAGCAGCAGCGTCAGGCGGCTCATTGCAGCAGGCGGTCGTCATCTACCGCAGGTCGGGGAGTGCCGTCAGGAGATGAGAAGTGATTGATAAAAGCGATGGAACGCTGAAAAAGCTCATGGCGATCGTTATCAATAGTGATCATATGGTAGCTATTGGCCAGCAGCACCAGTTCTGCAGGGCCACTCACGCTGTCGCGCACCAGTTCCGCATTGCGCCGGTGGGAAATATCATCTTCGCTGGCGTGCAGGATCAGGCAGGGTGAAGTGGTGCAGTGCAGCCTGAGACGCACCGTGCGCGACAGCACGATCATTTCATTCAGCGATGCCCACGGGGTACCCCGAAGCCCGGCGGCGGCGCTGTTACCGCTCAACATCTTTGCCGCAATTTTTTTACGCAGGCGTTCATTACGAATGCCGTAGGGGGGCTGTTCATCAACGCAACGGCAGCTGCCTATTTTCAGTCGTGCGGCCAACTGCAGTAGCCAGGGGCCGACAATACGTTTTAGCGCTGGGACGCTCCAGCCATCTCCGCGAAAGGTAACGGCATAAACCAGCACACCGTCAACCCGGCTGGGATAGTCAGAGGCGTACTTTAGCGCCAGCAATGCGCCCATTGACAGCCCCGCAACAAACAGCGTACTGACCTGCTGGCGCAAGCGATCCGCCCCGTCGATCACGCTCTGATACCAGTCCTGCCAGCGCGTGGCGACCAGGTCTTCAACCGTGCCACAATGCCCGGCCAGCTGGAGGGCATAGACGGTAAAACCGGCGCGATTAAACGCTCTCGCTGCGCCGCGCATTTCGGTCGGCGTTCCGGTTAAGCCATGAATCAACAATACCCCCTGGCTGCCCCCGGGTAGCCAATAGTCATATTTCATGAAGATGCCTGCGGGCGAGTGAGCAGAGCCTCAAGATAGGTTTGAGCCTCGCTGAAATCATGGAATGGGGTGAAGGGAAGAGCGGCTCGTTGGCACTCGGCGATCAGGCTGCTTTTGGCCAGCACATGGCTGGCCTTAGCGGCGACGCAGAAATCAGAGCGCCCATCGCCGATCGTCAGTAGATGCTGTCTGGACAGACGCCTGACAAGGGCGCACTTGCAGGTACCGCTGGCCTGGCTGCACAGTGGGTCAGAATAGGGTGAGCTTAACCGCCAGCGCCGCTGCGCAATCTGCTGCAAGCGGTTGGCGAAAATGGGCACCCCGGAAATCCGCTCCCTGCGCAGCAGATACGCGATGGCATAATCCAACCCGTCACTGACAATATAAAGAGGAACATGGTTTAAGCGTGACCAGCGCGCGAAAGCCGCGAAATGAGGATCGAGCTCGATATTATCCAGACAGCTTTCCAGCTGCTGGCGCGATGCATCCAGCAGGGCGACTTGCCCACTCAGACAGGCGAGAGAGCCAATTTCCCCTTGCATCCATCGCTCTTCAAGCTGCTGCCATCCCGGCATACCAAACTGCGCCATCAGCGTGTCAGTCACGTCCTGGCCGCTAATTGTGCCGTCAAAATCGCAAAAAACAGTCCAGCAGGCGTGGCTGCCGGGAAGGATTATTTCGGGAAGCGTCATTGATTTACCCGCAACTTAATTTGATAACTGATTACGCTATATCAGGAGTAAGTTTCCTGATAACTGACCATCTGGCCTGGAGGCCTGGTTTGATGAAGGAAATAACCTCTTCATTTGTCATCCTTAACGCCGTAATTGTCCGCAGCGGTTATTCTTTGGTTTGCATGGGCAGAGTAAGTCAGCGGATATCAACGGGGGGTAAATCGCGATGAGAGATAATAGGGAGTAGCAGGAAGAGATAAAGAATAATAATGGTGAAAGGCGTTCACCATGAGCCGCTGCGGGGTGAGAAAATTTTCAGGTTTTATCAGGATGATGGTAGACAGGTGTGTCATCACCGTAGGTGGCCGGCCAGGTTGAAGAAACTTCCCTAAAATTGATACGTATATCTCGCGCGTTTAGCTGCTTGTGACAAAGCGCGCAGATAGCACCGTGGGGTTTATCGAATTCATCGCCGGCGGTTGTAAAAATAAACTTACGACACCCGCATCTGCCACACCTTAGCATTATTGACACCTCACCGTTCCCAGTCCCGTGGTTGGTAAGAATTATCTTATCAAAAAAAACGCAGAGATCTATAAATAAAATTAATTGATTTAGTAAAATCCCTTAAATGCATAACTCATTGAATTAAATAATTTAAACTGATTTTTCTCGACATTATAGATTGTTAAATGATAAAAGTTATCAACTATGATGGCCTTTTGATGATTTCAGTCAATTTTGTTTACATAATGCTTAAAACAAAGTGTAAAGACAGAGCTAAGCTAGTACTGGCGTGATAATCGGAATATGTTTCCTGATAATTGCGAAAATTCCTGGAGTTATAACTCTGCGGGCAGATTCTTTTTTATTCAACCATATCAATAGTTTTGCTCACTGAGTGAATAAAAATTCATTTTCATCACTCTCTTAATAAGTTAGTGATTAATGGAGTGTTTAGGTGAGTTTGATATAATCATTTCCACAAGCATTGATTATTTTCGGTCGACATTTTTTGACCTTTTCAGGATGCCGTAAGATAGCGCCATCCAGGGAGCAGTGAAATTTAGTATGAAAATCAAAACGATTATATCCCTTTCCGCGCTGGTCGCCGGGATAGGGCTTCAGGCTGCACAGGCCGCGACTCTGGTAGATGGCATTTCTGATACCTGGCAGGCATTTAGTGATAACGTCAGCGAAACGTGGAACGACCCGCAGACGGTCGATCTCTATGTCCCGGCTATCACATGGCATAACCGCTGGACTTATGACAAAGAGAAAACGGATAAGTACAACGAACGCCCGTGGGGTGCCGGGGGCGGGATCTCCCATTATGATGAAAAGGGTAACTGGAACGGCATCTATCTGATGGCGTTTAAAGACTCCTTCAATAAGTGGGAGCCGATTGGTGGCTATGGCTGGGAGAAAACCTGGCGACCACTGAACGATCGCGATTTTCATCTTGGCCTTGGTTATACCGCCGGGGTGACGATGCGTGACAACTGGAACTATATTCCCATCCCATTAGTGCTGCCATTAGCCTCGGTGGGATATGGACCCGCAACTTTCCAGATGACTTATATTCCGGGTACTTACAATAACGGTAACGTCTATTTCGCCTGGCTGCGCTGGCAGTTTTGATGGCGCCAGGCCTGTCATCAAAATGACATAGGGTAAAAAAAAGTCGATATTTATCACTTTTTCGTCGTCGGCTACTGGACAAAAGCCTTCGCAATTGCTGTACTAACCCTCGACACAGTTTAGTGTCCATTTTTCATGTAAAGGTAATATAGATGTCTAAGATCAAAGGTAGCGTTAAGTGGTTTAATGAGTCCAAGGGATTCGGTTTCATTACTCCTGAAGATGGTAGCAAAGATGTGTTCGTTCACTTCTCTGCCATCCAGAGCAACGGTTTCAAAACTCTGGCAGAAGGTCAGCGCGTAGAGTTCGAAATCACCAACGGCGCCAAAGGCCCATCTGCTGCTAACGTTGCCGCTATTTAAGTTATCAGACAGAATTCTTAAAACCCGCCTGAAGGCGGGTTTTTTTTTCGCCTGCAGATCGCTAGCTGAGATACTGTACCAGCCAGGCGAGCGTTGCGGCACAGGCCAGAGTGAAGGCAAGTAGTTCGTTTTTACTGCGCGGAAGCCAGTTCATCATTATCCCCTCGGATGGCTGAATGATAACCAGTGTGGCGAAACAGTATTAAGGAAACATTAACGCTCGCCCTCATCGTTAATGAGTAAGCTAAATCTTACATTAATCAGCTTCTGTAACATTACCGTGTGATCTGTCTCCTTGCAGGGATCGCTGCGCTAAGGCTATAAACATAAGCAGAGATGTTGACTGCTAACCTTTGCTGCTGGCTGACTTCGGAGAATGAGTAATGAATATTCGTCTGGCTGAATCGAGAGATGCATTTGCCCTCAGCGCTCTGTTAGCGGAACTGGGATATGCCGATACCGCGCCGTTCATTGAACGGCGTCTTGCCCAACTGATGGCGGATGATACAGAGAGGCTGCTAATGGCCGAGCAGGGTAATACGGTGCTGGGGTTCCTCTCGCTGCATTTTATCCCACAGCTGGCGCTGGCTGGAGATTTTGCGCGCATCAGCTACTTCTGTATTGCCGAAGGAGAGCGTAGCAAAGGGGCCGGGCAGCAGCTGTTGCAGCACGCTGAACGGCTGGCCGCCGAGCGCGGCTGCGACCGTATGGAAGTCCACTGTCACCAGCGCCGCGAAAAGGCCAATGCTTTTTATGCGCGCGAGGGTTATGAAGAGTCCCCGCGCTATCACATCAAAGATCTGACCTGATCGCCCCCGGCTCGCGACCGCTGGCAATCAGCAGCGCGTCGGCAACTTCGTCTACCAGATGTTCAGGCAGCATGGAGGTACTGACGCGCACAAACTGCCCGCTGCCGCTGCGGCAGCGCTCCCCTGGCAGCACGGCAATGCCCCTGGCGGCCAGGGTGATCATCGCAAACTGCTCCGACTGCACCGGCAGATAAATACTTAACCCGTCCCGATCCGGCAGCGCCACGCCGCGCAGGATCAGGGCGGAGAGCAGGCGCTGCCGCCGCTGACGATACACTTCCCGCGCCTGCGCGATACTCTTTTGAACTCCCTCGTCAGCCAGCATCCATGCTACGCTCTGCTGTAGAATGCGGCTGGTCCAGCTGGCACCGAAGTTGCGCCATGACCGAATGCGCTTCACCAGCGCTTCCGGCCCCGAAAGCACGCCAAGCCGCAGATCGGGGCCATACGCTTTAGAGAATGAACGCACGTGCAGCGTGCGCTCGGGGAAGAAACGCCCCAGGCTCCACAGCGGATGCGCTGACAGTGCGCCGATACCGTCATCTTCAACAATCCACGGCGTTGTGCTGCTCAGCACCGCTGCCAGCTCATTGCTGCGCGCTTCGCTGAGCGTATGGCCGGTGGCGGAGTGGGTGCGCGGCTGGTAAATAATGGCGACCGGGCGCTGGCGCAGCAGCAGGCTTAGCGGGCCGGGCAGCGGCCCTTGCTCATCGCAGGCCAGCGGCAGAACTTCCGCCCCGACATTATCCAGCATATCCAACAGGCGCGTGGCAGTCGGATCTTCGATCACCACTTTATCGCCGGGTGAAAACAGCGTCTGCATAATGCAGTTCATCGCATCATAGCCCCCGTCGGTTGCCAGAAAGGCTTCGGCGACAAAAGGCCAGTCGCCCTGCACGGCGGCCAGCAGGGCCGGGGCGATCGCCTCGCGCTGATAGCTGTTGAGATTGGGCGCCAGGATCCCCTGCTGCATGGCGCATCTGAGATCGGGAAGCAGGTCAGGGTCGGGGGAAGCCATCGCCAGATCGGCTTTGATCTGGCTGCCGTAGTGACCAATTTTTTCAAAGCGCACCGGCGTGGCGTGACCTGATCGCCACATACCCACACTCCGCTGCGGCCTTTACCGGCAATGACCTTATGGCGCTTTAACTCTCCCCATGCGGCGGAGACCGTGGCCGGACTGACGCCGAGCTTCTCTGCCAGATCGCGCACCGCCGGCAGCTGGGTGCCAATCGGGATCTCACCTTCACGGATCAGCCGTGCAGTCGTCGCGGTGATCCCTTTCACCGAAGCCTCTTCAATGCGGGCACTCAACCAGTTCACATCCAGCAGCGTGGTCATAAGAAATCCATTTGTTCAGTAACAAAGAAAACATTGTACAGATAATATTATCGATCTAGTATCAAATTCAAGCAGGTATTGGTGTTTTTTTAAACGCGGCAGGGCTGCGCTAAACCGGAGAGATTGCACATGGTGACCATCAGGCTGGCGGTACGCGACTGGGACTATTTTACGCCGCTGGCGCTGGGGGATATTCGCCCTCAGGGATTTAAGCTGGAGGTGCATCGCGTTGCGACGCTGGTCGGCGATCTGGCAAACAGCGAGCAGTACGACGCGGCGGAGGTCTCTTTCAGTCGCTTTGCTCAGGCCCGTGCGCGCGGGGATTTCAGCCTGCTGGCGGTGCCCCATTTCCTGATGCGCGGTTTCCGCCAGCGCTGCATTATCACCACCGCTGACAGCCCGCTGACCTCCCTGGACCAGCTGAAAGGCAGGAAATCGGTCTCACCGGCTGGCAGGATTCGGGCAACACCTGGACGCGCACGCTGCTGCGTGAAGCCGGAGTCGAAATCGATGATGCTTACTGGTTTGTCGGCCGCCTGACGGAGGACCATCCGATCGTCGATCGCCTGAATGGTTTTGGTCGCCCAGGCCGGATAGAGGCCGCGCCGGGAGAGCACCCGCTGATCGACCTGCTGCGCGCCGGTGAGCTGGATGCGGTGTTTACGCCTTTTATGCCGGAGGGCTTTTTCCTGCCGGATTCCGGGTTACGTCAGCTGCAAACCGACTTTCGCCAGGCCGAGCTGGAGTACTTTCAGCGCTGCGGTTATATCCCCGGCATTCATCTGCTGGCGCTGAAAGCCGGGCTGGAAGAGCGCCACCCGGGTATCGCCAGCGAACTCAGTGCCCTGATTGATGAATCTGCCCGCGTCTGGCAGCAGAAGCGCGAGAAGTATGCCGACACGACCCCGTGGCTGCTCGACGATTTGCGGCGCACCGCGCAGGATTTACCTGCCGGCTGGAATGCCAACGGCTTCCAGGCTAATAAGAAGATGATTAACGATTTCTGCCAGGAGCTGTTTGCTCAGGGGCTGACGGCTGAACGCCTGACTGCGCAAGCACTGTTTCCGGCAATGACCCCAGGAGCATAACGATGAAAGTGGCATTAGGACAGTTCGCGGTCAGCCGCGAGTGGCAGGAAAACGCCGATATCTGCATCGGTTTAATGGCTCAGGCGCAGCAGCAGGGGGCAAGGCTGCTGGTGCTACCGGAAGGGGTGCTGGCGCGTGATATCACCGATCCGGATCTGGTACTGAAAGCCGCGCAGCCGCTCGACGGGCCGTTTCTCACTCAGATGCTGGCGGCAAGCCGGGAAAATACCCTGACCACCATGATGACGGTACACGTACCGACTCCAGATGGCCGTGCGCTGAACGTGCTGGTGGCGATGCGCAATGGCGAGATTATCGCCCGCTACGACAAGCTGCACCTGTACGACGCCTTTGCGATGCAGGAGTCGCGCAATGTGACCGCCGGTAACGAGGTGCCGCCGCTGGTGGAGGTTGACGGCATGAAGGTCGGGCTGATGACCTGTTATGACATCCGCTTCCCGGAGCTGGCGCGCCGCCTGGTGCTGGACGGAGCGGACCTGCTGGTGCTGCCTGCGGCCTGGGTAAAAGGCCCGCTGAAGGAGATGCATTGGGAAGTGCTGGTGACGGCGCGTGCGCTGGAAAATACCTGCTACGTTGTGGCGGTCGGCGAGTGTGGTCCACGTAATATTGGCAACAGTCTGGTGGTTGATCCGCTCGGCGTGGCGATTGCCAGGGCCGCAGAAGGCCCGGCGCTGGTGTTTGCTGACCTTGATCCACAGCGTATTCAGGATGTGCGCCGTGCCTTGCCCGTGCTGGCTAATCGCCGTTTTGCCCGCCCAGAACTTGACGCCGGGGAGGCGCAATGACCATGAATAAACACGCTATTGCACTGGCGCTGATGCTGACCACGCTGAGCGCGGCCAGCCACGCGGCTGAGGCTATTCCGGTGCAGAAGATGGACCCGGCGCTGCACGATCGCCTGCCGGACGCGGTGAAGAGCGCCGGAAAGATGACCTCGGTTAACAACGGCTCCTTCCCGCCGTATGAAATAGTGGAAGGCCCAACGTCGATGACCGGTGCTTCAGCCGACCTCACCGAAGCGCTGGCACAGCTGCTGGGAGTGAAATTGAGCACGCCACCGTCAGCGGTCTGCCTGGCCTGCTGGCCGGAATAAAATCCGGCCGCTACCAGCTGGCAATCGGCCCGGTTGGCGATTATCCGGACCGTCAGCAGAAAAATGACTTTATCGATTTTGTACAGGAGTTCGTGGTGTTTGCCGTACAGAAAGGCAACCCGGCTCACATCAATGGGCTGGAAGATACCTGCGGAAAGCGCATTGCGGTGATGGCGGGCGGTTCAGCTGAGCAGGTGATCCGCAAGCAGTCGACCGTTTGTACCACCGCAGGCAAACCGGCGGTGACCGTGCAGTCGTTCACCGACCAGCCATCGTCGATTCTGGCGGTGCGCTCAAAACGTTCCGATGCGTTCTTCTCCTCTCAGGCGCCGCTGGTCTATTTTGTGCAGAAGGCGGAAGGGCAGCTGGAGTTGACCGGCACCGGCCAGAAAAATGGTTTTGGCGATATTTTCCAGGGCACCGTGGTGCCGAAAGACTCTCCGCTCGGGGAAGTGGTGCTCGACGCCTATAAAGTGCTGTTCGCCAACGGGACTTATGCAGCGATCATGAAAAAATGGCAGCTGAGCGGCAACATTATCAGCGCGCCGGGACGTAACCTTGCGCAGGGGGCAGCAAAATGACCCAGCCCGCCACGCAATCTTCAACCAGGGATCGGACAGACGCACAGCGACGCGATGTGGCCTCGGCTCTCAGCGCTCCCCGCTACGGACGACTGCTCGGCTGGCTGCTGGTGCTGGCGGTCGCGGTGAATTTTCTCTGGATAATCGCCACCAATCCTAATTTCGAGTGGAACGTGGTGTACCAGTGGTTTATGGAGGGGTCGGTGCTGACCGGGCTGAAAGTGACGCTCGGTCTGACCGTGGTCTCCATGCTGCTTGGCGTGGCGATTGGCCTGCTGCTGGCGGTGGCGCGCCTGTCCGATAATCGCCTGATGAGCGGCCTGGCCGGTCTGTACATCTGGTTCTTTCGCGGCACGCCGCTGCTGGTGCAGCTGATATTTTGGTACAACCTCTCGACGCTGTTTCCGCAGATCTCGCTGGCGGTGCCGTTTGGTGGGCCGATACTGGCGAGCTGGAATACCAACGATGTGATCACCCCGCTGACCGCGGCGATTGCCGGGCTGGCGTTAAACGAAGCCGCGTATATGGCGGAGAATCATTCGTGCCGGGCTGCAGTCGGTGGATAACGGCCAGGTTGAGACCACCCAGGCCTTCGGCATGAGCCGGGCGCGGGCGCTGCGGCGCATCATTATTCCGCAGGCGATGCGCGCCATTATTCCTCCGACCGGCAATCAGCTGATCAGCATGATTAAAGCGACGTCTCTGGTTAGCGTCATCGCGATGGGTGACCTGCTGTACTCGGTGCAGGCGGTATATAACCGCACCTTTGAAATTATCCCGATGCTGATGGTGGCGGTGATCTGGTATCTGCTGATCACCTCGGTGCTGAACGTCGGCCAGTCGGCGATTGAGCGCTACTACGCTCGCGGTACGCGCCGGGTGGTTGCCAGCAGTAAAAAGCACCCGCCAGCGATGGCAGTACGTCCCCTGGTCCAGAAGGAAGAACGATGAGCAGAGCTGAACCGCTGGTACGGGCGCGCAACGTACAAAAAAGTTACGGCGATAATCAGGTGCTGAAGGGGATCGACCTCGACGTGCTGCCGGGGGAAGTGGTGGTGATCCTCGGCCCTTCCGGCTCCGGTAAGTCGACCTTCCTGCGCTGCATTAATCATCTTGAAGAGCTTAACGCCGGCTCGATTATGATCGGCGAACAGCAGGTTGGCTTTGAGCTGAAAAAGGGGCTGCTGCATCGCCTGTCGCCAAAGCGTATTGCCCGCCAGCGCCAGGAGATCGGCATGGTGTTTCAGCAGTTCAATCTCTATCCGCATATGACGGTGCTGCAAAATATTATTGAAGCGCCGGTCGGTGTGCACAAGCGCCCGCGGGCAGAAGCGATGAGTGAGGCGCGTGAGCTGCTGGCGACCGTTGGCTTAAGCGATAAGGCCGATGCCTGGCCGCGCCATCTCTCAGGGGGGCAGCAGCAGCGCGTGGCGATTGCCCGGGCGCTGGCAATTAAGCCGAAACTGATACTGTTTGATGAGCCGACCTCGGCACTCGACCCGGAGCTGGTCGGAGAGGTGCTGGCCACGATGCGCACGCTGGCCGATGGCGGGCTGACCATGGTGGTGGTGACGCATGAAATTGGCTTTGCGCGCGAAGCGGCTGACCGGGTGGTATTTATGGACGGTGGACATGTGGTGGAGCAGGGGCCGCCGGAAGCCGTGCTGGTCAACCCGCAGCATCCGCGCACCCAGGCTTTTCTCAGCCGTTTTATCTGATAAGATCGCCGCTGCATATTCTGTTACAGATTGCAGTTGTATTCCCGCACGTTCAGCGCGTTAATACAGGTCGGTTAAAGACCGTGATGACGGTCAGGTAAATAGAAGAAGGTAAGTATGGAAGGTATCAGTCTCGCCAAACTGCTGATCGTCGGCGCATTAATCGTACTGTTATTCGGCACTAAGAAATTGCGTACCCTGGGTGGCGATTTGGGCTCAGCGATTAAGGGCTTCAAGAAGGCCATGAATGACGATAATGCTGCTGCGGCTGAAGCAAAGCCCGCCGAGAAGATTGCTCCTAAAGAGTGATGCTGTTCAGGCATAAAAAAACGGATGACTGGGTCATCCGTTTTTTTATGCCTGAATCGTAGGGGAGGGGCATGCCCCTCCCGTTTTAACCGGGTCAGGCATGCCTGACCCCTTCAGGTTTATTTGACCTCTAATCCTTTCGCCTGCATATCGGCATGATAAGAAGAGCGCACAAACGGGCCGCAGGCCGCGTGGGTGAAGCCCATTTCCATTGCGGCTTCTTTCATTTCATCAAACTCAGCCGGGCTAACGTAGCGCTGTACCGGCAGGTGGTGACGGCTTGGTTGCAGATACTGCCCCAGCGTCAGCATGGTCACACCGTGGCGACGCAGGTCGCGCATTACTTCAACGATTTCGGCGTTGGTTTCACCCAGACCGACCATCAGGCCGGACTTGGTTGGAATGTGCGGATGCGCTTCTTTAAAGCGTTCCAGCAGCTTCAGCGACCAGTCGTAGTTAGCACCCGGGCGAACCTGACGGTAAACGCGCGGCACGTTCTCAAGATTATGGTTGAACACGTCTGGCGGAGTGGCAACCAGAATGTCCAGGGCGCGATCCATACGGCCACGGAAGTCCGGCACCAGCGTTTCGATCTTAATCGTGGGGCTTTTCTCGCGGATGGCGGTAATGCAGTCGGCAAAGTGCTGAGCACCGCCG
The DNA here is from genome assembly GCA_910589765.1 of Avena atlantica. Classification (NCBI taxonomy): domain Eukaryota; kingdom Viridiplantae; phylum Streptophyta; class Magnoliopsida; order Poales; family Poaceae; genus Avena; species Avena atlantica. The sequence continues at coordinate 1,230,684 of CAJUWN010001535.1, read as the reverse complement.
TCGCGCAGATCGTCGCGGTCAACGGAAGTGATCACCACGTAGCGCAGCGCCATATCGGCGATAGTCTGCGCCAGTTTACCCGGCTCGTTAGCATCTGGCAGGGTTGGGCGGCCGTGTGCCACATCGCAGAATGGGCAGCGGCGGGTACAGATAGCCCCGAGGATCATAAAGGTCGCGGTGCCGTGGTTGAAACACTCGGCAAGGTTAGGGCAGGAAGCCTCTTCGCAAACGGAGTGCAGACCATTTTTGCGCATCGCGGCTTTGATGCCCTGAATACGGCTGGAATCGGCGGGGAGTTTGATTTTCATCCATTCCGGCTTACGTAACACTTCCGTACGCTCGGTCACCACGGTTTTCACCGGGATCAACGCCATTTTGTCTGCATCGCGGTATTTGACACCGCGTTCCATCACGATCGGTTTACTCATAATCTTGCAGGTTCCAGGTTGGATTACGGTAGTCAATTCGTTGCCGAATCTGCATTACCGCGAACACTCAATGAGTTGGTGACTTTCAACTTTTTTTGATAAAGCGCAAAAATTATATCATCTCCGCGCGGCAGATTCAGCACTGGCAGTGCGAGAAGCGTTACAGAATTGTAAATCAATCGCCATTTTATCCGCTATGTTAGCGGGAGTTCTGCGCTATTGCTCCACTGAATGTCAGTAATTGCCAGCTGGCGGGCAAAATTCTCAATCAGCAACGGCTTTACATCAGCCATTTGCACCGTCGGCTTAAGCTGCGACAGCTGGGTCATTTCCAGCCCGGCATAACCGCAGGGGTTGATGCGCAGGAACGGGGTGAGATCCATCGCCACGTTGAGCGCCAGGCCATGGAAAGAGCAGCCGTTGCGAATGCGCAGACCAAGCGAACAGATTTTTTTGCCGTCAACGTAGACCCCGGGGGCATCCGCGCGCGCGCTGGCGCTAACGCCGAGCTGTGCCAGCGTCTCCACCACCGTCTGTTCGATGGCGGTGACCAGCTGGCGCACGCCAACTTTACGCCGCTTCAGATTCACCATCACGTACATCACCTGCTGACCGGGGCCATGATAGGTCACCTGGCCACCGCGATCGCTCTGCACGACTGGAATGTCGCCAGGCATTAACAGGTGCTCACTTTTTCCCGCCTGACCCTGGGTAAATATCGGGTGATGCTCGACCAGCCAGATCTCATCCGGCGTCGCATCATCGCGCTGGTCAGTGAACTGATGCATAGCGAGGGAAACGGGTGCCCATGGCTGCAGGCCAAGCTGGCGAACGATCAGAGTTTCTGGAGGCAAAGCGAAGGGTCCGGTTGGCAAAACAGGGGGAGTAGTATAACGCTGGTGCAGGGCAAGAACCATGCCCTCACCAGCATTCAGGAATTACAGCACCATGCGAACAATTTCGATTTTGCCTAATTCTTCATACAGGGTTTCGACCTGCTCGATATGCGTTGCGGTGATGGTGATCGACACCGAATGGTAGTTGCCTTTACTGCTGGGCTTCACGTCCGGTGAGTAGTCACCCGGCGCATGGCGCTGCACCACTTCAACCACTTGATCGACCAGCTCTGGCTGCGCCAGCCCCATCACTTTATAGGTAAAAGAGGTGGGGAATTCGAGCAGTTCTTTAAGGTTGGTTTTCATATTGACTCCGGTGACACAAATAAGGACTCCCGCCGTAGCGGGAGTTCACAGATACTAACAATATGGGGATATTTCAGGAAGATTTCAAGTAGGGGCCGATCGGCGCTCGGCCCGTCTGGTGCACGGCGCTCGACCCTTAATGTCAGCGGGGATCAACCAAACCAGTGATGGAACATCAGCTTAATGTAGTCAACGATGCGGCCGAAGAAACCGCCTTCCGGCATATCGTTCAGAACCACCAGCGGGTGCTGTTCAATGGTTTTGCCATCCAGCTGGAAGTTGATGCTGCCTACCACCTGATTTTTCTTCAGCGGCGCGTGCAGTTCAGTATTGCTCAGGGTGTAGCTGGCTTTCAGGTCTTTCATACGGCCGCGTGGAATCGTCAGATAGACATCTTTCTCGACGCCCAGCTGTACGCGATCGCTGTTACCGAACCACACCGGCTCAGAAGCAAACTCTTTACCGGCCTTCAGTGGCGCAACGGTTTCAAAGAAACGGAAGCCCCAGGTCAGCAGTTTTTTACTTTCTGTTTCACGCCCTTTGTAGGTATGACCGCCCATTACCGCAGAGATCAGGCGCATCTGGCCTTCTGTCGCGGAGGCCACCAGGTTGTAACCCGCCGCATCAGTATGCCCGGTTTTAATGCCGTCAACGTTCAGGCTGGTATCCCACAGCAGGCCGTTACGGTTTATCTGGCGGATATTGTTAAAGGTGAACTCTTTTTCATGGTAAACCGCGTACTCATCCGGCACGTCGCGGATCAGCGCACGGCCAATCAGCGCCATGTCGCGCGCCGAGCTGTACTGGCCTTCGGCATCGAGACCGTGCACGGTCTGGAAGTGAGTATTCTGCAGGCCCAGCGCTTTCACATAGTTGTTCATCAGCCCGACGAAGGCGTCTTGGCTGCCGGCCACATAGTCGGCCATCGCCACGCAGGCGTCATTACCGGACTGCAGCACGATACCGCGCGTCAGCTGGGAAACCGGCACGCGGTCGCCCGGCTTCAGGAACATCAGAGAAGAGCCTTTGAATACCGGGTTACCGGTTGCCCAGGCATCTTTGCCCACGGTGACGATATCATCCTGATGGATTTTGCCCGCTTTCACCGCCTGACCGATAACGTAACTGGTCATCATTTTGGTCAGGCTGGCCGGGTCGCGACGCGCGTCGGAATTCTTCTCTGCCAGTACCTTACCTGAGTTGTAGTCGATCAGAACATAGGCTTCAGCGTCAATGTCCGGCACGCCGGGGATCATGGTTTTGATGTTGACGTCATCGGCAAGAGCGACAGCGTTGAGGCTGAGCGCGATCAGGGTGCCTGTCGTCAGGCGTTTCAGTAATCGGGATGGGTTCAAAGTGTTCATGTAAGGACTACAACATCCATGGGCTAAGTTAAAAAAGTGACTCACTATAGCAAAATCATCCAGCCACAACCCGCCTAATTCAGGCGGGAAAGGGGGGATTTACCTGCTTAAGGTGCGACGGTAATAAACGATTGCTGCTGGGCTTCATTCGCCAGTCGCTGCTGCAAAGCGGCGGCCTGCGAACGCGAGCTGAATTGGCCCAGCTGCACGCGATAAACATTGTTGCGGCTATCGACAGAGCCGGGGACGCCGAACTGCTTGCCGAGGCTGCTGGCGAGCGCGCGGGCGCGGGTGCCGTCGCTCAGCGCGCCGACCTGCACCACGTAGGTGCCGGAGGCGCTGGCAGTTGGGGCAGCAGCCGCTGCGGCGGCCGGAGCGGCCACTGCAGCAGGGGCGGCAACCGGTTCGCTGCCTTCCAGCACGCCGTTTTGCAATGGCTGTGCGGCACCGAGGAAGCCACTGCTGCGCACTGGCGCGCCCATATTGTCTTCGCTATTCAGGGTGCTGTTATCCACCGGGCGCGACTGCTGCTGCTGCACTTCCTGCGGCTGCGGGCTGTTGTATTGCTGCGGCTGCGAGTTGCTCATAACGGCAGCGCCTGCGCCCATGGTCATGCCGCCACCGATATCCGGGCGTGAAGGCAGGGCATAGCTCTGCTTAGCGACCGTGGTCCCGATGGTGCCGGGGCCGGAAAGGCTACCGTCCGGCGCGACGCTGATGAAGTCAACGCGCACTTTGGTGTTGTTAGAGGTATTCAGGCGATCTGCGGCGGCACGCGACAGGTCAATAATACGGCCAGGCGTGTAGGGACCACGATCGTTGACGCGTACTACGATCATGCGGCCGTTGGCCAGATTCGTGACGCGCACGTAGCTTGGCAGCGGCAGCGTCGGGTGTGCCGCCGTCATGGCATTGGGGTCAAACTCTTCACCCGTGGCGGTGCGATTGGTGCCCATCTCTTCGCCATACGACGCAGCCAGACCGGTTTGGCTAAAATTCGACGGGTCTTTCACTACCGTGTAGCTTTTGCCGTTAACCGAGTAATCCTGCAGGGTGCCGGGATTAAACGGTTCATAACGCGGCTCTGCACCGCCAATCTCCACCACCGGGCCGTTATAGGCGGCCTGCTGCTGCGTGACCGGCGCCTGCTGGTCGTTGTCTGTAGTACAGGCTGCCAGCAGTGCTGATGCCAGGGCAACCCAAAGCCAATCCTTACGCATGTGTTTATGCCTCTTAAACGCTCTTCGACAACAGTTTTCGGTGGGTGTGAATCGACATTATGATGCCAAACCCGGCCATCAGGACGATCAGTGCGGAGCCGCCGTAGCTGACTAACGGTAACGGCACGCCTACCACCGGCAATATACCGCTTACCATGCCAATGTTAACAAAAACATAGACAAAGAAGATCAGCATTATCCACCGGCCATCACGCGACCAAAGGTGGTCTGCGCACGTGCAGCCATCGTCAGGCCACGCATGATCAGCAGCACGTAGAGTATCAGCAGAATCAGTACCCCGACTAATCCTAATTCTTCGGCCAGTACCGCAAAAATAAAGTCGGTATGGCGTTCGGGCAAGAATTCAAGCTGTGACTGGGTTCCATGCAGCCAGCCCTTACCGCGCAGCCCGCCTGAGCCGATGGCGATTTTCGACTGGATAATATGGTAGCCCGCGCCGAGTGGGTCGCTTTCCGGGTCGAGCAGCATCATCACGCGGTCGCGCTGATAGTCGTGCATCAGGAAGAACCACAGCACCGGAATAAATGCCGCCACCAGCAGCACTGCAATGGCGATCAGCTTCCAGCTCATGCCGGAGAGGAACAGCACGAACAGCCCGGAGGCAGCGATCAATATTGCAGTACCGAGATCCGGCTGTGCCGCTACCAGCAGGGTTGGCATAAAGATCAGCACCAGCGCGATGGCGGTGTTTTTCAAGGTCGGCGGGCAGACATCGCGGTTAATAAAGCGTGCCACCATCAGCGGTACGGCGATTTTGGCAATCTCCGAGGGCTGGAAGCGCACCACGCCGAGGTCCAGCCAGCGCTGTGCCCCTTTACTGATCTGCCCGAAGGCGTCCACCGCGATCAGCAAGATCACGCAGATTATATAGAGGTAGGGCGCCCAGCCTTCATACACGCGCGGCGGGATTTGCGCCATCACCAGCATCACGACCACTCCCATGGCAATCTGACCGAGCTTGCGCTCCATCATGCCCGGATCCTGGCCGCTGGCACTCCACATCACCAGCGCGCTGTAAATCAGCAGCGCGGCGATGATCAGGCAAAATGTCGGATCAATATGGATACGCGTCCAGATTGTCCTTTTCTGATGGCTATCATTCATAACCGGTTATTCACCTTCGTAGCCTGGCGGCGTTGGCGCAGCGTCAGGCAGGTTAGTATTGTTATCGCCAAGAATAATGTGGTCGAGGATCTGGCGCATGATAGTCCCGACGGCCGGACCTGCGCCGCCGTTCTCAAGGATGATAGTGACGGCCACGCGGGGATGATCGTAAGGCGCAAAGGCCGTCATCAGCTTGTGGTCGCGCAGGCGTTCCGTCAGCTTGTGGGCGTTATAGGTTTCATTCGCTTTCAGGCCAAATACCTGTGCGGTACCTGACTTGGCGGCGATTTTATAGGAAGCGTCCGCAAAGCTCTTACGCGCAGTACCGTTTGGACGGTTCGCCACGCCATACATGCCGTCTTTGGCAATTTCCCAGTAGCCGGAGTGGACGTCTGCGACCGGGGCCTCCGGCGGCTGACGCCATGGCACTTTAGTGCTGCCCTGCATGGCGTCCATCATCAGATGCGGAGTTTTAATCACGCCATCGTTAATCAGGATCATCAACGCTTTGTTCATCTGTACCGGCGTGGCGGTCCAGTACCCCTGGCCGATACCCACCGGTATGGTGTCCCCCTGATACCAGGGTTTCTTGAAGCGCTTCATCTTCCAGTCACGGGTGGGCATATTGCCGGCGGTCTCTTCGATCAGATCGATACCGGAAAGATGGCCGTAGCCGAATTTACTCATCCACTCGCCGAGCCGGTCGATGCCCATATCATAGGCAACCTGATAGAAGAAGGTATCCGCGGACTCTTCCAGCGATTTGGTGACGTTCAGGCGGCCGTGGCCCCAGCGTTTCCAGTCGCGGAAACGTTTTTCGGACCCGGGCAGCTGCCACCAGCCCGGGTCAAACAGGCTGGTGTTGCGGGTGATGACGCCGGCGGTCAGGGCTGACACCGCAATATACGGTTTTACCGTGGACGCTGGAGGATAGGCGCCCTGTGTCGCGCGGTTAATCAACGGGCGGTTTTCATCATGCAGCAGGCGGTTATAGTCCTTGCTGGAGATACCGTCGACAAACAGGTTCGGGTCATAGCTGGGCATGGAGACCATCGCCAGTAATTCACCGTTACGCGGATCGCTGACCACTACGGCGGCACGACTGCCCGCCAGCAGCGTCTCAATATACTGCTGGAGCTTAAGGTCAATCGTCAGGTAGATATCGCGCCCGGCCTGCGGAGACTGCTCGTGCAGCTGGCGGATAACGCGGCCGCGGTTGTTCACTTCGACCTCTTCATACCCCGTTTTGCCGTGCAGTACATCTTCGTAATAGCGCTCAATACCCAGCTTGCCGATGTCGTGGGTGGCAGCATAGTTGGGCCACTTGCCCTCTTTATCCAGGCGCTCAACGTCGCGGTCGTTAATTTTCGACACGTAGCCGAGCACGTGGGTCAGGGCGGAGCCGTAAGGGTAGTAGCGGCGCTGATAGCCTTTGACTTCAACGCCGGGGAAACGGTACTGATTGACGGCAAAACGCGCTACCTGAACGTCATTCAGGCTGGTTTTCACCGCAATAGAGGTAAAGCGACGCGAGCGTTTGCGCTCTTTTTCAAATGCTTCAATATCTTCATCGGTCAGATCGACGATAGGCTTCAGCTCCTGCAGGACTTGCTGCAGGTTATCGACTTTTCAGGCACCAGCTCGAGCTGGTAAATGGTGCGGTTAAGCGCGAGGGGGACGCCATTACGGTCGAAGATAATGCCACGGCTGGGCGCGACCGGAACCAGTTTGATGCGGTTCTCATTGGAGCGCGTGCTGTAGTCGTCAAAGCGGGTAATTTGCAGGTGGTAAAGGTTCGCCACCAGCACACCGGAAAGCAGCAAAATGCCAAAAAATGCGATTAGCGCCCGACGAACAAACAGCGTCTGCTCGGCGGTATAGTCACGAAAGGAGTTACGTTGTAATTTCATCCGCTGCTTTTGTCTGTCCGGTTAGCCTTATCCGTTACTCACGATGATAAGGATGATTCGCAGTAATGCTCCATGCACGATACAAACTCTCTGCAACCAACACGCGAACCAGCGGATGGGGCAGGGTCAGCGCTGAGAGTGACCAGCTTTGTTCCGCCGCGGCCTTGCAGGCGGGTGACAGGCCTTCCGGTCCGCCAATCAACAGGCTGACATCGCGGCCATCCTGCTTCCAGCGTTCCAGTTGACTGGCGAGCTGTGGGGTTTCCCACGGCTGGCCGGGTATATCCAGCGTGACGATGCGGTTGCCCTTACCGGTGGCTGCCAGCATCATTTCGCCTTCTTTTTCCAGAATGCGTTTGATATCGGCATTCTTGCCGCGCTTTCCGGCCGGGACCTCAGTCAGCTCGAATGGCATATCTTTCGGAAACCGACGCAGATATTCCATAAAACCCGTTTGAACCCAGTCCGGCATTTTGGTGCCAACGGCGACCAGTTTGCAGCTTCACGGCTTAACTCCAGAGCTTTTCCAGTTCGTACAGCTGACGGCTGTCTGCTTCCATGACGTGAAGGATCACTTCACCGAGGTCAACAACCACCCAGTCACTTGGCGCACGGCTGTTAACGCGAAAAGCATCCAGACCGATCTGCTTCGCTTCCTGAACCACGTGTTCAGCGATGGAAACCAGATGGCGGGTTGAGGTGCCGGTGCAAATCACCATATAGCTGGTGATGCTTGATTTGCCCTGAACGTCGATAGCGACAATGTCCTGAGCTTTTAAATCGTCACATTTATCAATGACGAAGTCTTGGAGTGGCTTGACCTTGCAAAAGGTTCCCCCTTGGGATTTAAGTCTGAAGGGTTATCGCATATTCACGCGTAAAGCGCTGTCGACAACCGTAACATGATGTTTTAGCCGGGCGAATGCCCCGAAAAATTAGCGGCGAAGTATATCACGCTGTGGCAGGTTGCGATATACACGTCCTGATTCGAGCCGCAGATGGGTTGGCTGCTCGCGCTCACCCGAATCACTTTGAGTAAGCTCATCGGGACTTGCTGGTTGGCCGCCTGCCTGCAATTCGAATTATTTTGTGTATAAACCCCTCGCGATCGATGTAATCGCTGACGGCGGGGGGTAACAGGTCGCTATCTGACTTGCCCTGATGACGACGCGTGCGGATTTCGGTAGCCGAAATGTCGACCAGCGGAGTGTCGGCGAGAAACACCTTACCGGCGGGCGTTTGTTGCAGGAGCAGCGCGTCGCGCGTCAGATGCTGGTCCAGCCACCGTTGAAGCTCCGGCGTTTCCATCTCGCTGCGATAGCCCGGACGCTGACAGACCAGCAGATGACAGAATGACAGCAGCGCCTGCCAGCGGTGCCACTTATGTAAGGTTAGCAGGGAATCCTGACCGATGATAAAGGCCAGCGGCTGGCGCGCTCCGCGCTCGGCGCGCAGCTCTTCCAGCGTTTCGAGGGTGTAAGAGGGGGTGCTGCGCTGCATTTCACGCAGGTCCAGCTCGAACAGCGGGTTCCCGGCAATCGCCAGCCTGACCATTTCCACGCGCTGTGCGGGCGTGGCCTCCGGCTGCGGGCGATGCGGCGGCACGTTGTTTGGCATCAGCGTGACTTTTGCAACCCGACCTGTGCGGCCAGCGCTTCAGCCGGCTGCAGGTGACCGTAGTGGATCGGGTCAAACGTGCCGCCGAGCAGCGCGTGCAGTTTAATGGTGTCACACATCACAGAAACTCGGCGGGAAAGCCGGTGGCACAGCACCAGCGCCAGCGTCTCCAGCTCCGCCCAAACCGACTGGCCGTAATCCTGCTTCAGCGTCAGTTCGATATGCGTCAGTGCGCGCACGGCCTGGCCCAGCTGCGCGCTGCTCAGGCGCTGCAGCGCATCGCTAAACAGCGTGCGGCGGTTCTGCCATACCCGGTGCTGGTCAAACAGCGTGCGCAGCGGCGTGCTGGCCATCTGGCGCTGCAGCGTCACCAGCAGCAGCAGATCGCGCTGCAGGGTGCGCAGCAGGATCACCGGTTCACTCTCTTCTGAACGCATCTGGCGCAGGATGTGCAGTGCGCGCTTACTTTTCCCGGCCAGCAGGGCATCAACCCAGTGGAACGGCGTGAAATGCGCGGCATCATTGACCGCCTGCTCAACGCGCGGCAGCGTCAGTTTCCCGTCCGGCCACAGCAGAGCCAGCCGTTCCAGTGCCTGAGACAAGGCCAGCAGATTGCCTTCATAGCAGTAGCACAGCAGCTGATTGGCGGCATCATCCAGCGTCAGCTGCTGTTTTTTAGCGCGGGCCGCGACCAGCGCGGTAGCTGCGCCTGTTCCGGCGTCTGGCAGGGAACCAGCACACCGTGGGCGCTCAGCGCCTTAAACCAGGCGCTGTTTTCCTGAGCTTTGGTGAGTTTACTGGCGCGCAGCACCAGCAGGATATCGCTGTGCAGCAGCGTGGAGAGCATGAGCAGCTGTTCGCTCATGGCGGCATTTGGGCCGTTTTCCGGCAAAATAAGCAGCAACGTCTGGCGGCTGGCAAACAGGCTGAGTTCCTGGCAGGTGGCAAATATATCCTGCCAGTCGGTTCCCGCTTCCAGCACTACGCTGAAATGTTCAGTAAATCCCTGCTGCTGGGCGGCGGCGCGGATCTCGTCCTGCGCTTCCTGCAGCAGCAGCGGTTCATTACCGCTTAACAGGTAACAGGCGCGCAGCCCCTCACGGAGTTGCGCGCCCAGTTGCTCAGGGTAAATCCTGATCATCGTGTGTAAGAGCTGTCCGACACGCTGTTGGCAGCACCCGGCAGGTTATCCACCGCTGAAGGCGTGCTGTCGAGCGTGTTAATGGCCGGGTTCTTTTCCCGCCGCATGCACCGTCAGCAGCTTACGCACCAGCTGCTCAACCGCCTGAGTACGCATCTCATTCACAATGATCTGCTGCTCGGAGTCTTTTGCCAGCGCGGCCAGCGGGTTATCGAAGAATGAACGGTAGACGGTGGCGCTGATCGGATAGATGCCCTTATTTGGCACCAGCACCGAGGCGCTCACGGTCATCACCATCGAGTACTCGGCGGTTTTCCCGTCCTGGAAGATCGAGGCGGTATCGCGGCCGCTCCTCTCACCCTGTAGACGCAGCGAAGGCACATCGGTGCGCTCCGCCGCGTTATCGAGGATGGTGACGTTGTTCAGACGCAGCTGTTCGCGCACGGCACGCGTCAGCGGGCCATACGGGTCAGCGGTATCAAGAACCAGCGTTTTCATCTCCGGCGGTACCGAGGTGGTGCCGCGCAGATGGTAGCCACAACCGGCGGTGATCAACACCGCCATGCCGAGTAATAACGAGACTATCGGATGTCGCACAATTCCTCCTGACATCAGCCCACGACCAGGTTAAGCAGCTTGCCCGGTACGTAAATCACTTTACGAATGGTGACGCCATCAAGATATTTGGCCACCAGATGCTCCTGCGCAGCGCGAGCCTGCACCTGTTCCTGGTTAGCGTCAGCTGCGACGGTAATCTTCCCGCGCACCTTGCCGTTAACCTGTACCACAACCAGCAGTGAATCTTCGACCATTGCCGCTTCGTCTGCCTGCGGCCACGGTGCGTTGTCGATGTCGCCCTCGCCACCCAGCGACTGCCACAGCACGAAGCTGGCGTGCGGAGTGAACGGGTTGAGCATGCGTACCACGGCCAGCAGCGCTTCCTGCATCAGCGCACGATCCTGCTCGCTCTCCTGCGGGGCACGGGCAAGTTTGTTCATCAGCTCCATAATCGCGGCAATCGCGGTGTTGAAGGTCTGACGGCGGCCGATATCATCGGACACTTTTTTAATGGTTTTATGCAGATCGCGACGCAGGGATTTCTGAGCGTCGTCCAGCGCATCAACGTCCAGCGCGACGGTTGCACCTTTTGCGGTGTGCTCAAAGGCCAGTTTCCAGACGCGTTTCAGGAAGCGGTTGGCCCCTTCCACACCGGACTCCTGCCACTCCAGCGTCATTTCCGCCGGGGAAGCGAACATCATGAACAGACGCACGGTGTCAGCACCGTAGCGCTCCACCATCACCTGCGGGTCGATGCCATTGTTTTTTGACTTCGACATTTTGCTCATGCCGGCATAAACCAGCTCGTGGCCTGCTTCGTCTGTTGCTTTAGTAATACGGCCTTTTTCATCGCGCTCAACGGTGACGTCAACCGGAGAAACCCAGTTACGCTCGCCGTTGGCACCGCTGTAGTAGAAGGCATCTGCCAGCACCATACCCTGGCACAGCAGGCGTTTAGCCGGCTCGTCAGAGTTTACCAGCCCGGCATCACGCAGCAGCTTGTGGAAGAAGCGGAAGTAGAGCAGGTGCATGATGGCATGCTCAATGCCCCCCACATACTGATCGACCGGCAGCCAGTAGTTAGCGGCCGCCGGGTCCAGCATGCCTTTGTCATAGTCCGGGCAGGTGTAGCGTGCGTAGTACCAGGAAGACTCCATAAAGGTATCAAAGGTATCGGTTTCGCGCAGCGCAGGCTGACCGTTGACGGTGGTTTTCGCCCACTCGGGGTCGGCTTTAATTGGGCTGGTAATGCCATCCATCACCACATCTTCCGGCAGGATCACCGGCAGCTGGTCTTCAGGCGTTGGCATTACGGTGCCATCTTCCAGCGTCACCATTGGAATTGGCGCACCCCAGTAACGCTGACGGGAGACACCCCAGTCGCGCAGGCGGTAGTTTACCTTACGCTCGCCAACCCCTTGTCGGCCAGTTTGTTGGCAATGGCGTTGAAACCGTCTTCATAGGACAGACCGTCAAACTCACCGGAGTTAAACAGCGTGCCTTTTTCGGTCATCGCGGCTTCGCTCAGGTCTGGCGCGCTGCCGTCAGCGGCAAGGATCACCGGCTTGATGGCCAGGTCATACTTGGTGGCGAATTCCCAGTCGCGCTGGTCGTGGCCAGGTACGGCCATTACGGCACCGGTGCCGTATTCCATCAGCACAAAGTTTGCTACCCACACCGGCAATTTCTCACCGGTCAGTGGATGTTCAGCAAACAGGCCGGTCGCCATGCCTTTCTTCTCCATGGTCGCCATTTCAGCTTCGGCCACCTTGGTGTTCCGGCACTCGGCGATGAAGTCAGCCAGCGCCGGGTTGGTTGCGGACGCCTGAGCGGCCAGCGGGTGGCCCGCAGCGACGGCCAGGTAGGTCACACCCATAAAGGTGTCCGGGCGCGTGGTGTAGACGCTCAGCTTCTCTGCGCTGTCGATAACGCTGAACTCGATTTCCACCCCTTCGGAGCGGCCAATCCAGTTGCGCTGCATGGTTTTAAACCTGCTCAGGCCAGCTTTCCAGCTTGTCGAGGTCATTCAGCAGTTCGTCGGCATAGTCGGTGATTTTGACAAACCACTGTGGGATCTCTTTGCGTTCAACCTTGGTGTCGCAGCGCCAGCAGCAGCCGTCAATAACCTGCTCGTTAGCCAGCACGGTCATGTCGTGCGGGCACCAGTTCACCGCCGAGGTCTTTTTATAGACCAGGCCTTTTTCATACAGCTTGGTGAAGAACCACTGTTCCCAGCGGTAATACTCTGGCTGGCAGGTGGCGAGTTCGCGGTTCCAGTCATAGCCAAAGCCCAGCAGTTTCAGCTGGTTTTTCATGTAGTCGATGTTGGAGTAGGTCCACGGAGCCGGTGCGGTTTTGTTTTTCACCGCGGCGCCTTCAGCAGGCAGGCCGAAGGCATCCCAGCCGATTGGCTGCAGCACGTTTTTACCCAGCATGCGCTGGTAACGGGAGATCACGTCACCAATCGTATAGTTGCGCACGTGGCCCATGTGTAGGCGGCCAGAAGGATAGGGCAGCATGGAGAGGCAGTAATACTTCTCTTTACCTTCCTCTTCGGTCACTTTGAACGTTTGCTTCTCATCCCAGTGCTGCTGGACGTGGGATTCTATCTCTTCCGGGCGGTATTGCTCTTGCATAGTAGCCAGTGGTCCTTTGTATCGATTTTTTTGTGTTCGTTCAGATCCGCATAGCATAGCTGATAAGCAACTGTGGCAACAACAGTAAGCGTCCTGATGGTGGGCATTTCTCTGCAAGCTGGAAGCGCGCGGCAAATTTATCGCTGAAACACGGTAAATTTTCAGCAGGCGCTAGAATGAGAGGAAACGCTTTCGTTATCAATAAGGAGAGTCTATGAACAAGGTCGCTCAGTATTATCGTGAGCTGGTATCTTCACTGACAACGCGTCTGGAACGCGGAGAACGCGATATCGATGCGCTGGTTGAGAGTGCGCGCCAGCGGATGAATAATCGTGGAGAGTTAACGCGCAGTGAAATTGATGACGTGAGCCGCGCCGTACGCCGCGATCTGGAAGAGTTTGCCCGCAGCTATGCCGAAAATCAGCAGGAGCTGGGCGACAGCGTGTTTATGCGCGTGATCCGGCAAAGCATCTGGAAGGAACTGGCGGATATTACCGACAAAAGTCAGCTGGAGTGGCGTGAAGTATTCCAGGACCTCAACCATCATGGCGTGTATCAGAGTGGCGAAGTCGTGGGGTTAGGCAATCTGGTGTGTGAGACCTGCCAGTTTACCCGGGCGATCTACACCCCTGAGGTGCTGACCCGCTGCCCGGAGTGCGGCCACGATCACTTCGTGCGTCAGCCGTTTGAACCGTAAATAAACCTACGGGTCGGCATGCCTGACTCCGGGGCCAGGTATACCTGGCCCCTACGGCTTAATGCAGGATCTTCGCGAGGAAGTCTTTAGCACGCTCCGACTGCGGATTGTTAAAGAACTCATCTTTCGGTGAGTCTTCAACAATCTTGCCTTCATCCATAAAGATGACGCGGTTCGCCACCTTACGCGCAAAGCCCATCTCGTGCGTCACCACCATCATCGTCATGCCTTCGTTAGCCAGTTCGACCATGACGTCCAGCACTTCATTGATCATCTCCGGATCTAATGCCGAGGTCGGTTCGTCGAACAGCATGGCGATAGGATCCATACAGAGCGCGCGGGCAATCGCCACGCGCTGCTGCTGACCCCCGGAGAGCTGGCCAGGGAACTTGTTGGCATGTGCGCCCAGCCCGACACGCTCCAGCAGCTTCAGACCCTTTTGACGCGCTTCTTCTTTATTACGCTTCAGAACTTTTACCTGCGCCAGCGTCAGATTTTCAACAATCGACAGGTGCGGAAACAGTTCAAAGTGCTGGAACACCATCCCGACTTTTGAGCGCAGCTGCGCCAGGTTAGTTTTTCTTATTGTTGACCGGGGTGCCATTAACTTCGATCAACCCCTTCTGCACCGGCTCAAGGCCGTTAACGGTTTTGATCAGCGTGGATTTACCGGAACCGGAAGGACCGCAAACCACCACCACTTCACCTTTTTTCACTTCGGTGAGCAGTCGGTCAGCACCTGAAAGTGACCATACCACTTAGAAACATTTTTCAGGGTAATCATTTAAGCAGTCCTTTTTTTCTTTAAATAGCTGACCAACAGCGACGCGCTAAGGCTGATAACAAAGTAAACCGCACCGGCAAACAGCACCATTTCAATCTCGGTACCGTTATTCACCCCGATGGTATCGGCAGTACGGAAGAAATCGGCAAGGCTTAAGACATACACCAGTGAGGTATCCTGGAACAGCACGATGCCCTGCGTCAGCAGCAGCGGCACCATGGCGCGAAACGCCTGCGGCAGGATAATCAGCTTCATGGACTGCCACTGGGTCATGCCCAGCGCCAGCGCGGCGTTGCCCTGACCGCGGGCGATGCTCAAAATACCGGCGCGGATTATTTCCGAATAGTAGGCCGCTTCAAACAGCGAGAAGGCCACCATGGCTGAGATCAGGCGGATATCCGTTTTCGGCGACAGCCCCAGAACCTGCTGCAGGAAACTCGGCACCACCAGGTAAAACCACAGCAGCACCATCACCAGCGGCACAGAACGGAACAGATTGACGTAAATCTTGGCAAACCAGCTGATCGGCTTAAACGTCGACAGGCGCATTACTGCCAGCAGCGTGCCCCAGATAATGCCAAAGACCACCGCGGTGACGGTGATCTTAAGCGTGATGACCATGCCATTCCACAGGTAGGGCAGATTAGGAACGATGGTGCTCCAGTCAAATTCGTACATTATTTGCCTCCCTGGCCCGGCAGGCGGACTTTGCGTTCAACCAGGCTCATCAGCAGCATGATCACCGCGTTAATTGCAATGTAGGCGAGGGTGATAGCAGTGAAAGATTCATAGGCGTGTGCCGAGTAGTCCAGCAGTTTCCCGGCCTGAGCGGCCATATCGACCAGGCCAATCGTCGAAGCGATAGCCGAGTTTTTTACCAGGTTCAGCATCTCCGAGGTCATCGGCGGCACGATCACGCGGTAGGCATTCGGTAACAGTACATAGCGATAGGTTTGCGGCAGCGTCAGGCCCATCGCCAGACCGGCATTCTTCTGTCCTGAAGGCAGCGACTGGATCGCCGCACGTACCTGTTCGCAGACGCGCGCGGCGGTAAATAAGCCCAGGCATAGCACGGAACAGGTAAAGAACTGGATGTTCGGATCGATCTCCGATTTAAACCACATGCCTATCCCTTCTGGCAGCAGTTCCGGCACCACCAGATACCAGATAAAGAATTGCACAATCAGCGGCACGTTACGGAACAGTTCAACGTAACAGGTGCCGAGTGAAGAGAGCAGGCGGTTAGGTACGGTACGTAAAATACCGAACAGTGAACCGACCAGCAGGGCGATTATCCAGGCGCAGACCGAGACGGCAATGGTGACCTGGAAAACCAGACCATAACCAACCGAGGTAGGTAGTATTGCCGAAGGGGGCCTCCTGCAGGAATATTCCCCAGTTCCAATCAATAGACATAAAAAGCTCCGGTAAAAAAAGGGTAGCGACCGCTACCCTGAAGATTGATGAGAGGCTCTGCTGTGCTCGCCGGGGAACGACCGGCTTGCACCTTCACCGGGCCGTATGGTTTGAGCCATATCAGCCTGGCTGTGTCTGTCCGAGCCTGTTTTCAACAATCGTAGGGCAGCTACCTGCCCTTAACCCGTCCTAATTAACGTTGCTATTGCGTTGGCTTCACTCTTTCACCCCAGTCACTTACTTTCGTCAGCTCCCGGGATTCATGCGCTTGCCGCCTTGTCGCCACGCTAATTATTCAGGATTTCTTTTGATTATTAATTCAATGCTTTGTCATTAGGTGTCTTGAACAGGGCTTTCATGTCGTCGGACAGTTCAAAGTTCATGTTCATATTCTTAGGTGGGATTGGCTGCTTGAACCATTTATCGAACCACTTAGCTGCTTCACCGGAAGTCTGTGCCTGAGCGATGGTGTCATCCATCAGCTTTTTAAACTCACCGTCACCTTTACGCAGCATACAGCCGTAGGCTTCTTTCGACTGTGGCGTACCGAGGATCTCCCAGCCATCCGGTTTTTTCGCCTTGGCACGTTCACCGGCCAGCAGGGCATCATCCATCATAAACGCCACGGCGCGGCCGCTTTCCAGCGTGCGGAAAGAGTCACCGTGATCTTTAGCGCTGATAATACGCATGCCCATTTTCTGCTCGTCATTCAGCTTGTTCAGCAGAATTTCCGAGGTGGTGCCGGACGTCACAACCACGGTTTTGCCCTTCAGATCGGCGAAATCTTTAATCGGGCCGCCTTTTTTCACCAGCAGTCGGGTGCCGACAACAAAGATGCTGTCAGAGAACGCAGCCTGTTTCTGGCGCTCGAGGTTATTGGTGGTGGAACCACACTCAAAATCGTAGGTGCCGTTCTGCAACAGTGGGATACGGTTCTGCGAGGTGATCGGCAGCATTTTTACCTGCAGGTCGGGCTTGTTCAGTTTTTTCTTGATGGCGTCAACAATCGCGTTGGAATAGTCCTGAGAGTAGCCCACCACTTTCTGAGCATTATCGTAATAGGAGAACGGGACGGATGATTCACGGTGACCTACGACGATGACGCCGTTTTTGGCAATTTTTTCCAGGGTAGGCATTTGCTGTTGAGCATCTGCAGCGGCCTGTGGTTTGGCGTCCTCAGCATGAGCGATACCGGAGGCGAATCCTGCCAGTGCAAGGCAAAGCCCCAGTTTCCGTAATTTCATGTTCCTACTCCTTTGCAGTTGTGGCGCGAAATAAAACTGCGCCGACGTGATGTTGTGTGTGTATTTCCTGCTAATTATCTGTTTTTTTTCACGGCTTAACGCGTGTGGTTCCCCAATAACATAGCTGAATGTTAACGGCATGAAATGAAAAAGTTTCTTTTTTGCGAGGTGCGCCGCACCAAATGTGGGCGGTATTCCAGGCAATGCTCCGCAAGGGTGCAATTAATGCGCCTTAGCGGTGCGGGGACGATTTCATCGTGACATTCGTCGGGGGCCAGCACAGGTTTCCATGGAAACAATCCATAAAAACTTAGCAATCATCGTGCCAAGGGGGGAGTTTTAACAAAAGTGCAGCATAAACTGTGGGGAAGGGGGAGGAGTAGCCTGAGTAGGGGCTGACCATTTTTTCCGGTCAGCCCGCAACAGGGCAGGCAAGGGTCGAGCGAAAAGAGGGTCGACCCCGACTGACTACTTACGACGACAACGACGTGAACCAATCAGACCGGCAATAGCAAACAGCAATGAGATCGCCCAGATGCCCCAGTTACCGAAGCGGGCATAAGGCGTCAGGCCGGTAGTCGGGGTCACTTTCGCCGCTAACACTTCCGCTTTGAACTGCGGAATGATGTGGGTGATGTCACCGCTGGCATCGACCACCGCCGTCACGCCGTTATTCGTGCTGCGCAGCAGTGGGCGGCCCAGCTCCAGCGCGCGCATACGCGCCATCTGCAAGTGCTGCCACGGCCCGATAGAGTGACCAAACCAGGCATCGTTCGAAATCGTGAGCAGGAAGTTGGTATCCGGACGGAAGTTGTCACGCACCTGCTGCCCCAGCACGATTTCGTAGCAAATGGCGGCGGTGAGGTTATAGCCCGCCACCTGCAGCTGCGGCTGGACGTAGCTGCCGCGGCTGAATGAGGACATCGGTAGATCGAAGAAGGGCGCCAGCGGCCGCAGCAGCGACTCCAGCGGGACAAATTCCCCGAACGGCACCAGATGATTCTTCTGGTAGCGGTTGCCGCTGAAGTAGTTGTAAGGCTGCGGGCCGCCCAGCACGATGATGGTGTTGTAATCGTGGTAGCGATTACTCTGCAGGCGTGAATCGACGATGCCGGTCACCAGGCTGCTGCCACTGTCGCGCAGCTGGTCATCCACTGACTTCAGGAACGGCTGCTGGTTGGTTTCCAGATCGGGAATGGCGGATTCTGGCCAGATGATGATCGGGGCTTTACCCACGTACGGGCGGCTGAGCGCCGTGTAGGTTTTCAGCGTATTGATCAGCTGATTCGGGTCCCACTTCAGGGACTGCTCAATGTTGCCTTGCACCATTGCAACGTTCACCGCCCGTTCAGGCAGCGGCTGGAACCAGCTAATCAGACTCAGCGGCCACGGCAGCAGCAGCAGGGCGGCGGCGGCGATAGCAGGGACCAGACGGCGTTGCACCAGGGCATAAACCGCCAGGCCTGCAATCACCATCAGCAGGAAGGTGATGCCTTCTACGCCCAGCAGCGGAGCTAACCCTTTCAGCGGGCCGTTGATCTGGCTGTAGCCAAACTGCAGCCACGGAAAGCCGGTCAGCACCCAGCCACGCAGGAATTCACAGATCTGCCACAGCACCGGAGCCGCAATCGCCAGGCGCAGCAGCGAGGCTTTCGGACACAGGCGGTTAAGCAGCGTGGTGAACAGCAGCGTGTAGAGCGACAGATAGGCGGCCAGCAGCAGTACAAGGAAAACATTTACCGGCCCTGGCATTCCGCCGAAGGTTGCGATGCTGACATACACCCAGTTGATACCGCTGCCAAACAGGCCAAAGCCCCAGACAAAACCAATGGCGCTGGCCTGGCGGGTGGTGCGGTTAAGGGTTAATGCCTGCAGGCCAAACAGTGAAACTAAAGCAGCGGGCCAGAAATCATAGGGGGAGAAAGAAAGGGTGCCAATGGCACCCGTAATCAGCGCTAAAAGCAGGCGAACCCGCTGGCGCTGGTAGATTGAGGCAATTGCCATACGGTAGTTACTCTTCCAGAGTCGGTTGCGGCGAATTTTCCGGGATACGGACATGGACCTGAATAATACGACGGCTGTCCGCCATCGCCACTTTAAACTGGTAACCGTCAATCTCAATACTTTCACCGCGGGCCGGCAGATGGCCGAAGCCCTGCATCACCAGGCCACCGATGGTGTCGACCTCTTCGTCACTGAAGCTGGTCTCGAAGACTTCATTAAAATCTTCGATCGGCGTCAGTGCCCGGATAGTGTAGGTGTGGCGACTCAGCTGACGAATATCGCGATCTTCTTCATCGTCATACTCATCTTCGATTTCACCGACAATCAGCTCGAGGATATCCTCAATGGTGACCAGACCGGAAACGCCACCGAATTCATCAATCACAATCGCCATATGGTACCGCTGCGAGCGGAACTCTTTCAGCATGCGGTCAACGCGCTTGCTTTCCGGTACCACCACCGCAGGGCGCAGAACTTTTTCGATGCTGAAAGGCTCAGATTCACTGCTCATAAACGGCAGCAGATCCTTGGCCATCAGGATGCCTTCAACATGGTCCTTGTCTTCACTGATTACCGGGAAACGTGAGTGCGCGGAGTCAATAATGACCCCAAGGCACTCTTCCAGCGTCTGGTTACGCTTCAGCGTCACCATCTGGGAGCGGGGGATCATAATGTCACGTACCCGCTGTTCGGCAATATCCATCACCCCTTCCAGCATGTCCCTGGTATCCGGGTCAATCAGGTCATTCTGTTCGGAGTCGCGGATCAGTTCCAGCAGGTCGTCACGGTTTTTTGGCTCACCGTGAAAAAGCTGGTTGAGAATGAGTGAAAAAAATCCCTTTTTACTCGGGGGACTGTCATTGTTTTGTGAATGGTCATCGCTCATGGCGTTTTTGAGTTTGTCTCTCTGTTGTGTGATCGGCTGCCCCGAATTATTCAGGGGCAGGCGTGTTTACCCTTGATACTTCGAACGGCAGGTGCCTTGGCTGCGCTCGCTCGCCCCCGTCACATAGCTGACTGTGTTGCCGGGAACTCTCGATCTGGCCGCCTTGCTGCAATTCGAATCATTTTGGGTTGATTCAGTTATTCTTTCTCCGAAATGTACGGATCGGGATACCCGAGAGCAAGCATTATCTCGGTTTCCAGCGATTCCATCTCTTCGGCTTCTTCATCTTCGATGTGATCATAAACCAGCAGGTGAAGGCTACCGTGGATCACCATGTGCGCCCAGTGGGCCTCCAGCGCTTTTTCCTGCTCTGCCGCTTCCTGCTCAACCACCTGACGGCAGATGATCAGATCGCCCAACAGCGGCAGCTCAATACCCGGCGGTGCTTCAAACGGGAATGAGAGCACGTTGGTCGGCTTATCTTTGCTGCGATAGGTGTGGTTCAGCTCACGGCTCTCCGCCTCATCAACCAGACGGATAGTGACTTCGCTTTCCGGCTGGAACTGCGGCAGAACCGCCTCCAGCCAGCGCTGAAAGTCCGACTCTGGCGGCAGACCCTGCGCGTTCTCGCAGGCAAGCTGCAGATCAAGAATCACATTACTCATTTGTTCTCCTGTGAAGCCTGCTGAGCAGCAAGCGCTTCACGTTTACGTTCTTCTGCCTGAGCATCGCGACGTTTCTGGTCGGCGGCTTCCCAGGCTTCATAGGCCACGACGATACGTGCCACCACCGGATGGCGCACCACGTCTTCACTGTGGAAAAAGTTAAAGCTCAACTCTTTCACGTCGGACAGCACCTCAATGGCGTGGCGCAGGCCGGACTTCAGGTTGCGCGGCAGGTCAATCTGCGTCACGTCACCGGTGATCACCGCTTTGGAATTAAATCCAATGCGCGTGAGGAACATTTTCATCTGTTCGATGGTGGTGTTCTGGCTTTCATCGAGGATGATGAAGGCATCGTTCAGCGTACGGCCGCGCATATAGGCCAGCGGCGCGACTTCGATGACGTTGCGCTCAATCAGCTTTTCAACGCGCTCAAAACCGAGCATCTCGAACAGAGCGTCGTACAGCGGGCGCAGGTAAGGGTCAACCTTTTGGCTCAGGTCGCCCGGCAGGAAGCCAAGCTTTTCTCCGGCCTCAACCGCCGGGCGGGTCAGCAGAATGCGTCGGATCTCCTGGCGCTCCAGCGCATCGACCGCCGCCGCCACGGCCAGATAGGTTTTACCCGTTCCGGCAGGGCCGATGCCGAAGGTCACATCGTGGTCGAGGATGTTGGCCACATACTGCGCCTGATTTGGCGTACGTGGCTTAATCACGCCACGCTTGGTCTTGATGTGAATCGCTTTGCCAACTCAGGCACGCTGTCGGCTGTCTGCTCCAGTACGCGGCTCTCTTTCACCGCCAGATGGATCTGTTCCGGATCGATATCCGGAATGTGGCCGCGTATCGGGGCGGTATCCACATACAGATGGCGCAGGATATCGGCAGCGGCGTCGACACTCAGCGCACGGCCAACCAGCTTAAAGGCATTCTCACGGCGATTAATCTCAATCCCCAGACGGCGCTCGAGCAGCTTGATATTGTCATCAAACGGGCCACACAGGCTCAGCAACCGGGTATTGTCGATGGGTTCCAGAGTTATTTCACGTGTTTCAATATTCAAACTAATCCTTTGGGTCACACAGGGCCAGGTTGAGAAATGGATGGCGAGACGGGCTTTAACAGCAGAGCCATAGCGAAATTATTTATGGCGAAGCGCAAAGCTGCAAGCGTCCGTGTGGATATTTGGGCGCGTGTTTCAGAAAGCAAGTGTAACGCGATGAAATGATGCGGCACATCTGAAGACGTGCCGCAAAAATTGGGGATCAAGGCTGGAAAGTTCCCACGCCGAGTTCGTTCTCTTTGCGCGTGCGTGCAATAACGGAGGCTGGGGATTCAAGAGTGCGCAGCTCCATCTGATCTTCAGCGCGCACCAGCACGCCACGCAGCGAGTTGGCGTAGACATCAACGATTTCCACATCGACAAATTTGCCGATGTGCTCCGGAGTGCCTTCAAAGTTCACCACGCGGTTACATTCGGTACGCCCGGAGAGTTCCATCACATTTTTGCGTGAGGTGCCCTCCACCAGAATGCGCTGCACGGTGCCGAGCTTGCTGCGGCTCCAACTCATAACCTGCTGGTTGATGCGGTCCTGCAGAATATAGAGACGCTGCTTTTTCTCTTCTTCCGAGACATCGTCCGGCAAATCGGCGGCTGGCGTGCCGGGGCGCGCGGAGTAAATAAAGCTGAAGCTGGTATCGAAGTTTATCTCACCAACCAGCTTCATGGTCTGCTCAAAGTCGGCCTGGGTTTCGCCCGGGAAGCCGATGATAAAGTCAGAGCTCATCTGAATATCCGGGCGTGCAGCGCGCAGTTTTCGGATGATGGCTTTGTACTCCAGCGCGGTATGGGCGCGCTTCATCAGGGTCAGAATACGGTCCGCGCCGCTCTGCACCGGCAGATGCAGGAAGCTCACCAGCTCCGGCGTATCGCGATAGACGTCAATGATATCGTCGGTGAATTCAATCGGATGGCTGGTGGTAAAACGGATACGGTCGATACCATCAATGGCAGCGACCAGCCGCAGCAGCTCGGCAAACGAGCAGATCCCGCCGTCATAGGTGGCTCCGCGATAAGCATTGACGTTCTGGCCCAGCAGGTTAACTTCACGCACGCCCTGCGCGGCCAGCTGAGCAATTTCAAACAGAATATCGTCAGAAGGGCGGCTGACCTCTTCACCGCGGGTGTAGGGCACCACGCAGAAGGTACAATATTTGTTGCAGCCTTCCATGATCGAGACAAAAGCGGTCGGTCCTTCAGCCCGCGGTTCCGGCATGCGGTCAAACTTTTCTATCTCCGGGAAGCTGACATCCACCACCGGGCTTTTACTGCCGCGCACGGTGTTGATCATCTCCGGCAGGCGGTGCAGCGTCTGTGGGCCAAAGACGATATCGACACAGCTGGCGCGCTGGCGCAGCTGGGCACCCTCCTGCGAGGCAACGCAGCCGCCAACGCCGATAATCACATCGGGGTTCGCTTCCTTCAGCTTTCTCCAGCGGCCAAGCAGCGCAAAAACTTTTTCCTGGGCCTTTTCACGAATCGAACAGGTGTTGAGCAGCAGTATGTCGGCATCTTCCGCCTCTTCAGTCAGAACATAGCCGTGTGTGCTGTTTAACAGGTCAGCCATTTTGGATGAGTCATACTCATTCATCTGACAGCCCCAGGTTTTGATATGTAGTTTTTTTGTCATCGACTTGCCATTTGTCATGCAGAAAGAGGAGCAGGGCGCGTATTCTATCGTGCAGAGACGCCCATTAAGCCCGTGTTGCGGCGATCTGATTGTCACAGAAAATTCCGGTACACTTAATCACGCTCAGGATAACAGAATTCAGCCGCTGAGGTGTAGCCACACAGCACGCCAGGTCAGGCCGGCGAAGGAAAAAAAATGACGGAAATAAAGCAGAAAGTGGACGTGGCCATTGTCGGTGGCGGCATGGTGGGGGCAGCGCTGGCGAGTGGTCTGGCGCAGCACGGTTTTCAGGTTGCAGTGCTGGAGCAGGAAACGCCGGCAGGGTTTGTGGCGGGGAGCGATCCGGATGTACGTATTTCCGCTATCGGTGCTGCCTCCGCTGCGCTGCTAAAACAGCTTGATGTCTGGCCTGCGGTGCTGGCGATGCGCACAGTGCCTTACCGCAAGCTGGAAACCTGGGAGTGGCAGACCGCAGCAGTTAATTTTGATGCCGAGTCGCTTGGCCTGCCAGAACTGGGTTTTATGGTGGAAAACAGCGTGTTGCAGCAGGCTCTGTGGCAGCGTCTGCAGCAACAACCGGTTCAGCTACTTTGCCCGGCTCGCCTGCGCGATCTGCAAAGTGAAAACGGCGGCTGGCAGTTAACGCTGGATAACGGTGAGCAGCTGCACGCATGGCTGGTGGTCGGCGCTGACGGGGCGAACTCTCAGGTTCGGCAGCTGGCCGGGATTGGTATACACGGCTGGAATTATTCTCAGTCGTGCATGTTGATCAGCGTGCGCTGTGAGCATGACGCCGGCGACACCACCTGGCAGCAGTTCACTCCGGATGGCCCACGCGCATTCCTGCCGCTGTTTGATCGCTGGGCGTCGCTGGTATGGTATGACAGCCCGGCACGCATCCGCCAGCTGCAGGCGATGAGCATGCCCCAGCTGCAAAAGGAGATCCAGGCACACTTCCCGCCGCGAGTGGGCAAAGTGACCCCGGTCGCCGCCGGTTCCTTCCCGCTGGTGCGCCGCCATGCCACGCGCTATGTGCTGCCCGGTCTGGCGCTGGTGGGCGATGCGGCTCACACCATTAATCCGCTGGCCGGGCAGGGGGTGAACCTCGGCTATCGCGACGTGGACGCGCTGATTGAGGTGTTGAGTGAGTCGCGGCTGCGTGCGGAGGACTGGGCATCCGCAGCGGTATTACAGCGCTATCAGCGCAAACGCCTGAAGGACAACCTGCTGATGCAGAGCGGGATGGACCTGTTCTATTTTGCCTTCAGCAATCAGTCGGCACCCCTGAAGGTGTTGCGTAACCTTGGATTGATTGTCGCGCAGCATTCGGGCGTGCTTAAGCGTCAGGCATTGAGGTATGCGTTAGGTTTGTAGCAACGGTGGGATGGCAGGCTGACCGAACCAGAGGGTCAGCCTCTACCGTTAGCAACAGTGCCCGGTCATTTCGTCGAGGCCGATGTTTTTCCGATCGCGCCTTTATTCAGACGTAAAAAAGCCCGCTTGCGCGGGCTTCTTTACTAATTGGCTGGGGTGCAGGGATTCGAACCCCGGAATGCTGGTATCAGAAACCAGAGCCTTACCACTTGGCGACACCCCAATTATTACTTATGCGACTGGCGAACCAGGCGTCTTTTTCTTTGCGACTCGTATTACCAGCCGTCTAAATATGGCTGGGGTGCAGGGATTCGAACCCGGAATGCTGGTATCAGAAACCAGAGCCTTACCACTTGGCGACACCCCAATAAAATTGGTGGCTACTACGGGAATCGAACCTGTGACCCCAGCATTATGAGTGCTGTGCTCTAACCAGCTGAGCTAAGTAGCCTAATTTTACTGCTTTACTGCTAATACATACTACCAAAAAAATGGCTGGGGTACCTGGATTCGAACCAGGGAATGCCGGTATCAAAAACCGGTGCCTTACCGCTTGGCGATACCCCATCCGTGCAAACCGCGCTTGGAAATGGTGCGGGAGGCGAGACTTGAACTCGCACACCTTGCGGCGCCAGAACCTAAATCTGGTGCGTCTACCAATTTCGCCACTCCCGCGCAAAAAAGATGGTGGCTACTACGGGAATCGAACCTGTGACCCCAGCATTATGAGTGCTGTGCTCTAACCAGCTGAGCTAAGTAGCCATCTTTTTTCGCGTAACCTTCTGCGGCGTTGCGGGGCGCATTATGCGGAGTTGGTCCAAAAGCGTCAACAAGTTTTTTGCCGTTTTTTATCACAAGCGTGTTGTTTGCACGCCTTGTAACCATCATGCCGATAAAATCAACGAATTCTGATGCTAACAGACGCAACGGGTAAATAAAAACGGGCCTGAGCGGCCCGTTTTAGCTTTTTAATCCATGACTTATTAGTAAGCGGACTGGTGCACGCCTACGGCACGGCCAGACGGATCGTCCATGGTTTTGAACGCTTCGTCCCATTCAATCGCTTTAGCGGAAGAACAGGCCACTGACGGGCCACCCGGCACGCACTCTGCCGCGCTGGCCAGCGGGAACAGCTCTTCAAAGATTTCACGGTACAAATACGCTTCTTTCGAGTTCGGCGTGTTGTACGGGAAGCGGAAGTTCGCGGTTTGCAGCTGCTGATCGCTGACCTGCTCTTTTGCCACTTCTTTCAGGGTATCAATCCAGCTGTAGCCAACGCCGTCAGAGAACTGCTCTTTCTGGCGCCATGCCACGCTCTCCGGCAGGTAAGATTCGAAGCATTCGCGCAGGATGTGTTTTTCCATCTTGCCGTTGCTGCCGCACATTTTATCCTGCGGGTTGATGCGCATCGCGACATCAAGGAATTTCTTATCAAGGAACGGGACGCGGGCTTCAACGCCCCAGGCAGACATCGCCTTATTAGCGCGCGCGCAGTCAAACATATGCAGCGCGTGCAGCTTACGCACGTTCTCTTCGTGGAATTCCTGGGCGTTCGGTGCTTTGTGGAAGTAGAGGTAGCCACCAAACACTTCGTCAGCACCTTCACCGGACAGCACCATCTTAATGCCCATTGCTTTAATCTTGCGTGACATCAGGTACATCGGCGTGGAGGCGCGGATAGTGGTCACATCATAGGTTTCAATGTGATAAATCACATCGCGGATAGCATCCAGACCTTCCTGCACGGTGAAATGAATTTCATGGTGCACGGTGCCAAGATGTTCCGCTACCGCTTTTGCCGCTTTCAGGTCGGGTGAACCTTCCAGACCGACCGCGAAGGAGTGCAGCTGTGGCCACCAGGCCTCGCTCTTATCCTGGTCTTCAATACGCTTGGCAGCAAAACGCTTGGTAACAGCCGAGATAATTGATGAGTCCAGACCGCCGGACAGCAGCACCCCATAAGGTACGTCTGACATCAGGTGACTTTTTACTGACTCTTCCAGCGCGCTTTTTAGCGCCGCGGCGTCCGTGACGTTGTTTTCGACCGCAGCGTAATCAAACCAGTCGCGCTGCCAGTAGCGGCGGATTTCACCGTCGGTGCTCGACAGGTAGCTGCCCGCCGGGAACTCTTTAATGCTGCGGCACACCGGCACCAGCGCTTTCATTTCTGAGGCAACATACAGGTTGCCGTGCTCATCATTGCCCATATACAGCGGTATGATACCGATATGGTCACGACCGATCAGCCAGGTGTTTTTCACGCTGTCATACAGAATGAAAGCGAACATGCCTTCCAGGTCGTCGAGAAAGTCGATGCCCTTCTCCTGATACAGCGCGAGGATCACTTCGCAGTCAGACTCGGTCTGGAACTCATAGCGATCGCTCAGCTCAGCACGCAGCGCCTGATGGTTATAGATTTCACCGTTTACCGCAAGAACATGGGTATGTGCTGCGTTGTACAGCGGCTGTGCGCCGTTGTTCACGTCAACGATCGACAGGCGCTCATGGACGAGGATCGCTTTATCATCAGCATAGACACCGGACCAGTCCGGGCCACGGTGACGCATCAGGCGGGAAAGCTCCAGCGCTTTCTTACGCAGTTCAACCGGATCGCTTTTCAGATCGAGTACACCAAAAATAGAACACATAAACAGCTCCCTAACGACTTACCTTGCGGTGGTGATATTGGTTTAAGCGACAGTTGCCGCGTGATGTATAAGAAAATGCGCTAACGCGGCAGGTGATGCAAGTAATTTAGCTAATAGGTGAAAAATAGGCTGTTGACGTGCGCCAATCCTTAACGGATTTTCAGTTTTATGGCTTTTTTTATTGTGGAATCGATAATAAACGCCGGAAAGTGGATGAAAACTATCCAGTAGGGCAGGGAGAGCCCGGTAAACCGGGCAGGGGATAACTAAATAATGTCGATGTCGGCCACAGAGGGGTAAACCCAGGTCGGACGGAACGGCATAGCGTCGATATCGCTAAGCGTTGAGACGCCGGAAAGTACCAGAATCGTTTCCAGCCCTGCCTGAAAACCGGCGAGGATATCGGTACGCAGATTATCGCCAACGATCACCGTCTCTTCCGAGTGCGCCTGCATCTTATTCAGCGCGGCGCGCATAATCCACGGGCTGGGTTTACCAACGTAAAATGGCTGGCGACCGGAGATCTTTTCAATACCCGCGCACAGTGCGCCGCAGGCCGGGGAGAAGCCGTGGCCGTGGCTGTCCGGGTTGGTGGCAATAAAGCGCGCGCCGTTCGCCACGAAAAGGCCGCTTTATGCATCATGTCCCAGTTAAACGACCGGGTTTCGCCAACGATAACAAAGTCAGGATTAATGTCGGTAATGGTGAATCCGGCTTTATACAGCTCGTGGATAAGTGCGCCTTCACCGACCACATAGGCTTTTTTACCTTCCTGGCGCTTAAGGAAATCAGCGGTGGCCATGGCTGAGGTGTAGAACACGCTGTCCGGCAGTTCGATTCCGGCAGAGGCAAAGCGGTTCGACAGATCCATCGCCGTTTGCGAAGGGTAGTTGGTCAGCACCACCAGCGGCATATTGTTGCCAATAATACGCTGGAGAAATTCACGCGCACCCGGCACGGCGGTATTGTCGTGCATCAGTACGCCGTCGATATCGCAGATGACGTTCTTTATAGTCATTCGTTCGGAATCCATTTTCTATTAACCTTCCAGCAGACGTTGCAGCAGGATGCCATTCAGCATGGCGCGTTTCGCCAGGGCAAAGGCGCCAATAGCCGAGCGGTGATCAATTTCGGAACGGACCACCGGCAGATTTTTTCGGAATGCTTTCAACGCCTGAGTATTAATGCAGCCTTCAATAGCGGGCAGCAGCACTTTATCGGCTTCGGTAATTTCACCCGCGATCACAATTTTCTGTGGATTAAACAGATTGATGGCAATCGCAATCGCCTTGCCGAGATGGCGGCCCACGTGCTCAATCACTTCAGCGGCCAGCGCATCGCCGCGGTTTGCGGCCCGGCAGATCGGCTGAATATGACAATCGTCGAGGGTCAGGCTGCTTGGATAGCCCTGAGTCAGCAGGTGGCGCACGCGGTTTTCAATCGCGCTGTTGGCCGCGATCGTCTCCAGACAGCCAAAATTCCCGCAGTGGCAGCGCTCGCCGAGTGGGTCAACCTGGATATGCCCAATCTCGCCCACGTTGCCGTTGCTGCCAAGAAAAATATGCCCGTTAGCGATAATACCGGCCCCGGTTCCGCGATGCACACGCACCAGAATGGAGTCTGCGCAGTCGCGCGATGCGCCAAAATAGTGCTCTGCCAGCGCCAGGCTGCGAATATCGTGACCGACAAAGCTGGTAACGTTGAAGCGCTTTTCCATATTGGCAACCAGCGGCCAGTGGCTGACGCTGATATGCGGCATATAGCGGATAATGCCATTTTTAGGGTCAACCAGGCCGGGCAGGATCACTGAAATGGCAATCAGCTCGCGAAGCTTACGCTGGTGCTGCTCACTGAAATCGGCAATGGCGTTGAACAGGGCATTTTCCAGGGTTTCCTGGGTGCGTTCCGGTAGCGGGTAGTGCTCTTCCGCCAGCGATTTTCCGCTAAGGTCGAACAGGGTGACGGTGGCGTCATTGCGCCCAAGGCGCACGCCAATAGTATTGAAGCCGCGTGTTTCCGTAATGATAGAAATCGCCCGGCGGCCCCCGGTGGAGGCCTGCTGGTCGACTTCACGGATCAACCCGCGCTCAATGAGCTGGCGGGTGATCTTGGTGACGCTGGCGGGCGCGAGCTGACTGTGCTCGGCTATCTGAATACGTGAGATAGGTCCTTGCTGATCGATCAGCCGGTAAACGGCTGCGCTATTAAGTTGTTTAACGAGATCAACATTTCCAATTTGAGCCTGGCCGCCGGTGGTCATTAAATCGCTACTCGCTTAAGACCTCGTTACCATTAACGATGGTCCGAATGATTTTGTAATCGCGGGTGAACACGGTCAGATTTGCCACTTTTCCGGCTTCAATTGAACCTAACTGGTTATCCACCCCCATTGCGCGGGCTGGGTAAAGTGTTGCCATTCTCAGCGTCTCATCGAGGGAGATGCCAACATGTTCAACGCTGTTCTCTACAGCTTCAATCATAGTTAGCGCAGAACCACTCAGAGTGCCGTTCTCATCAACACACAGCCCGTTGCGATAGTATATTGTTTTACCAGCAAAAATGAACCGATCAATACTGGCTCCGGCAGGGGCGGTGGCATCGGTCACCAGGATCAGCTTGTCGCCTTTGATCCGTTTAGCGTTACGAATGTTAGCGTAATGCACATGTAAACCGTCGGCGATCACGCCACACCATACATCTGGTGAATCAAACAGCGCACCAATCAGCCCCGGCTCGCGTCCGCTGGTGGCAGGCATGGCATTATACAGATGAGTAGCAAAGGTCACGCCTGCATCGATTCCGGCGGCAGCTTCCTCATAGGTCCCGTGCGAGTGTCCGCAGAGATGACGATCCCGGCTGCGCGCAGCTGGCGGATTATTGCTGCATCCACTTTTTCCGGGGCAAGGGTGATTTTAGTAATCACATCGGCATTCGCGCAGAGAAAATCGACCAGCTCTTGGTCTGGCGCACGGATCAGGGCAGGGTCATGGGTGCCTTTTTTTAGCGGGTTGAGCCACGGCCCTTCAAGGTGCAGGCCCAGTGCCTGGTTGGCATTCTGCGCCAGATAAGCGCGCATCACTT